>OY744608.1:26646419-26788919 GCA_963556255.1 Allolobophora icterica | reverse complement strand
GTGTGTGTGTGTGTGTGTGTGTGTGTGTGTGTGTGTGTGTGTGTGTGTGTGTGTGTGTGTGTGTGTGTGTGTGTAGGTGTATGTGTGTGTACTACTTCCAGCTGATTTGACGGAGAACACCTCAGGTAAATAATTGTCAATTGGTTTGACTCTGCAGCAGTCACGCTATTGTTATAGGCCTATATCGTGACATGTATCTCTGTCGCAGTTTTAAACATTTGATTCTAAAACTTGTATAATTAGGCCTACACAAACATATATATATATATAGGCCCTATGTGTAGGCAACTGTCTGTTGCCTTAGGTCTATTTATAGGTCTATGCTTGCATACAACCGCTAGCCTAGACCTATACATATATATAGGCCTAATTATAACTAGAGCCCAATGCTTAGACCAGTTAGAAAGTCATATACGTGCATCGCTTTTATGCATGTGGTATACGAAAATGCGCTATATTAATTAATTAACTGTAATTATATAGGCCTATTAATGGCTATATATACTGCAGGTAACGTAGGCCTATGTATACTTACGTTGGATGCGCTGTTGTTCCTGATTGGGATACCATCCTGAGTTGCAGGCCATGGCTCTTCCTCCGTGCATCTGTTGCAGAATTCCCTGCTCCCCTCCTGCCACTGCTGCTGCTGCCGCAGCGGCGTAGTGGTGACTAAGTTCCGAACCCGTAGCCGCGTAGTACTGCGACGGACTGAAGGCAGCTGCCCCAGCGTGATAGGGCGACGTGAGGTAGTTGGCGCACTGGTCGGTCAGTCCTGGGTTGCCAGGGCCACCGGGGGCGCTGCCGAGGGCCACGGGGCTCATCCCGGGCACCACGGAGCCTCCTTGTAGGGTTGATATCCCGGGAGTGCCGGCAGAATAGGACTGCGCGGAGTAGCCGTTCTGAGCGAGGAGGAACGGAGCAGTGACGGCGGATGGGTCCTTGGCGTTGCGATAGCTGCCGATGCAGTCGTCCAGAGGCAGCGCAGAAGGGGCAGCGGATGCCGCGGCAGCCGCGGCGGCAGCGGCGCAGAGGATGTCCGTAACAGAGAAGGCCGAAGAGTTCTTGGACGATGGGACTGACGGCGCCGGTGGAGGACTGTAGTGAGACATAGCACTTGAGGACTCGCGACAGACTGAGTGAGTGTGAGAGAGGCAGCAATAAAAGGAGCTGTCTGCTGCTGCTGTTGTCTGCTGCTGCTGCTGTCTGCTGCTGTCTGCTGCTGCGGATGCTAATGCTGCGACGAACGAGTGAGGGTGAACGAGCGAGATTGCGGAGAGGAAGAAAGAGGCGAGAAAATGACTGTTGAATAGGAAGGCTGGCAGACCGGAAGTATAGAACAAGAAGCCCCGCTGAGATCCTTCAACCTCATTCACGGCCACGCAGACCATCTGAGAGGATAAGAACCCTCGACCAGCGCTCTAATAGCACGCTCAATGCACTCCGGATCAGCAGGGGGCGGACCTCCTTCGACCTCGACCACGCCCACGAATCCTCGAAAGAAACTGCCTGTCAATGCTTTCGTCCAATGCAGGCGCAGAATTGAGATAAATTCGTCCCATCGAAGGCGGAGCGAAGCACCGGCGAGAGGAGCGGTGCGGGAGGTCTAGTGCAATTCAGTGGATGCGAGGGTATGCAGAAGAATGGGCGGGAGGAGCGACGGGCGGAATAAAGGGCGGGAAATGGGAGGGAAACAGCGTGTGTGGTTGTGCGTGACGCCGATGATTGTCGTTAAACGCCGGCGACCGATTTAAGAAGGAAGATCGTCCGATGCTGAGACAATTAACACCGATTCACGCCACGCGCCCATTGTTACCGGCGCGTGGCATCGAACACGTGTCCCGAACACGACCCTCTCCACTGTCTCCCACCCTCAGACTTCGGCACATCCTGTTAGCGGACCTAGGAATGTTTAAGATGCAGCAGACGTGGAAGGGAAGCAACTGCTGTTCATAGAGGGAAAACAAGAACTAAGGGAAGAATGTGTTATAGGAACAATGACCTCATCGAACTACTTCTGTAGCGCAAGTGTAGTTGGCGCGGAAGAAAGACAAATTCGTGTTTCGCTTAAGAAATTATCGAAGCTTTCCTTTTAAACGTCAGAACTGTTTTTACCAGATTAGTGTAATTCAAACAGAGCTTGCATTTTTGGAGAAATATCTTGAGCCAATTCATAAAGAGAAGAAAGCGATGGCTTAAGAAATGACTGAGAGCAACAAAACTTCGCCAACTGCAACCGACGACGAAAAGGTAGTCAAAAAGTTTCGGCCCATGCATGCATGAAGTATGTATATGATCTTGTAAACTTGCTCCGCGTGGAATCCGCCGTCCTCTTCAAAACTTCTCGATCCGTCATCCAGTGTTTAATCTAGACGTCTTTGGGGGGGAATTGTCCCCCAGGATTGATGTTCCCCCCCCAAGAGGCCAGCAATATTACAATGTAGATATCTTTAGGGGAGGAAAATTCCCCCCATGATACATGTGGATACATGGTTCCCCCCCCCAGAGAGATGAATTCCTAAAAAAAGGTCATATCAACCTTTTTGAGAGAGGAATTGCTGTAGAAAAAGTTAACAATCGGACGAATGACTAAAAAAAGGTCATCAACTTTTTTTGAAGATGAAATTAGGAAAAGTCTGAAACTTTTTCAAGATGGATGACAAAAATCTTGTGTAAATTCTTTGCTCCCCAGAAACCTTGTTTCCCCTCCCAGAAGAGGGGGACTAGATTAAACACTGTCCGTCATCCTCTGGGACTCCCACTTTCAAAACCGTCCCGACGCCTTTGGACTAGACATATAGCAAAGTGGTATGCATGGTATGTTGGGGTCGATGATGACTGATGCCAAAAGGACACTCTCTCCTGCAGAGGGGATCTTGGCATCCCTGCATGCAGGCATACGTCCTGTTGCCCCGCAGCATTTTGCAGCATCATTTAAAGTTTTAAACTATGAGTCGGAAGTTCGCAGAATTTTACAATCAAATCTGGGCTTATGAGGCATTTTAAAATCAAATCTGAGGTTACGAAGCATTTTACAAACGAATCTGAACACTTTTTAAGGCAAATTATTTTGTTACTATTCCATGGAAGAAAAACTTAGCACTTTATTTCCAGTTTTGCCTGAAAATGGAAATAATTCTGAATAGGAATGCTAAAACACTATTGCACAAAGTTATAGTCAGGCTGCAGGTGTGTCGGTCAGCCGGGCAAGTTTGGTGGAGCTATAGCACGGTGGAGGTGTGTATGGGCTTCCCTAAATCAGTCACTGATGAAGAATGTTAAAAGGAAATTTAGGCTCTGAGTCCATGTGCAAAGTTGGAGTTAATAAATTCGAACTTTTGCTTTTAGTATAGGCCGACTTATCATAGTTACGATGAAATACAAGACCGAGCCTATACATAGGCTTACTTATACGGAAGCGGAAATCCTTGGCGGGTAAGGAACTGAGAAACAACGAAAGACAGCGTCACAGAAGGTGTTATAAAAACAGTCATATTACTGTATTACTCAGTCTTGTTGTCAAGACCTCAAACCTCAAGACCAAGACTTTGAACCTCAAGACCAAGGCCAAAACCAAGACTTTGAACCTCAAGACCAAGACTTTGACAGTCTTGTTGTCAAGACCTTAAACCTGAAGACCAAGACCAAGACTTTGAACCTCGAGACCAAGACCAAGACTTTGAACCTCGATGTCAAGACCAAGACCAAGACTTTGAACCTCAAGACCAAGACCAAGACTTTGAACCTCAAGACCAAGACCGAGAACAAGACCCAAAAAATCACTATCAACCCAAGACTTCTTTTCTTTACAAAAAAATTGTCAAGTCGGACTACTAGCTATTTTAGTGAAAACGTGAGTCTTTTATATTATTCAGGCTAATTAACCTTAAATGAAGACTGCTGAGAATTCCGAATTCTTATTTACTAAAAGTTCTTCATGCAAAATGTTATTCCAAATGCCTTGTGTATTTTATAAAAACCAATTCGCTCAGAATTTTCTGACAACAAGTCTGGACTTTAAACCTCAAGATCAAGATCAAGACCCAATAAATCAAAATCATATCCATGCAGACTTCTATTGCTTGTTTAAAATGTCTAGACGCACTACTCGCTAATGTAATGAAGACGTCTTTTATTTTATTCAAGCAAAACAACTATAAATGCAGACTGCAGAGAATTCTGTATTCGTATTTAAAAAAGTCCTTCATGCGAAATGTTGTTCCAAATGCCTGTTGCATTTTATAAAACCAATTCGCTCAGAATTTTCTGACCAAGACGTGCTCTGTGGGGCCTCATAAAAATTCTGCCATGTGAAAAAAATACGCTTTACAGGTGCTGAAATCGCTGGCGTACACAGTAGCTTTCAAATGCCAAAAAATCATAATGAAACTATTTTTTTCCAAGAGCAGAGAAAGTATACATGCTATACATGTTGATACTCGGCAAAGATGAAACTGACTTTATACCATTAAAACACTCCCTTGTGCCATATGCAAGTGCCATATGGTAAGGCTAACCGGGATGTGTTTTACCTCTGCGAGCCTGGGAATTGCCGACCGCTAATTTGCCGATGTCTATTTTAGACAATATCGTTGAACTTGCCGACTCGCTCTTGATCGCAAACGAGGGATGTGCCGACTGCCAATAAAAATCAAACGTTTAAACTGACGACACTGAGGGACTTTGATGTTAATTATGCGTAGGCTAGCATCAATGCTTAGCGGGTTCGAGGCATAGTTATTTTGACTTGATACTATAAAAACAAAATTTTTCCCGTCGACAACCAAGACCAAGACTTTGAACCTCAAGACCAAGACCAAGACTTTGAAGTTTGAACCTCAAGACCAAGTTCAAGACCAAGACTTTTCGTTTCAAGACCAAGACCAATGCTTTTATAAACGAACTCGAGTGCACTCGAAACCAAGACCTTGGTCTCGAGGACACCAAGTCTGGTAGTATACAATATAGCATTCAGTGCGGCCTTAGGGGCGTGCACGCGAACCGTGCGGTCGCACGGGGTTCGCAACTGAGGGTGCCCGAAAACGTCACAGAAAATTAACATGAACAAAACACCCTAATATCAATATTATGGTTTTGATTGAATCTTTTCTTTTGTCAATGAAATAAAAGTCAACGTCCTCTATATCCTAGAATTATCGTGTATAGTTAAATTTGACTTGTATACTATAGTTAACAATGTAATACAATAAAAATGATTAGCATTGAAAAGCAATTTGACTTGTGTCATGGAGGGCCCTTACAGTATACTCTGCTCGGGGCCCGAAATATATCTTCAGCCCGGCACTGTTGCATTGATTTGTTGAAAAGATCCTTTAAACATGATTATTATGACCGCACATGCATCCGAATGGGAATTATATAAAGGCAAATGAATATAATGTTACACTTATCCTTTATTTTTATGTACGGATACACACATTCATGCATACATACATGCATATACATACGTACGTATATACATACATACATACATACATACATACATACATACATACATACATACATACATACATACATACATACATACATACATACATACATGCATGCATGCATGCATGCATGCATGCATACATACATACATACATACATACATACATACATACATACATACATGTATAAATAAAGTCTCAAGAGTTTTTCTTTCCTAGGTATTATCTGTAATAACTTCCTGTAGGAATTTGTTATGAATCGTTAACTCCAGACAAGGAGACAAGAAAGACGAATGGACATAAAGGTATGTATGTAATTATACGGGCTATAGATAGATATGTAGGCCTATAAGTCTAATACACACAGCTACACGTGAGCGGCGTGTGTGGCTTAAGGAGTCATGCGAGTCCACACGTTGTCGATACCTGGATTTAGGGTTTTAGAAAAGTCAACACGTCCTTTCGCAGTAATTATGTATGGCTCTACATAGTACGTATGTAAACAGGTGCCCCATCATAACAGCACACTGTGACGACCACGGCGGCGCGCGACACATGTGTGACACAATCTATAGACCCGAATAAGAAGAAGACGAAGAAGCGTGGAAGCGGCGCGGGTCAGGTCACGCGACTGCAGGCAATGGGTTTAACCGTGTTTCGGCAGGGCTCATGATGATCGCCCCCTTCGCCGCGGTCCTGCAGGCATGCATGGGGTCCCCCGATGCGTGCGAGTATCGTCGATGCATCCGCTACATCTTGAAATCTGTTTGCCTTCGTAATTCTTTGGTTCTGTCGGGTTCCGGCCCAGACGTCCGTCTTAATCGCCTCGTTTCATTTGGAATCACGTGGAACAGAATAAGCCGATCAGCGGGGACGGACGGACGCGCGTGCCCATCCATCGCCCGCCATGCATGCATGGGAGAGGAGGAGACGCCTGCTGCATCTATCTAAAGGCAGGACGTTTGCCTTCCCTGCCTATATATACGCCGGTGTTTACGCTGCTATGTTGATCATCCTAATACGCGTCTTAATAATTCTGATCCTGCCATACATGCAGCGAGAGTTCACCCATCGCTAAACGGAATTCCGACAGTGTGCCTTCTCTCCCTCTGTTGATCGCTTTCTTCTAACTCCCTCCGCTTCCTGCTTGTCTTTCCCGCCTTTATTCTCTTACCCATGTTACATACAGTGCGTGAATGCTGTCGAAGCGAGAGTACAAGTGCAATCCTTTGCATAAATATATATATATATATATATATATGAAATTGTACTATATAATACAATTTATGAGGCCATGTACAATTAAGTCAAGTACTTCGAGTTTTCCAGCACTTATATATATATATATATATATATATATATATATATATAGCCTATAGTGACATATAGGCTCCATCTTATTATCGATTGATGTAGTATATATATATATATATGATATCTATTTGTATGTATGTATGTATATATGAACACATGTATTGTATGTATGCATGTATATGTATATATATAGCGTTTGGTGTTTGCTTGTGGTTTTTCTGGTATTTGTTGATTTTGGAATGGGATCAGCTGTCGATTGGCAGAGGGGGGTCTGCAGGCTCTTCCGTCAGCTGATTGTCTTCCCTCCTCCGCCTCTTCCTCCTCCTTCCCCGATATAGAATAATAACCACGCGAATGTCGGAAAAGTTGAAATTGGATCGGGCAATTGGCCGCGCAGGGTCACGCCGATTGAAAGGACTTGGATTGAACAAGATTTCAATTGTGTTTGCACTTCTCTGGAGTTTACATTGCGCAAGATATCGAGATCTAGATAGGCCTAAACGCATACATGTGTGCACACACTTGACATAGTTCACTTCTATAGTCTTCTATACGCTCCTCTGTTCAGCAGCCACACGCTATAGCCGCTTGACGATATTTGTACTTCATATTAGGCCTACTGCGAAAGAGTTTGCCTCTTCAGAAGTTTTTCCACACAATGTGGAAAGCGCCAATTTTTTCTTTGTGGTTTGGAATATGAAACAATCGTTGTCTTTCCCGCCCATTTAAAAGGATACATAGACTAGGCCTATAATTTCTTGACTTCATATTGAGTATTATCACACAAGCTGCCTCTGCACTTTTCCAACGTCTTCGTCTTCTTTATAGAATCGACTTTGACAATGCTATATTTTCTCCGAATCGAGCTCCAAGACCAAGACATTGAACCTCAAGACCAAGACCAAGACCTTGAACCTCAAGACCAAGACCAAGACCAAGACCAAGACTTCGAAACTCAAGACCTAGACCGAGACAAAAACCCAAAAATCACAATCATATCCAGATTGCTATTTCTTACTAAACAAAATTGTCAAGTCAGACTACTCGCTATTTGAATAAAACATAAATATTTTATTTAATTCAAGCAAAACAACTCTAGATGCAGACTGCAGAGAATTCCAGATTCCTATGTACAAAAGCTCTTCATGCGAAATATTATTCCAAATGCCTGTTGCATTTTATAAAAACCAATTCGCTCAGAATTTTCTGACCAAGACGCGACCTGCCATGTGAAAAAAATACGTTCTACAGGTACTGAAATCGCTGGCACACACAGCAGTTTTTCAAGCACTGGATGTAGATGTACAAATCGCGAGTCTGTTTTGAAATTATTCCATGGTAAATAACCGGGGGTCAAAAAAATTGTCCAAAAAACCAGTAAAGTCTCATTCACACCATGTAAATACCAATGCAATTGTATTAGCAATTGTTGGATAATTTTTTAAAATTCTTGCGTCTTGTTAAATGACTGTTCATATTGACAAAAGTCTTCGTCTTGGTCTTGAAAAACCAAGACCAAGACTTTTGGTCTCAAGACCAAGACCAAGACCAAGACTTTGAACCTCAAGACCAAGACCAAGAACAAGAACAAGACTTTTGGTCTCAAGACCAAGACCAAGACCAAGACTTTCAAAAACGAACTCTTGGAAAACCAAGACCAAGACTTTTGGTCTCAAGACCAAGACCAAGACTTTGAACCTTAAGACCAAGACCAAGAACAAGACCTTTGGTCTCAAGACCAAGACCAAGACTTTCAAAAACGAACTCGAGTGCACTCGAGACCAAGACCTTGGTCTCGAGGACAACAAGACTGCTATGCATGCTGCAGCTGTCCCATTAAACCAATGTCATTGCCGACATTACATGTATAGCCTACAGACCAGTGGCTTCTATCCCCCCTAAACAACCGGGCTCAATCCCTCTCCTCCCCCCTCTTTCACAGAACTCCCATGTAAGCTGGAAGCAATTCCCCTTACTGTTAAACCCTTCAATACCTCGCCTTCCCTTCCTCCCCTACCCCTCCTCACCCCATCCCTCACCCCTTATCCCCTCCCCTCTCCCTTTAGGCCTTTACCACTCCTGTACCATTCTCTGTCTTCCCCTCCCCTCTCCTCCCCTTGAAGCGGAGGAGGTTCGGGGTCCTCCCCGAAATTTTTTTTGATTTCTACATTGCCGTAGGTGAGTTTTAGCGCATTTTTGGAGAAAGAAAACTGGTTTTGGAAAGCTATACGTTTTAGTTCAACTGAACTGTTGAATTAAAGTTGAACTAAATTTCTGTAGGGCTCCCAGTGCACTGTAAAAATGTCATGGGACAGGCTGTAATATATAAGGGAAAAAAATTCCAAAATATGGGACACATGTTAAAATACTAGGCAATATGTTACACTGCTTAGCAAATATATGGGGATTTTAAAGACAGCATTATGAATGCCTATTTCTGGTGTATTACAGTGGCAACAGGCTCCATCCCTGCCTATTGCAGTGTTACCCAGCCGACAATTATTTTGCAGGAATATTTCAAGACCTGATAATCCCATTTTCTCTGCACTATACACGACAATAATTGTAGCATTGACCAACTAGTCTTTCTTAATCAACAGGATTATGAACGCTTTTGTTCAGTTTTTTTAAAAACTTTTTTGCATCCTACATCAACAGAAAAATAGCAGAACAATTGGTCAATAGCTAAAGAAAAACAAGTAATAATGATACGCTAGAACACTGCTTAGACACTGTAAACTAAGCATATGCGTAATTTGTGAGAGGTACAAGGGGTTCCCGTACCCTCACTTTTTGGACTGGGGGGGGGGGCCGTACCCTACTAATCAAATAATGCAAATCAATATTTTATTATTACTGCAATTAAAAGATGGCTTGTTTTTACTCACATAAAAATGAATGAGTTTACTGGCAGGGTAATATGTTCGAAATGGTCTCCATGCGAAAAGTGAAAGTGGAGAAGAAATTGGTGCCCTCACTTTTTAGACCAAAGTTACGCCTCTGAACCTAAGCAAATATTGCATGGCTCATAATAGTAATACATCAAAATACTAAGTTGAAAAATGCCGTTCGAAGGCCTTCGCAACATAGCCGATAATGGCCAATAGCAATGTTTCATCTAAAATGTTCAGTCCTTGGATGTTGCAGGACAAAGCATTTTGCTGGCCTGAGTCCTTGGAGTCACTGGAACAGAAACATCCATTTCACTGGAGGGGGGAGAACTTTCCCTCTGGCACAAATTGGAAGCAGTCTGCTTCCTTTCTCCCCCCCCCTAAGTAGTAGACCCTGCACAGAACTGTGAGCAGACTCTGTAACTTGTAGGGAGTGTGATAAAAATTGAAAGAAATACTTCCCCCCTGTTTTTCACTGGGCTCAACTTGCGCCCGCCCTGAATAGGGATAGAAGCCCCTGCTACAGACTACAGTGAATAATGATAATGCATATGGCCAAGTTTCTATATGTGATCGTTAGCAGTTTCAGATATACATTTCGATAATTATATTACCTCGCAAAAATGCCGCAATATAAATGTAGTCTAAAAACTGTCTATTGCCTTCAGAGAGATATTTACATAGCCTGACCGCGAGGTTGGATTTTCAGAGCAGATTAAAGATAGGCATATATTCAATCCCTTCACTACCTTGTCAACAGTCAATATTCACAATATTTATTGATCGGAATGTTCAGACCAATGTTTAAAGTTATCTTATTACCACTTAAATACTTCTGGAGTCGAACGTCCGTCACATTCGCTTTCCATAGATTTTTTTAGATATGCCATGGCAAAATCTGAATGCTCACTGATGTAGAGTTTTGTAGACTATCATGTCCATTGTCCAATCATGCTACAATGCAGGCCCAGCAATGCCTGATGACGCACAAATGCACTGAGTTTAAAATCTTAAATGCTACGCGTAGTTGTCTGGAGGGTGTGCCCAATCTTATCTCAAGGAGCTGTGTCATGTCTTGGTTTCATCCATGCCTGGCTGTGCTGGACGGGGTAACGTGGTTGTTCCCTTGGTTCAAACTTCTGTCGTGCAGCATGGAAGCTTCGCTGTGATCGGTCCAACTTTCTGGAATAGGTTAATTGCATGCACTTCATAATATGGGCGCCGCCTTGGTCTTATACTTAGGGCCTATATATAGCCTATAGGCCTATTGATTCTGGAATTTTGTCGTTAGGTCGATCGGGAGCGCCTCTGTAACAAGGCGCTATTAAAATCTATAATTAGAAATTACAACAATGTAACGGTTAGAGAAACTAGTGACAGCTAGCAAGTATACAAGACATTGACGGCAGGTATAGGCCATGCTTTTGGCATGTGCACGTGCTGTAGATAGGCCTATATATATAGTTCGTGTCTTCAATTGGGTGATCTCTGTCTGGTTGCAAATTGCAAACTTAGCTCAGCGTGGCCGTGACTATAAGATGTGCCTTGAACTGCCTTCACATTACTCTATCTTGGACCTTACTGAGCTTCCTCTGTAGGCCTATGCTGTATGAAAGCCGAAGTTTAATTCTGCGAGATTAGCTCTTCATATATATCCTTCGTATACGACTGTAGTCCGATATTGTTCCGACATGGTTTGACTCTTGGTTTTCCCAAATTCATCCCCAAAACCAAAAGCTCTATATAGCTTCCCTGCTCATAACGCAGAGACAGGAGTAAAACCTCTGCCACAGCTCTCTGGGGGACAAGACCCCACCTTTAAGAGTGGGGGACACACCATACATTTGCCCCCCACATTTGAAGAAACACTAAAAAAAAGGTCAATAGTTTTTTCGCGCGTGAGCATAGGCATAGAAATTTTGACACAATGTCACAACGCACAGCTCTCCGATGCTGTATTAGGCTACAGGAAAAGAAAATAGAATGATTAAGTGATCGGGAATTCAGGATGCATATACGGCTAATTTAAATTTAAAGGTTTGTGCTATAGCTTATCCAAACTTTTTAACTCCGAACTTCTGAAGAAGTTCGAATAAATCTATAGCTTCACAACTGAAAGTATTTTTGATGATGATGATGATGATGATGATGATGATGATGATGATGATGATGATGATGATGATGATGGTGATGGTGATTATGCCCTCAGTTGTCCTAATTGTTCGTAGAACAAACGACTTCTCGATTAGTGATTACGATTATGATGACGACGACAGTGATGATCAATCAGAAGGAGTAACAAGAGGATGAGGACAATTATACACAATGAAAACGATTTGAAGCTAAAAAAAAACTACCACTAAACGATAATAATACATATATTTAATACTGTTTTCTTCTAATCGAAAACCTTTTTAATGTTAATACTTTAAAGATCAATATCGACAATGTAATTAATAATTACTCAATGCATATTATAGCTCGAGCAACATGTTGCAAGTTTATATATAGGAGAGTAGGATATATAGCCTAAATTGATTCACACTGCATCATAAACGTTCTCTCGCCCCGGAACAAGACATGTCAGTTCCCCATTGCCATCACTGGATTTCCAGACTCTTATAACTGCATAATATGAAATTACCCCCTCCGATGACCTAACTAACTTACCTCCAACTGTTAACCAGATTAAAGGTCGCAGCACTGCACTTTCACAGTTGATTGAAACTGATGTAGTTGTTAACAAATGTCGCTTTGAAGTCTGTTATAAGAAACTAGGTGACCTTGTTGTCCTTTGTCCTCAAATTGGAATGCTTATTGATATTCTCCTGGGAATGAACCGTGTAGGCCTAGAGGACTGATTGTACAAATACTTCAATGTTTCAGTTCAATGGTGTTGACGATAATGTCGATGACAATGGCGATGATGATTATGGTGGTGGTGGTGATGATAACGATAATAATGAATATGATGATGCTGACAGTGAATTAGGACCATAGCAACAATAATGTTGACGATAACTATGAAGACTATGATGACGATGAGCGATGATGATGAATGACGACTAGAGGGGCCAACACTGGAGCGTGCGACCGTGCAAGGTGCGTCGGTCATAATTACAACTTGAATTAATGGAAGCGAGAGCGACGATTGGTTGTGCGTTCGCTGAAGAAGGTCTCCTCCTCCCTCTGCCCTCCCTTCTCCATCCTCCTCCTTCTCCTCCTCCGTACTCTTCCATCGTCCTCCTCCTCCTCCTTTTCCTCCATCCTCCTTTTCCTCCGTCCTCCTTTCTCGTGCATGTGAGGCCTCGATATGAAATATTCCGCTGTCCGTGGTATACTGTGTTCGCTGTGGGAACGCAATCATTAGGCCGGATCCGCGCGTCCTCTGAAGGACCATGGAGTAGACTATGGAGTGGACCATGGAGTGGACCATGGAGTGGACTCCAGCCGGACGTCGATGGCATTTGACTAGAACACGGACGCCAGCCGCTCGCCTCTCGCGCCGTTCATCCATCCATAGAACAGCCGCAGCGTCTGAATTGGCTCAGCATCATTAGTCAGCCTCCAGCCAGGCTGCTAAAGACGCACGCATGCACGCGTGCACGCACTCACCCACCCACCCACCCACACGCCGACGACGGTTATGGCTATAGAACCATAAACATCAATGGCTAGACGTAGTAACAACGCCAATTTGTGGGCGCTATATAAATTTTAGTAGCTTACATTACACGCGTGTAAAACAAATAGGACGATTCTTGACATTCGTGCACTGGATAATTATTTGCATAAATCTTCGACTGTGTCAACGTTTTGGTTACGTTGTTGTGGATGATGATACTGCTGTTAATAAATGGCGCTGATTCCAATCTGCTGCTTATGATAACGGAGACGGCGCTGACGACTGTTATTAGGCTGTAATTATCAAATAATTTCATGCAGAGGCCTATACAGTATACACTATATAAGTGACCACAGCAAATAATCTCTGCGATAATATCTTAGGTTATATACACGTATACGCCATAAGACCCGCTATAGTATTTATGTGATTATATTCATGGGCCCCATTCTGCTGCCTCACTTCGTCCTCTCCGTTCTTCTGACCGATTTGACCTCATGGTTCCTCGTGTCAGGACTACAATGGCTCCATCTAGAATTCTAGATCCTTTGCCTGCATAGGTCCCTCCCATTGGAACGGTCTTCCTTCCTCTGTCCGTTCCTCCATTCTCTTGGGTAATGTTTCCTCCTCCTTCTCCCACCTCAAAACCTTCTGCTTCTCTCGGGGTCTCTCGCACTTGGATCGCTTCCGAATAGTCTATGCCGCGAGAAGCGCTTTAGAAATTATCGAATATAATATGATACAATATAGCTCCAGAGGCGGATGCAGTGGTACCTTTCCGGCCCCAGCCCACTTGCTTTGGCGGTCACGTCATTGAGGTTGCTAGGCCTATTGTAAAGTAAAAAAAGTCACGACGAAACTGGGATACCAAAGTAACTGGCGATCAAGTTCCAAAAGTCATTAAAAAACTGGGAATTAAAAAAATATTCAAACTCAAAATTATTGCGACGAAAACAAGTAATCAAAAATCTAAATTGCTCGTTACTATTCCCCCAACAAGTTGTATAATCAGCGAATTATAAAACATACCTTAACCTGTAAAATTCTGGATCCGCAACTGTGAATGTAATATTGCGATGGTTAGCCCTCGTTTGTATTGGAAATTTCTATGACGTTACATCGAGAGTCATCACTCATCAGGTTGTTTATTTTCGTGTGCACTCATTGATAACGCGTTACTGGGTGTGCCACGCAGTGATTACGTGAACTTGCTTTCTGGACGCGCTGGCTTCCACGCATCGAACGCCTGCTGAGAGTGGTATACCACGCGGGTTCTCGTGCAGAAAACGACGCGCTGACGTTGTGACGCGTCGCAGACCGAATAGTGTCCCGTGTTTAACGACGTCTTATGGCTGCTAGGACCATTGACGTTGCCCTCTTACTATATCCAGGTTTGAGACTGGCACCACCCGAAAACGACAGTGGCATATATATATATATATATAATATATATATATATATATATATATATATATATATATATAATATATATATATATAGGGCCTATATATATATGTAACTAAAACTATCAAATTTAAAGACTGATCTTTTTAGCCGTGGCTGGACAGGGAGCGCTACTGAGTAGACTGCCTTGAAGAGGCGTTATATAAATGTTCCTTAATAATAATAATAAAATGAGTTTACGACAGACTTTGACTAAATACAAAATCTTCTCGTTTTCGTCGAACATTGCATTTGGAACAACTCTTTTGTCTGGCTGGGTACTTGGCTGGTACCCCAATATTGGGATGAGCCTATAAATCTTGTAGAAACGCTATGCGCTTATAAATTACAAGTTTTGAGAGTCGATGCATGGTTCGAAGCACGATCGATTCACAATTCTGAAGTCGTCGACAGGAATGTATAAGTCCCTCCGAACAAATCGTATGCTTTAGGCATACCTTGTTTTTGATAATTCTTATAGTTTAAGCGCTGAATACTGCTCCAGTTTGACAAACATAGATCAATACACTTCGTCCGCCAGTAAGTAATTTTATTTTTTATTTACAACCTTCTTTATTAATTAAAACTGACAAGTACGCAGTCAGATTACATTGAAACATAATCAGTCAGTCAGTCAGTCAGTCAGTCAGTCAGTCAGTCAGTCAGTCAGTCAGTCAGTCAGTCAGTCAGTCAGTCAGTCAGTCAGTCAGTCAGTCAGTCAGTCAGTCAGTCAGTCAGTCAGTCAGTCAGTCAGTCAGTCAGTCAGTCAGTCAGTCAGTCAGTCAGTCAGTCAGTCAGTCAGTCAGTCAGTCAGTCAGTCAGTCAGTCAGTCAGTCAGTCAGTCAGTCAGTCAGTCAGTCAGTCAGTCAGTCAATCAATCAATCAATCAATATCTTTATTGCTATCCATGACAATCATTTACAAATCAATTACAATTCAGTTCATAAAATGTGCTAACAAGGTTCATATACAGTATATCTGATCAAAGAAAATAATCATTTAACAATAAATCATTACAGGTATCTTTCAGTTAGTTAAACGAAATACACTCTTCGTGCAATTTATTATATGACAGACAAGATAGACAAGATCTTAATTAAACACACGTTTTGGCAGCCATGCAAGGCGTCCGCTCTAGAGGGTTTTACGGGTATCGAACCGCGATCTAATGCTCTCCTGGCCAATGTGGCCATGAGTGTTACCATTCATCCATCCCCCTCCCAATTAATAAACTAAGCATCTAGACACATAATATAGTGCCTTACAATAGCTCTGAGATGATGATGATGATGATGATGATGATGATGATGATGATGATGATGATGATGATGATGATGATGATGATGATGATGATGATGATGATGATGATGATGATGATGATGATGATGATGATGATGATGATGATGATGATGATGATGATGATGATGATGACAGTCTTGTTGTCCTCGAGACCATGGTCTTGGTCTCGAGTGCACTCGAGTTCGTTTTTAAAAGTCTTGGTCTTGGTCTTGGTCTTGAGACCAAAAGTCTTGGTCTTGGTCTTGGTCTTGAGGTTCAAGGTCTTGGTCTTGGTCTTGGTCTTGAGGCTCAAAGTCTTGGTCTTGGTTTTGCAAGACCAAGACCAAGACTTTTGTAAATATTAACAGTCATTTTACAAAACGCAAGGATTTAAAAAATTTATCCAATAATTACTAAAACAATTGCATTATTATTTACATGGCGTGAATGAGGCTTTACTGTTGTTTTGGACATTTATTTTGACTTCCGGTTATTTACCATGGAATAATTTCAAAACAGAGTCACAATTTGTAGGCTACGTTTACATCCGGTACTTGAAAAGCTGCTCTGTGTGCCAGTGAATTCAGCACTGCAGAACGTATTTTTCACATGGCAGAATTTTAATGAAGCCCCAGAAAAATCTGAGCGAATTGGTTTTTATAAAATCCAACAGGCATTTGGAATAACATTTCGCATGAGACTTTTGTAAATACGAATTCGGAATTCTCTGCATTCTGCATTTGGAGTTGTTTTGTTTGAATAAAATAAAAGATTCATTCTTTAATTAAAATAGCTCGACGATTTTTTTAGTAAGGAATAGAAGTCTGGATATGGTTGTGATTTTTTGGGTATTTTTCTCGGTTTTGGTCTTGAGTTTCAAAGTCTTGGTCTTGGTCTTGGTCTTGAGGTTCAAGGTCTTGGTCTTGGTCTTGGTCTTGAGGTTCAAGGTCTTGGTCTTGGTCTTGAGGCTCAAGGTCTTGGTCTTGGTCTTGGTCTTGAGGTTCAAGGTCTTGGTCTTGGTCTTGGTCTTGAGATTTGAGGTCTTGACAACAAGACTGGATGATGATGATGATGATGATGATGATGATGATGATGATGATGATGATGATGATGATGATGATGATGATGATGATGATGATGATGATGATGATGATGAGGATGACGATGATGATTCTGTCAAATATGTTCATTAATTTGATCTTTGGATGTTAGTGATTATTTGAACCACCTGTATATCTATCGACTGCAGAGGTCTAAAGTGAATGTCTGTGACACTAATTGTTCGTGAGATGACGGGGAGCCAGCTGCTCCGAGGCTGAAATCATTCAGCCCTCCTTTGTATAGATTCCACGTAGTCTGCTGTTCCTAATGATGACATATCAGTGAAGTCTTCGTTGGGCGCAAGTGTTGCGCTCTGCTGCGGACCAGATCTCTTCTTCTCCATATGTATGGAGGCCGAAGCATTGGACAGAGGGATATATCTGGGGGTCGTACGATGATTGTCGTCAGAGGCAGTGCATTGTTCTGACGATGCATTCACCGGTCAAAGATTCGCAGTCAATTGGCACAATTACGATGCGATCTGCAACCGAGATTCGTCTCTTCAGCTGCGGCAAAGACTCGGTCGGTGGGCATCGATTCACAGTCGAACAAGACAAGAGAGAGATAGAGAGAGAGATAGACAGACAGACAGACAGACAGACAGACAGACAGACAGACAGACAGACAGCCTGAGAAATCGAGAGAGAGAGATGGATGGATGGATGGATGGATGGATGGATAGATGGATAGATAGATAGATAGATAGATAGATAGATAGATAGATAGATAGATAGATAGATAGATAGATAGATAGATAGATAGATAGATAGATAGATAGATAGATAGATAGATAGATAGATAGATAGATAGATAGATAGATAAATGGAGGGAGATAGATTGATATTGAGACAGAGAGATAGATAAGGACTGAGACAGACAGACAGACAGACAGACAGAGAGGAAGACAGACAGAGAAAAATGAAAGAAAGACACAGAGAGAGAGAGACAGAGACAGAGACAGAGACAGAGACAGAGAGAGAGAGAGAGAGAGAGAGAGAGAGAGAGAGAGAGAGAGAGAGAGAGAGAGAGAGAGAGAGAGAGAGAGAGAGAGAGAGAGAGAGAGAGAGAGAGAGAGAGAGAGAGAGAGAGAAAGCGACATCGAGAAGCAACAGCGGAGGCTTGACAGATCTCAACATCGCCTCATTCTTCTGCCAAGTGATTATGAGGTATATAGTGTCAAACGCCTGTTTCGTCACTTCGCAGTCATCAAACAATTTAGCTCAGACCTCAAAGCAACTCTGACCGACGTATACCTATTGTGGCACCTGAGAGGAGGCTATTTATTGTTGTTGCCATATGTGGAGACTATAATAGGCCTATAACTCTTCCATATCTGTTGGAACCAGAGGATGTCTATATACACTCACTCTTGACGGCAACGACCAATGAGATTGCAGTTATAAGATGACGAAAATGAGGAGGAGCTGGAAGAGATAGAGGAGGAGGAAGAGAAAGAGGAAAAGGAGGAGGAAAAGGAGGAAAAGGAGGAGGAGGAGGAGGAGGAGGAGGAGGAAGAAGAAGAGGAGGCGGATGCTGATGATGTTATTTGCAATTTATCATTAGTAGGTTAGTGTAGCGATTTCTACAGAGGATGATGTAATAGAACAGTTCAGCCTTTACCGCTGAGTCGATAGTATCGACTGTGGAGAAGCTCTATAAAACACAGAAGAAACCGGAGAGCAAATAAATAAATCCCATCGTATTTAGTACTGGAGAGAATGTCGCGGATGTCACTTGAATGTGAGACTGAGTCCAGGTGGTCGATCGCCGATCAGAGATTAGGATATGGGCTATAATATATAGTTGTTGAACCTCCTCACTTCTGGTTGCCATAAATGAAACGAAGAGATGCATGGCCGTTAAAAGCAGGCGCAAGCATGTTTACAGAACAACACAGAATGTTTTGTAAGGTCAGATTGTTATACATGAGTCCTAAATATAAATAGAAACCGATATCAAGTCCATGTATAAATATATTGAACTTGAATAGCCTATTGAAATATCATGGACGTTGCACTTATACAGGCGTCTGTGTAAAATACTCAAAGAGCACAGCACGTGCATATGTTCTAACTTATCTAGTATTCCGTTCGAATATTCTCGTTTGCACTGGCTTCCATACCGCGATGATTTCCTTTGTAAATGTCCTGATTTTCTTGACGACGATGGGAGATTCCGCTTGAGTCGGCTTGACCCAACGGACCAATAGACGACCACCCGTCGAATCAAGGGCGCCCGCAGGCGGATGCACTAGACGCACTAGTCTTGCGTCCACCCACCAAATCAAACCCACACAAGGAATATAGGCACGCATCGATATTTTTGTTAAACGGCAATACGGCATGTTAAAGTATTAGATGTTATCTAAATTGTAATTTTGGTTTACCATACAGTATGTATAATATCATATGATATCATATGTATCATGTGATATCATGTGCATATGTTATACTGTATTTTTATGAGTCACTCTGAGTCATTTTCATTGTATGACTACGAGCGGCGGACATGTGGAGGACGAGTGGGGATGGGAGGAGACGGGAGTGATGGGCGTCCAATTTTTTAAGCCTGGGGCGCCTCTGCTTCGAATTGCGTTGCACTCCACTGCTAACCTTGAAATGATCAATCACCGTAATCATAATCATTGATTCATTCAACGCCTTCCAAGAGAAACTCGCATCCAGCGACACTCGATCTCCACCTGGCAAACCAAAAAGTGGTTTTCAAGCGTGTGCTGCTAGCGTTTTCAAGTGTCATTCTCCATCTACAGAGCTTTGCAGACGATGATCAATTAATATGCATTATTAATTACGCAGCTGTAGATAGGAATTCAGTCTCTGTGTGTCTGCTTATTACTGCCAGTCGAGTCCTTCGATCTCCAATCAGACGAACATCATTTGTATGCAGATGAACTTGTCGTTGTTTTAAAACTTCTCATCAGTTTGGTTAACGAGAATCGATTTTGTGAAATCAATAAAGGCGCTATAAGGCTATATAATATTCGAGTACAAACATATAGGCCCTACATAGATAGACACAAACTACTATCCGTAGATATTTTCATTTCCCGAGCGTTTGCTTACGTACTAACTTGCTTTACTGAAAATTGTTCACGCCAGTAATCTGACCCATCCTCCGAACTCACCAAATCCTCACATCTTGCTCGAGTCAAAACTTAAAATACTGCTCTTTTACAAATACCATCCTGATTCCTCCTCTTCCACTTTCCTCCTTCGCCATTTCACCATCCATCTTAGCGGCCTGCCTGTTTGCAGCGCCCTCCCCTCAACTGCGCTGTTAAATGCTTCGGACAAGAGTGTCTCTGTGGTGCCGCCTAGCGATCAAGACGATCATCATCTTTGTCAGATTGGCCTACGGCTGCCTACAGCGCAGGCTACACGTAAAGACTACCGAAGTTTACTGATTCTGTTGCCGTTGCCACCGCCACCGCCACCGCCACCGCCACCGCCACCGCCACCGCCACCGCCACCGCCACCGCCACCGCCACCGCCACCGCCACCGCCACCGCCACCACCACCACCACCACCACCACCACCACCACCACCACCACCACCATCATCATCATCATGCAGGCTTATGAGGAAAGGATAGTAAGAATTGGCATCCCCACTTTCTAGACAAAATTTTTCGCCTCTGCATAGTGCATACCAATGTGCTATAGGCCTATAGATGTAGCCGCTGTAGCCTACACGTTTTTCAATAGCAACTGTATTCTTAATATGCGCCCGCTCATTTTTCGATGAATTGATCGGGTGATGCCCTTGACCACCGCTTCCCATTCCATTGTGGGTCAACATCATTCAAAATTCCCGTATACGACAGTGCGAACCCGACTTTCACAATTCTGACATTAACCACGATCGGTAGGCCTATGCCGCTATGGCGGCTATGCGAACCGGCATCCTTAAAATTCCTCATGTCCAGAAGCGCTTTTACGCACACACACTGTAACCAATGTATACTAGGCCTATAGCTAACCAGAGCAGGTCTATCGTCCACTGAACTAGTTCTTTCCAGCGCACGTGGTTGGAGCAATGCCCCAATTAGCTAAATCAGAGTTTTTCAAACTGTGGTCCGCGGACCCCTCGGGGTCCGCGAAGGATATGGCGGGGGTCCGCGAGAGCTCTCTGAAAATAATGTGATGCTTAACATTGCATGGTTTTAGCATTAACAGCCTGTGTTTTCAAATTCATACGCTACTTATAGTATGCCTGTAACTGTATGATCCACAAGGATCCAATTGGGTATTCGATCACACCAGTTTTGTGATGCTGCTGATAGTTATTCTTTGCGTACTCGAGCCTACAGTTACGTAAATAAGATGTAGTATAGGCTTATGGTCACGTTACATTTGTAGCCTAATAAAACGTGTGTTTTAATAAAATTTAATATATAATTTCTGCTAATCGACTGCTAATCATTTCTGCATCCAATGTAAGCGCGATGTATTTGAAGCTTTCATCGGAAGTAGGCCTACAACTAGATTCCATTTAAAAAGGTTTAAGATCGATATTCACAAAACAAACTTTGAAAGTCTGCAAGTGTTTCATTTAGAAAATCAACACTGAATATGAGCCTGGTTGTTATTTCCATGGAAGAAACACTGAAGCTCTAGCTAGGACTCTAGTTGTGTTTACATAAACGCTATATTTTCTTCTCATTGTAACGCTGGACTGACTTGGGTTTTCTGAAAAAACACACTTGCTCTATAGTCTGTAGCATTAAGTATTATAATTACAGGCACAGCTAGTTAGCTAAAAAAAAGTCTAGTGGGGGCCAAAAAGTGGTGGTGGCCAATGTCACCACCGCTTTTGAAAGTCACAATAGGCCTACAAAGTCACGCCTATAGAACTTATAATAGAAGTCAGACTAGCAAGCCAAAGACGAAAGCTAGGCCTACAAGCTTGAAGCAGATATTCAAACAATGGATTGTAATCGTCGTTTAAACTGATATTGTGATTGTCGATCTAAATATTATCGTATCGTATGGTAATCTCCGAACTTCTAAAGCGCCACTCGACCAAGCGCAGGGCACCAGCCTATTCACGAGCTCTACGTCAAATCAAAGGGGAGGTTCCAAGAAGAGTGGTCCAGAGGAAGTCCGAGTCCAGTTTCCAGGGGTCCAGATCAAGACAGGAGACAGAGCAGCTGTTAAGGCGGGTGTTGTTTAGGGCGAAAAGAATTGGAAGGCGGAGGATCAGCAGATGAGTCAGGGTAGGTAGGCCCTACTTGAAAAGATTAGACTTCAGTTTCGAGTGTAAAGCCCGGGGATGATAGCTAGAGGAACATGATCGAGGAGGATGGAGGACGGGTTGCAATGACGATGGAGGAACCGATAGAGAATCTGCGGAATTCAGGCAAAGTTCAACTTTAACCCGGTTAACTACGTCCGTTGTGCCTAGACTATAAACCCACAGGCCTATTTTAGCGCATATGCGGTGCATTTAGTTATATTAACCTGAGCTTTATAAATATTCTAATAAGGACCAAAACAAATTACAGAAATCTGATCAATCAAGTGCGCAGCCTTATTAAGACAGGCACCCCATCAATCAAGGAACCGGTTGGCCTCTCCAGACTAGACGGGAAAAGACCTGATGGTCAAACCCATGGAACAGAGGGCGTTCCCTAATTTGGGATGTAATGATTAGGCTATTGACACTTTTGCGCCATCATGCTTAGCAGAGGCATCTACAGCAACGGGGGGGGGGAGCTGCAGAAATAGCCGCAACTCGAAAGAAGTTCAAATACGCGGAGCTATTGACCAGATACTGTTTTCAATCGCAGTGGAAACGATGGGACCCATGGACCACGAAGGCCTGGCTTTTATCAAAGAACTCGGCCGACGGTTGACAAAAGTATAGGAAGATCCTCGAGTAACCTTCTTCCTGATCCCAAAAATATCCATAGGTTATACAATCCAGAAGTTCAATGCTATCGCGTGCCTAGGCACGATGGGAAACCAGAATTCTGATGTTAATGTTACTGTATAATAATAATAGTAAATAATAATAATACTTAGTATCTGACTTGAGATATTATGTATACTGTACCTCGGGAAAATAATAATAATAATAATAATAATAATAATAATAATAATAATAATAATAATAATAATAATAATAATAATAATAATAATAATAATAATAATAATAATAATAATAATAATAATAATATTAACAGAGAGACTACGTTTCTTTATCAGCGCTTATCTATGGCGATACAGCGCTTCAATGCTGTCGCCTTTGTTGGCACCTTTTGCACTGATAAAACCATCTGCGAAGACTAGCCATTCCAGAACAATGCCCCCCTAATTTTTGAACTCCCGAGGGATCATATGTACCTCGGGGAAAAAATAATAATAATAATAGTAGTAATAATAGTAATAACAACAACAACAACAACAACAACAACAATAATAATAATAATAATAATAATAATAATTAATAATAATTAATAATAATTAATTTAATCTCTAAGACCCTGAGGAAACGAAGTACCTCAGGGCAAAAAAAAATAATAATATACATCCGCACGGATGGCAAGAAAGCGGACGGCATTACCCTCGTCCCATGGAGGGCGGGTCGGAGTCTGGTGTGGGACGCCACAGTTGTGGACACGCTCGCGGCATCTTACTTACCCGCTACAGCCATTCAAGCCGGAGCGGCAGCCGAGATTGCTGACAGCAGAAAGAACGCAAAATACAACGCGCTTCTTCACTCATTTCTTCGTCCCGCTGGCCATGGAAACGCTTGGCCCCATAAACAACAGAGGCCTTGCTCTCATTGCAGACATTGGCCGCCACCTCACTCAGATTAGGCCTACAGGCGAAGCCCGATAGACCAGTTTCCTGTTTCAACAACTGTCGGTGACTGTCCAGCGGTTCAATGCTGTGGCTTTCAGCGGTTCTTTCACCAAATCGCTTCCCGCGATCAAAGAAACATAACAGTTTCAGATCAATAATAATAATAATAATAATAATAATAATAATAATAATAATAATAATAATAATAATAATAATAATAATAATAATAATAATAATAATAATAATAATAATAATAATAATAATAATAATAATAATAATAAGAAGAAGAAGAAGAAGAAGAAGAAGAAGAAGAAGAAGAAGAAGAAGAAGAAGAAGAAGAAGAAGAAGAAGAAGAAGAAGAAGAAGAAGAAGAAGAAGATGTACACTCGTGACTCACCTGAACGTAGACCTGCGAATTCTGTTGTTCTGTTGTTGACTCCTGTAAACGCTAAGTATTTCCAGCTGTTGTTCTCTTGTTGACTCCATTTAGCCTAACGCTAAGTATTTCTTATTTATTTTTTTGTTTATTGCCTCTGGCTATTGACCAGAAGAAAGTGTTACCATGTACAGCCAGGTGGACTGGACTGTCCTGGCAGGACCCCCAATTTTAGCCCCCCTCCCTCAGGGCCAGGTACACGATTTTACTCATGTACATAGTAAACACTTTATCTTGGTCAACAGACCGAGAAGCGATAACGCTGTATTCCGAAATTGCCTATCTATATTTTAATTGACGTAACTAAAAAAGGTTTCAATGAAGGTCATCTTTATGCAGCATTAACTATTACAATTCAGCTTTTGCAGAAATAAAGTAAATGCAACACTTAATAGCACTTAAAATATTGCAACTTTTAATACCAAGTTTTTAATGGTTTCTGTACACTTTGATCAGATATCAGTAATTTGTTTTGGTCCCTATGTAACACCGTGTGACTAGTTATGGCGTAGCGCCCCTAGCGGGAAAAATTTATAACGTCGTGTTTACATGACGCATGCGGTTTCTATGATGAAAACAGACGAATAATTATGTTTAAGCAATAACAATTGCCTGTATAAGCTGAGCATTATATTTAATATGCGCTGTAGTCTGTTTTTACCATTTATATGACATTTAATTTAATTTTAAAGCTAATTTTGCAGAACGTTTGGCAACCACGTTCAAGTCGACTGAATGGTCTTAGCGTGATGACAATGAAGTGGCGGCGTTAACAGTAGGCCTAGCCGCCTATAGGCCTAATGAGTGCTTAGGTTTGTAAATTATATGGCCCTTCCAAATCCAATCGACTCGATCGTTCTCTACAATACAGTATAACATTCGAGTTTAAAACGACCGCCTCAGAGACATCTTGAATGTTAATAGACCTATACAGACATGAATAGCCTAATAGGCCTATACAAAACCCCTTCTTCCCATCTTACGGACGTCCTTAACCGACAACCCATAGGACAGAATGCAGTGTTGCGTGGGAAAAGCACTTTTACATTACCGTTTAGAGATTTAAAAATGAAAGTGTGTAGACAGAAAGCATGATTGTTGACACGAAAAATATATCTTTAAGCTTATACAATGTAACAACAGAAAGTGAACAACGTTTACTTATTTTTTTGTCGTCATACATTGACTGCTACACAGCATACAAAACAGAACATGGCAACAGGGGCGTCTACACCATAGAAACCTTGGAGCATAGGCGCCGACTTTTAGTAAAAGGTACTGGGGCAAGAATTTCATTCCCATGATCATCTGATCGGATGATCCCATCGCCCATCTTGCCCTGCCTTCCCTCTCCATGAGTCCCCTCTTTCCTCAAGCCTCTTCTAGGGCCTACTATACCCCTGCAAGCTGAAATCAATCCCCCTTACTGTAAACCCCTTCCCCTACCTCCCCTACCCTACCCTACCCATCCCCTTCCATTTCCCACCCCTTATCCCCTCCCCTACCCTTTCCCCTCCTTTAACATTCCCTCCCTGCCCCTCCCTTTGAAGCAGGGGCTCGGGGGTCCTCCCCCGGAAAAATTTTGGATTTCCACATTGCCGTGGGTGAATTTTAGCGCATTTTTTTAAGAAAGAAAACTGGTTTTGGAAAACTATACATTTTAGTTCAACTGACCTGTTGAATTAATTTCAGCAGGGCTCCCAGTGCACTGCAAATATTTTATGGGACTGGCTGTATAAATATGGGACAAAATTTCCAAAATATGGGACACTTGTTAAAATATTGGGCAATATGGGATACTGTTCAGCAAATATATGGGGATTTTAAAGATTGCATTGTGAATGCATTTTCCTGGTGTAAAGGAGTGGTAACAGGCTTCATCCCTGCCTATTACAGTGTTATCCAGCCAACAATTATTTTTGCAGGAATATTTCAAGACCTCATAATCCCATTTTCACTGCACTACACGACAATAATTGTAGCATTGACCAACTAGAGACTTGAATACAGTCCACAGCCGATACATTGCAACAGTTGAGTCAGTAGGCGTTCTATCAATTGAACAGCAACATCCATTTCATTAGGGGGAACCCCCCCGGCCCAAATTGGAAGCAGTCTGCTTCCTTCCCCCCAACTCCATGTAGCAGGCCCTGGCCCTTTCAACTGGGAAGAGACTAACTGCAATACTAGGAAACAGTGCTACCTCTGCTCAATCATACAGACAAGTACACAACAACCAGGAGTATTAGGCCCCTACTCACCAAACATATTTCAGTTTTCTGTAATTACTAACTAGTACTAACTATAGCTATTTTCTCTAACAAATCTCTTTTTGTAGCAGTTACACATAAAGTTTGCCAGTAAGACAGACTTTAGTTACAGTCTTAACTTCTGAACTTCATGGCGAATGCATTTTGTCGAACAGCACATTTAGCCTACTTATGAATTCGTCAAGAACTGTCAATGTCCACTGCTTCCAGGTATATGCTCGATGACAGTTCAAAACTGCAATGGTGTTTAATCTTGTCAGTGTCATAGTGTTTCGCAGATAAGTTTTCATTCGCCTGAGACCGGAAGATGCCCTTAAGTAAGATTTATCCAATGCGCTATCGGGGGGCCCGATAGCGCATTGCGCTATCGGGCTCCCCCGATAGCGCATTGGATAACATCTTGCGTAGAGTGCGAGAGGTACAGAGATCGAGTCCCATAGGCGGATATGCTTTGTAGGCTGCAATTTGCGCCGTGTATTGCAGGCTGTCTGTTCTGTTAGTAGTTAAGATTTATCGCATAACATGTACATGTACAGCGCAGTGCGTTTGCAGACGCTTAATTAAAGAATAGATATTATTATTATTATTATTATTTATTAAGCATTTTGAAATTTTGATATTTTGAATGACCAAAAAAGTACTGGGGCGAAACTATACTTTCGCCCCAGAACCTTGGTGAGTACTGGGGCGAAAGTCCCTGTTGCCCCTGTGGAGTCGGCGCCTATGCCTTGGAGCAAATGCTCCATCCAAGAAATGGGGGGGAAAGATTTTTCAGTGTGTGTGCCACCATTTTAGGGGGGAAGGAACGGGGAGGGGGGAAGAAGAGGGGGAAAGGGACGTTGCTCCAATGACTTAGGGGGCGATAGACGCCCCTGCATGGCAAGACCTCATAACATTCTGTCAACCTTAAAGCGAAGAAACTTATCACACTTATCATGTTGACCTGCAAGGGTCACGCTATCCTTTAGATATGATGCCAATATTTAGGTATCACACCAGTTGACATGTCAGTATCCATGGGCGACGATCCCGGGGGAGGGGTCGAGGGGGATAAGACCCCCCACCTTTAACAGTGGGGGGGACACGCCATACATCGGACCCCCCAAATTTTGAAGAAACACCAAAAAAAGTCATAAAATTTTTTCGTACTCAGGTTATAAAATTTTTCGCGCTGACGCGCGAAAAATTGTTTAGACATTTTGACCAGATCAGTTCAAAACTCTTTTTTGACCAGATCAGTTCCCAAATGTCCCACCACCTCTCAAATAAGATCGCCGCCACTGTCAGTATCATTCTGACCTCCAAGTATTATCGTGGCCTGCAGGTGTGACACTGACCCATATAAGGCATGGCACAAAAGGACAGTTAAGGAGCGCTGGCAAATGATACATACTACGACGCTATAAGTACTTGAACATGGTAAACGTTTGCAACACGTAGGCTACATCTACATGACATCAAAGCAGCTGTACAAACTGATTCAGCCTAATGACATCAAAATACGGATGATTAGGGGGATTTAGGGCAGAGTTTTTCAAACTGTGGTCCGCGGACCCATGGGGGTCCAATTGGGTATTCGATCACACCAGTTTTGTGATGCTGCTGATAGTTATTCTTTGCGTACTCGAGCCTACAGTGACGTAAATAAGATGTAGGCTTGTGGTCACATTACATTTCTAGCCTAACAACACGTGTGTTTCTATAAAATTTAATATAGGGCCTATAATTTCTGCTAATCGACTGCCAATCATTTCTGCACCCAATGTAAGCGCGATGTATTTGAAGCCTTCATCAGAAGTAGGCCTACAACTAGATTCCATTAAAAAAATCTATAGCATTAAGTATTACAAGACATAGTTAGCTAAACAAAAATGTCAAAAATGGACTCTAGTGGTTCCTCCAATGAAGGCTTCATTAATTTTGCAATATGCTGGTCTATTTCCGGATTGTGTACTCTGGACTTGTAGAATTAGAAATTTGTGGAATTCGCCTGGTTTTAGCCTTTAGATGAATGATATTTGCAAAGCATATCCCTATTTCGTTCACGTTCGCTGTTATATGCTAACTATATAATTTTGCTGTTTGTATTATGGATAACTTTCTGAAACATAAGAAAACAGTGCTTAGGCCTATCCAAACTAGCACCAATTACGGACAGTTTTTGCAAAGCAAAGCAAGCACATCCCTCTCGCTGACATTACTGGTTTTTGGCGAAACCGATGTTATTCATTTCTTTTAAAAATGACTGTGTTCCATAGTTATTGCAGGAAGTTAATAACAATTTATTTAGTGTTACTTTTTATATTATAATAGTCCTTAGCGTCACAAATAAGCAAGCGTGTATTGTGGAAATAGTCTGTCTGCCTGTTATTTTTATTAAATTTTAAGTGATAGGGGCCTAAATTTTGTTTTGTAAATACTGGGGTCCGCGAGCTATGCCTAGAAAAAAATAGGGGTCCCTGCAGTGCGTCTGATTTGAAAATAGTAGGCGGGTTGAAAATCGATCGCGCTGGGTCGAGTAGGCGAGCGATGCGCGGTCGACCTTGGGAGCTTTTGTGCACAACGTATTTTATCATGTATCGTATTCGTTCATACAGCTGCATATAATAATCATCTAGTAGGCCTATCTCAATTCAAGTTCTGTTATATGAGTAGGTCTCTTGAAGAGGTGCTATATAAATTCTCAGAATAAATGAATGAATGAACATTCACTAGAAACCTACCATTGACGTAAGATGAAGTGCTGATTTCACAAGGTTGGTTGAGCCTTCAACATACGTTGAACACTCATTTTTGGCTTGACCTTTCAGTCGGTAATCCATTCGAATTTTATCGGAGTGGTTTCTGCAGGACTTGCAGTATATTTTGTTCACAGTCCGACGGTTTTCTAATTCGACTACATACACATCGAACGAGTCGCCTAATTTCCATGACAGATACGTGCTCAACTGTAGGCCTACATTATTATTCGACATGCTCATCTTCGCAGCCATTGTTGTTTAAAATAATTTCCGAAATTGGTGCAGTTACGGATGATGTCACGCGGCGTGAGGTGTCGGCCGTTTTGTTATGGCCAATCACATTCCACGAAATTGGAGTGATCAGTCAGCAGTAATTAGGACAGGTCACGGCACGCATTCACCGCTGCCGCAAGTAAGTAAGTTAAAGATATCTCTATTAGGTAAAAAAAATGGTCTGGCTCCAGATTCGTCTATCGTCTTGGAGTCTAACTCAAACTCAGAGAGTGACGACCGGCTGTCACCGACGGTGAGAAGCCTTCGGCTAGGCGAGCGGTAAATCGCTCGCCGGTACCTTTGCTAGGCGAGCGACCAAGAAGAGCGATCGATCGCTCGCCTTAAATCAGACGCACTGGGTCCCTGGTCCAAAAAGTTTGAAAACCTCTGAGCTAAATAATAGGCCTAGCGCGTTGACATCAAAAAATTTCGTCACTGAAGCCAACGAGGTTATATATATATATATATATATATATATATATATATATATATATATATATATATATATATATATACCTTGAAATGATCGATCACCGTAATCATAATCATTGATTAATTCAACGCCTTCCAAGAGAATCTCGCGGCACTCTCCAGTCTCTCCATCTGGCAAACTAAAAAGTGGTTTCAAGCTTGTGCTGCGAGCGTTATTTTCGACTCAGTGTCATTCTCCGTCTATAGGGCCTACAGTGCAATGCAGACGATGATCAGTTAACATGCATTATTAATTACATACGCAGCTACATATATATATATATATATATACATATATCTGTCTGTCTGTCTCTGTCTCTATCTCTCTCTGTCTCTCTCTCTGTCTCTCTCTCTGTCTCTCTCTCTGTCTCTCTCTTTCTCTCTCTCGCTCTCTCTCTCGCTCTCTCTATATAGTGGGTGTGTATAAGAGAAAGGCCATATTAATATAATTATAGCCTCTCTGTCTGTCTGTCCGCTTCTCTGTCTCTCTTGCTCTCTCGCTGTATTTCTGTCTCTCGAAATACATGTATATATGTATAATTATATATATATATATATATATACATATAATAGAGAGAAAGAATATATGAATGTACAGCCTTTCTCTCTATTACATATATAGGCTGTGTTATATATTAATTGTAGGTCGCTACAAACCAAAACAAATTGGGCGATCGTGAATTATGCTTATGTCTGCACACGTGTATCCTTATAATAAGCCATACACACTTTCTACAGGATGCAGAGTACGAAGCCATTATTCACGCCGTCTGAATACCGTGCCAGACCATGCAGTGCATGTACACAGAAATAGAGCACGCACGTGTGCTCAAAGTTCAGTTCTTTTGTAAAGCTCATTCTGGTCAACAATGTTTTGCCATGCATTTAAAATTGTTACAAAGGCAAAAAAATTGGTTCAGTATAACACAGGCACGGCCTACATCGTAGTAGGCCTACTAGTAGGCCTATTCTTTAGCGGTTTGGTTTGGTTTTCCAGAATTTAGCGGTGCACGAGAATATGACAACACATTTCTTATAGGCTGCAGGGTAGGCTACATGACAACATCGGTGCAAGCAGAATTTTTTCAAGGGTGGGGAAAAACCATGACGCAGGTCAAAAACCATGTTTGGAAGGAAGCAGATAATTTTTTTTAGCAAGGAATAGAAGTCTGGATATGATTGTGATTATATTTATTTTATGCAGAAATTGTATTAGTAATTATTGGATAATTTTTTTTAAAATTCTTGCGTTTTGTTAAATGCCTGTTCAAGACCAAGACTTTGAACCTTAAGAGTCAAGACCAAGACTTTTGGTCTCAAGACCAAGACTTTTAAAAACGAACTCAAGTGCACTCGACACCAAGACCTTGGTCTCGAGCATGATGTATCGTGGTCTCGAGGACAAGACTGACAAGATGTCGCTAAACACTGAAAAATGACACGTAAGCATGCAAGGACGAGAAATTCTACCCTGGGCGGAGTCACGAGTGTCTAGAACTAGGCACACACATTATGGTGAAACCTGACGAGCCGGTGCAGGAATAGTTAGCTCAGTTACAATTACTTGTTGAAAAGCTACTGAGCTTTAGTTAGCGATTTTCAAGAAAGTTTATTTTTGGAACAGAAATTCGTTAAAACACAGAGAACAGAGAATTAAGAAAGGTCGAGTGGGTAAGCAAACCAGGTGTCAGCATAACCTATTTCAATTATTTAAAGGTAATAATATTTGTAAGTGTTACACATTTAGGTTTAAAATCTGGGCAAAGCACTTCCTTGCTTCAAACTGCAAGTGCCCTTTGCATGGAAACAAATAACAAGAGCCAAAATAAATATAAAACAGCCCTCTCCCATGACAGAAAGTGTTTCAAAGTGTGTATCTAGCGTTAGCATAAAAAGCGTTACAATACTGCAACCATATTCAGGTGCACTTTCAGCTCAACCCTCCCCCAAAAGAACAGTCACACAATTATATAAAAAGTACGTGTAATTTATTTCACAAGTAATTACTACATTTATTAAAATTATTTATATATCTATGCATGTATATAGATGCATGACATGCCGAGATTTGTCAATAATGAAAATAAAGATGCCTATTACGTTTATCAAACTGTAAATAGAATACAGTACATACTTCAGATACAAAATGTTAAGCAATTTAGCCAAACATAACACTGAATGCTAAGAAATTTAGCAGCAAAATGACATTGCATGGTAAGCAATTTAGCAGCAAAATAACATTGTATGTTAAGCAATTTAGCAGCAAGATAACATTGCATGTTAAGCAATTTAGCAGCAAAATGCCATTGCATGTTAAGCAATTTAACAGCAAAATGACATTGTTTTTGTTTAAATAATCACAAGAACTATGAATCAAGTTTGTGCTGCACTGGGTTGTTTCAATAAGAGACTTAAAGCATATTATATGGGCCTACAGTAGGACATATGCTAGCATTAAACACCTTATACACACACACAAAAAACTATATTCATTACACACATTGCTTCTGTACACAAACCATTTCACACATAAAACATAAGCATGTATGTCTGCTTTAGCAATTTACAATAACACACGAAGTCGCTGTGCATTACTGTCAAGGTTCTATGGTATCAGAGCACAGTACTGGATTGGTTATGCTTGGCTTGTAATGTGTAGAGTACGGGTTTAAGCCTTCCCAGCCAGTCACTGTGTGCTGACCTTTGAGCAAGGTTTCATACACAATCACTCAGGATCATCTGGACTTTGGATGGAGGGCAATATCAAACAGCATTGTGTTTGAATTAGTGAAAGCATTGCAAGTTTGTCCTGAAAAACTAACTACTCCCCGTCCTCCACCAGCATTTCTGAAGGGACTAAAAACACACTAAAAAGGCAATAATTATCCAGATTAGTGGCAAGTGTAGTTTAATTTAGAAGGCCTTTTGCTGGATTGATGAGATAGCCAAAGACAAATGTTTGCACTTCACAACTGCTTGTTGTTGCTGGCCTAAACTTTTCAAAGAATTTGATTAATTACACAAACAGTGAACTTTGATACTGTGCACACTTGCCAAGACCAGCAGTGTGGTCTAGGAAATTCATGTTTGAATATGAATATGACAGCTCAAGGCCATCGTGATAAATCTACGAGTTTCCTTTAGCTGCTCATTTCCTAAGCCTATTAGCTCAGTCTATGTGGAACTGAAGGATCTCTACAAATGCGTGTGTTCCAAAGCAGTGCTTGCTATTTGTACTGTGTTATGCAGTGCATCTCGGCTGCATTGATATTTGACGGCAAGCCATGGCTCTACAATTACGCACATACACTGAATTTCTAAAATGCAGATTACAACAGCATGCCAATTTATTATGCTATAGGTAAGTTCACCAAGAGTAACTCAATTAAAAAACCGCACACCTACACCCACACACACGTGTTCAACTGCTCATAGCAGACATTAAAAAAATCAGAGAACACTGACTGTCAATGAAAACTAAACATCTGTTTCTAAATAATCACCAATATTCTTGAAATGCAAAACCAACAGCAACACACAAATACCCATATGTAAGTGTATATATATATATATATATATATATATATATATATATATATATATATATATATATATATATATATATATATATATATATATATATATATATATATATAACCCAGTCATAAAAACAGTGTGGCACTGAACTATATGAAATCAGTACTTTTCAAAACTTCAAACTTCTAAACTAATAAGCATGTACATAGCTGAATATAACCTTTTGATAATGTTGCCTAATAACCTAAACAGCATGACTGAGCTCACAGGAACCCAGAATGCTTAGACAAAGTAAGTAAATGTACACATTGCCTCCATCAGTAACAGTCCTCAAGCATGTGCTACCAAAAAGACAAGTTGGTCACACACAAACAAGCAAAACTGGCTCCAAGATATTAAAATTTAATATGGGTCAACATCTGCAGAATCAAACAAGATATGCTAAATTAATCACATCAGTAAGTTGCACATTCATTAGGTATCCCATGAAAAAAGTCTTCTGTGACATATATCCTGTGTATGTCATATCTTTCAACTATACCACAAACAGTGGCTGCGCTACCATGGGTCGTGGTAGCCTGGTAGGTCATTTGACCTGCCTATTTTACTCTGGTTGACTGTTTCTGTAATGTCATGAGTCTTAGTAGCATACATGTTCATGATGTTCTGAGCAGCTAATGAGTATTTCCAAATCTTTAAAGATTAGTAAAGTACCTAAAGTTTAATGTTTAAATTGCGGAATTGTTTCAAATTTGAATATGCTACAATTGGGCTATAAGTAATAATTTTCTTCGTTTTATATATCTAAGTTATGCTGCTTATGTTGAGGTTATGCTGCTTGATGCGTCAAACTCAAACATTTATTTCTTCGACCTGCTGAATAACTCCCATGACCTTGATGTGACCTGCTGAACAGAACAGCCCGTGGCTGGGCTGGGAGTGCCTCTGAGTAGGTCTCTTGAAGAGAGGCGCTATATAAATTTCCAGAATGAATGAATGTATTGCTGGCGCCGCCACTGACCACAAAACAAGACAACAGCAATCCAACTGCCAGAAAATTATTCTTCACAGGTTACAAACACCCCGTCACCAACTTAAACTGCCAAATTCACCAGAAGTGCTGGAATCTAAAAGCCAACAGAGAACCAACAATAACCTCTCATGCAACCTATTAAAAATATCTATCAGACTAGCAGTAATGTCAGAAGTTAAAAGCCTAAGTCCAAAGAATAAGACAATCCTGTTCACGTATTTCTAGTCCAGCCTTGTGTATTAGACCTGATATGAACTGAAAACACCTTATATATTACATTATCAGTAATCGATTATTGTCTAATGCTACTGTATACTGGCAAATTACAACCAAATTATAAAAAGCAACAACCTAGGGCATATAAGCATAACTGGAGAGTTGCAGAGACAGTAATTCCATAATAAAGAATTCACTAAACACAGTACATCTGAAATACCTACGACAACACAAGAACCCAAAGTTCAGCTGTTAAGAAATCTTTCCAAACCAATTTGCAATAATGACAGAGCTTTCCTCTACAGTTTTGACACCATGGGAATGAAGAAAAAAGTCCAAGAGTCATGTCCGAAGTCCAAAAGTCTTTTTCATTCAAAAAACTTTTAACACGATTTACTGTATGTTTGATTCGATTTTGTTGTTGAAGTGATACTTGTTCTTCCATTCCAGTTTTACATTCTCCATTATCTTATCGCGAATCTTCTGTCTCAAAACAGCAGAGACTGTATACGTATTGCCCAGAAACAGAATGAAGAATATCACACTTGACGCAAGCACTTGCCACTCCGAGCACTGAGGATGCTGGGATAGATCATACAGAACATATGCATTGTACAGCTGAAACCCATACCCAAGAATTAGAAGTGGCAACAGGAATGTCAGTCCTTTCCACATCCATGACTGAAACCCTTCCACTGTTAGATCCATGCTACGCCTTTCTCCGAGCGCTCTTAATCTGTAGAGTGAGCCACTCTGGTAATAGTACTGGACCATCTGGATGACGTTCAGATAGACTGAAAAGATCACAAATTGCCCTCGAAACTGGTGGTATGAGAAACCATCTGGCCAGATAAGCAGGATACCAGCAGCAGCTGTCGAGATGAAGTGATGAGTTATCCACCATCCCTTAATCCTTGACCCATTTACCCGAAGAATGTGCTCACGAATTGTCAGCGTACAATAGTACCAGACGAGAGTGAACTGAAACACGGCATCCGTAACTCGGTAGCGCACAAAACAGATCACAAGTGCCATTACCAGAAGGACTATGGTCACGTACAGTTTGAAACGTTCATAATCTTCCTTGTACTTGAATTTGTCTTGCTTACTAAGGAGCGAAACGTTCACCGAGCCTAAGACAATTTTCAGATAGATACCATTTTCGTGAGGTAGAATGTCTTCTAATTCTCTGAACTGATTTTTCCGTTTCGCGATTTGCAATTCAAGATCAGTGACTTTGGCTTTGACATCGGGTGATGTATTCTTGCTAAGCCTTTTCATCATATCCGACATCTGTTTTATGCGATACCTCTGATGAGCGATTGCACTCATGCACTTCTTCTGCACGGCTTTCACTTGATTCACCTGCTGACTGTACGACTTGTGCTCGTCCTCTAACAGCAAAAACTCTTTTTCCAACTCATCCCACTCTTCTACGCAATGTTCCACCATCTTGGCTTCCTTACTGTGTGTCAAAATCTAAAATTTCCAACTAACAAAATTCTGTCAAATGCTGCACTCGTTATCACGCACACGCAGTTAACCTATGCCTCACAACTGCTGATCGTACTATCGGACTGCTATCGGATGTCATGGTCCGTAACTGATAATATCGCTAGATCCACGGACAGGAAACGGAAATATGTATCTCAACCACCGTACGCTGGTTCTCTGCTCTTCTGTACATACGTTGGTCGTAGTTCTCGTTATTTCGGCGATCTAATAATTATAATGAATTTAAAATGAACTGATATTCGTATTTCCAGCCGCCGACAAGTTATAGGCCTCTGAACGATAAGCCCAACCTAGACGGAGGTCTTGTTTGACAGACGGAGGGGACGCTGTTAAACTGGGTCAACATTCATTGGCGTGTTTTTACCTCTTTTTCTATGCACGTAAAATGCGTTAAAAGAAGCAGAGAGCAGACACTTTGTGGCATTGTGTTGACGTGTCATCGGACTGGTTTCAGTGGTCGAGTTTCCACTTGGCAATTATTTAAAAAATAGCAATAAAAATGTTTCTTTAAAAATCAAAAGGGGCCAAAGCTGGAGGGGACTTGTCCCACTCGCCCCTCGGATCGCAGCCTCTGAAAAGTCGGTTTTTGCTCTACATTAGATCAATGTCCAGAGTGCTAGGCCAAAATGACCTGCTTTCGACGCTAAGAAAGGTATCGCGTGCAACGCCCTTTTATAGACGAAACATGTAGACCTAAATAGGTTTAATTGCTAATCAACTTAACACGGATCATTTTCATTATGAACAGCCGTTATGGCCTTCGGAACATGATCTAATCTAAGGACTTCTATAGCGCCACTATTATTATGCCAAAGGCATCATCAGTCGATGGTCGCTATAGCTACTATGTAGTAGCTAAATTCCAGCCAAATTCCAGGGCAAGTCTAATCGAAAGCTATATGAAGGAAGTCTGAGAAGACACAGGAAACAGCAATGTTTCTTTCTATAAAAAATTTTGAAAACGTTTGTCTGCTTTTAGAGGTTTTTCCATATTCTCTTTCTGTTTGAGATGTCACCACACTTCATTTTTATACCGCATATTAAATATGTTTTACTCTTCACTGGCAATTTTTACTCTGAAATATAATTATTCCGTCAATTTTTCTTCATAGGTATAATCAATGTTTTAGTTGTTGGGGGTGTGGACTGTGGGGGTTCAACCCCTGTAGCTCTTAATTCTTCTAACCCCTCAACTAAGTAATTTAAAACATGTTGGGAGTCAGGTCTTGATCCACCTCCCCAGTTCAGTTGTTTCATGTGCAACAATAAATTTTGACCTGAGTTTATGTACTGTTGTAATCTGTAAAAATGTCAATCCCAGTTCTTGTTTGACAACTAAAACACTGGGTAAATAAACTAAAAAGCATATGTTATATAACAAGATGTAATACTATTTGAGCACCAGAGGCGCTGCAATGCATGTGCCCTCAAACTATAGTCGCACAACACTCTTTCATTCATTTAGAAAAACTTCATTTATTCATTCATTTACAAAATTTAATATAGCGCCCCCTCAAACTACCTACTCGGAGGAGCTCCCAGGCCAACCACGGCAGTATAAACTAGACTTCAGCAACTTGCGAAACATAACCAAATTATTCCTAGGCAGCAGGCGTATCTCCAGTGAAAGTCCATTCCAGATGGAGGGGCCAACTACAGAGAAAGTGCAATGCTGCCTAGTTGTGGTAGTCTGTCCCTCTTGAGGAGAGGACAAGCAAGGATGAGAGGAGGACGGATTATACCGGATGCAATATAACACGGGTGCCCGAAATTCGCCCCGCCCACAAACACGGGGCACTAGGGTGATAGACCTACACTGTACATACGCAAAGCCAGACAGACAGACGGACGGACGGTCAGACAGACAGACGGACTGACACACAGACAAACAACTGTTAGTAAGTCTATCTATGCCTCCTTCCCTCCCGTCTATGCCTCCTTCACTCCCTCTCTCCATGCCTACCTCTCCCGTCATAATGACGGGCAAAGGTGTCTATCCCCCCTAAGTCATTGGAGCAACTTCCCCTTCCCCTTTTCTTCCCATCTCCCCTTCCTTCCCTCGCCCCCGTTAATGGTGGCACACACACTGACAGCTCTACCCCCCCTATTTCTTCGAATTCTATGGTGTAGACGCCCCTGATGACGGGCACATCCACTAGTCTTAAATGATTTTCACTGCAACTTCTTTCAGGGTCACTACACAAATCTGGCCGTTACATTTTCCGATAAATTTACATGGTGAACTGAAAAAAAACAGCTATGTTGCTCTGTGTATTTAATTAGATTTATTTCAGGATGAAATTTGGTTTTCAATATATTTATGTCCAAATTTGACACTGATCAATTTACATCACATTCCAATCTAACACTAAAATTTAGGTAACATAAAATCAAGTAATTCCAGTCAATCATCATATAAAAATAGAACAAGCAAACAGGTGTGTGCAATAAATTACAAGTGTTGTCAGTCACTGATTATCATTAGGCATTTCGTGGGCTGTGCAGTCACTAACTGGCTAAACCCACAAGATATGAATATTCAACGAGAAAACAGAAAATCAAGTAAGAAGAAAAACCAGTTACATCAAAAACTCGCAGTGTGTGCCACTGCACTCACTACCATCCTACTTTGCTATTTTGCACTTGTTGAAATGCTATAGTTGTTACCTCAAGGACACAGTTGCAACTACAGTACAAGAAAGTAACATGCTTTTCTTTTAATTATTATTAACCTGATATTTACATCAAACCAATTTATATATCGACTTGAAAGACAAGAAAAACAGAAATTTTCTGAAAATTCTGCTGTCTGGAATTTGAACCCGACGACCTAACAAGGTTACAGATTTACTAACCACTTTGCCTACTGACTTCCTAATAATCAACAGCAATAACTCACAAAGAGGGAATAACTGTTCATGACTTCTACGTGATGCATTGTATCGCTTCAATATATTTCTACAGCCGAGGAAACTTTAACAACTTCTGCAAAGTGACTGAGAGTACAAGCAACATGCCACAGTAACAACTGCCATACATTTTTACACACTTGCCATACACAAAGGCCACTTACGAAACAGGCAATTGGTTGATGCCTATGACACTAGAAGTTGATTAAATTGCATTCCCAAATGTGTGCTGCAGACTGGGCTGGAAGAAGCAATAGGTTTGCATGGAAGTCAACTGAATTAAAACTAAAATCCAGTCCATGGTAGGACCTCTTACAACACCCTTCTTAGGCAGAATACTGAGGCATCGGCAGCAGTGTGCCCAAGGTCCAAAAACAAAATACAAGTTGCCTGCGATTGTAGGAACAGCTTAGGATGGACGACAAACATCTGCCTGTGTACAGCATATATTTTGTGCTGCTTTACTCGGCTGATACCTCGGCTGATACATCTTCCAGGGCGAAGATGCTGGATGCCTTCCAACAATGGTTGTTATGCAATATCCTGTTAACTATGTAAACTGCACACATACACCAGCAGAAATTGATAGGTGCACAATGCATACCCCAACCTTTAGACATGACTGAAACAACACTCTGGATCTTTGGCCAATTCGCATGCCGAGATGGCAGACATGAACACGAGCCAAGGTACTCACCTCACCGAGGAGCTGCAAGAAAGCAGTTGGATGGTCCATGTTTGGGACCTACAAGGTGAAGGCAGATATCTGTCTACTGAAGTTCAGGCCAAACACAGCCTTGAAAATGAGCCCATGACCAAAAAAGTTGGCAGAGCTATGGAAATAGCAACGCTCCAGAGTAAAGCATTATTGATGTTCATCAGACTGACTTTGCTAAGCCAAGCAAGTGCATTCAATTATAATGTAATAGTTGCAGTCTAGCATTAAACGTAGCAGTTCGTTTGGAATAATAAATACATTTTGCGACACAAATAAAACAGCCTAATGCATGTGGCTAAAAGAAGCTGATTGAAAATAGCAGTGCATATGCTCAAACATCCGATCTTCATCACTTCTGGCAACTTTTCATGAAGAATATGGAACCAATTCTCAAAATCAACTTTAACTTTAAAATGGCAATAGTATGTTACTGGATGCTACCCACAGAAAGTGTGAAAGAAAAGTATACAGAATTAGTCAACACATCGTAGTAAAAGAAACTGCTGTTTTCAGCAACTTTTAGCTACTGCTAAGCTGTCACATTCAAAAACCTAAAGTTAGTGCTTTAAGAAAATGAAGTTGCTTAAATACGATCAAAATCTAATCCATTTCAGCTGATACCTGTACAGTTTTGTTAATTTGTGAATAACGAGCTTAAAGAGTAAATGACCCTTACAACCACATACATTACACATGAAATTTTGCTCTTGTCAACCGCAGCATCTTCAAATTGTGTGAATTAAGAGCAACGGCTCAAAAACCTCAAATCTAAACCCGATATATATACATATATATTTATATATGCACACACCCAGGAGCCCATCTATACAGAACTGTGACTGGTTCCAACTGAATGATAATCACATTTGACCATGTTGGGACTATTTTCGGCCGCTGTTGTTTACATGATTGAATGAGAGCTGCAGTTCCTGCTGGATCATTTCACGTGAAATTACGCATAATCATTCTACTAGATCAATCAGGCAACATTTGTTGAAATCATCTGTTGGGAGGGTGCATCCTGGAACAGCGAAGTGTAGAATTCTGACTCCGTTAGTTTGCATTGATATTTCTCGACGATGTCTTTGATCTTTAATTTTCGACGAACGTGCGGTGGTTGGTATCTGGAAAAGAAAGACAAAGCCCTAACATGTAACACATTATATGACTTTCAATCTCATAAAGTAAGCAACATAAACAAGGCTTTCAAAAAAATTACTGCAAAACAAAGACATCCGGTCTGCACCAGTATCTTGACAATCAGTCGCATCGTAATAATGATATGGACCATAGGATGACATTTGTCAGAAAGACTACAAAATAAACATTTAAAATCTGATAAGCTTAAAGTTGGGCAAGAGTGAAGCACTTCCCAAGTTTAGTGGCAATATAAATGTATAAAAACATTCCCACATATATTCAACTGCATTGCAAGCATTGAAGGACAACTGCCAATTCAAACTGAATGTACTTCATTAGGCCTACAGTTTGAACCACTGCATATTGAAACTTCTCTGCAAGGATTAGCTTTACTGAAGGTGATTGGTAATATCAACAAAATCACAAAGAGCACACAAACGTTTAAGTCATGGGCGCATTTGGAGGGGAGAGTTTATGGGTTCAACACCCCCAAAAATTGCAAAATACAAAAACACTTAGCTTTTCAAAACCGACCCCGTACTCAGCAACCATGTCCAACGGAAATCCCCGAAATTGGAAACCCCCTGAAACTGTTTCCTGGCTATGCCTCTGGTTTATGCAAACACACTTCAAAGAGGAATCAACAGTCTACTTATAATTCTGTGATGAAAATTAATCTAGAAAAGACTGCTGAAGAAATGACTCACAGTTCGCTGTCCAGCTGCCTCCTTCGGAATATATTCACTGACGTCTGCCGTACAAGATGACCCAGCAACCGACGACTGACAACCATACCATCCACGAGCGGCACTGCCTCACTCACCCTGTCCAAAGAGCAGTTGATATGTATGCAACAGAAAATATACAGACTTTCACTGGAACACAGTGAAGTAAACACTGCATGTATGTTTGTATGTGTGCATGTGTATGCAATGTATCCTTGCATGTAGATATTCAGCATAGTATCTCCTAAAAATGCCAGCCTACTCACCACTCAAAGTAGTGTTACCAACGGAGTTCTATCAACAAACGACAGTTGATATCTTTAAAAAAATATTTATGATTTATGACCAAATATGATGATGGTATCATAGGCGTAGACTCTGGGGGGCAGCCGGGGCACGTGCCCCCCCAATAATCGAGGAGCCGGGGCAACGCCCCCCCAATAATCGAGATGAAAATAAAAAATATATGAAGGTATATTTAATTTCACGAAATTTGTTCGAGAGGAATCGGTAGAAAAAGTTAATGACAGTGTGGTGTGAGTACAAACCGGTGAAAAGTTTATGATGGTGTGTAGTGTTTCCTGAAACAAAGAAAAGAGGCGAATGACTAAAAAAAAAAGGTCATCAACTTTTTTTGAAGATGAAATTCCGAAAAAGATTTTGTAAATTCAGAAATTTGTTGGGAAAATGCCCCCCCAATATTTTGTAGAAGTTTACGCCAGTGGATGGTATAATAGAATTTGTGATATAATTTGTGAGTAGAAAAAAAATAAGAAAGTAGAGTTAACACTTTAAGATGAGCTGCATTGGATACCTCGTTGCTTTTAGCACATTCTCATAATTAAAGTGTTAAATCTGAAATAAAAAAAACACAGATGTTCTAGAGGAATCTGCAGAGCTGAAGAATAAGAGACCTTGTTTGCTGAGCCTGAAAATGAATTCGGAAAAGGCCATTGTGTAACGGATGCACAAAAATAACGCAGCTCTGAATTGGCTGACTGTGCTTCTGACTTGATGACATTGGTGGTGCAGCATTTGTTTTAGACTCCTGGCAGATCTTCAAAGCATCGCCTGGAACACATCAAATAAACGTCCATTAACACTCAGTGACTGTGCATGACAATGTTAGAAACGATCCAGGATGAAGTATTCCCCGAACCTTTGTTATTAGTGTCACTTCAAGTAAACAACTCATCAGTATGTTTCAAAACGAATCTATCAAAACTGTGACAGTGACAAGTTATCACTTTATTATATATATTAGTTAAACATTTGCAAGGCACAGATAACTTTTGCTTTACAGAAACTGTTTCAGACCTGGAAAACTCAAAGGAGTCCTGAGCAACAATCAGAACTGTGACAGGGTGAAGAAGGCAAGAACTTTGCGTCTGAGATACTTAGGGGCAAATGAATAGCAAAAACTGACATACATACCAAGAGGAAAACTTAGGTGGTCTTCATAGCTCTCAAGCCAAACAACAATGACATGTATGTCGGTGCTGAATGACGTCAGACCGCTTCTTCCTGATCGCTTCAGCCGTGAAATCTGCCCCGCGTCAGTTACAGTTGGAACATTATCCAAGTCCAAAGACAAAGACTTGAGTTTTGCAAGAGACGACTGATCCCCACCACACAAAGACGAGGCGGAAGCCGTCACCTGCGCGTTAAGTTTCTCACCTAACAAGCCATTCACAACAAATCAGCAGTGGCATCGCTAAAGTGGTGCCGGGGGGGGGGCACACCGGGTGACACCTTTCGGGGTGGTGACACCAAATGACTGTCTAAAAAATGTTTGTGCAGAATTCAACAGAAATTTATTATTTCTAAATTAACAATAACAGATAACAACAAAAACATTTCTCGTAAGCCCAGCTTACATGTACTGTATCAGTATCAATTTACGTAAAGCTGAAACTCTGTGCTAATTTACTGTATGGCCTAGCGAGGGATTAAGGAGGAGGTCCATGGGGGTGACACCATGACTTACCGCACTGGGTTACACCAACCCTAGTGACGCCACTGCTGCACAGTATCCAATTCAAAAACATATGCAAGATAGGCGCAGATGTACAACTTTGTCTGCATAATTGTCCTTCTGGATTTTGACCGGACTGACCATCTAGCTTTACCAGTTTGAAGTGCCCATCAGCTGATGTCTAGTGCCTTAATACAGAACTTTGTAACTGGGTTAGAGTAGGTCATCACACAACAACATCAGTATCAGATTTGAGTGGCGCTATATAAGTTTTCGGTTACAATTACAAATTACAATTACAATTGTTACAGCATAATGAACTTATATAGTTAACAACACATGCATGTATGCACTCACTGATGAAAAATTCTATATAACTGATATTAATGACAACAGCTGCCAAAGAGTTAAACACAAAACAATTACTGAATGTCTAAGGTTAACCAACACAACCACTGAACTGACGTAGCAGCATCAGTGGAGTACTACCTACCATCTGTGGATGATGGATATGTTGCAGTTGAAGGAACGACAAAGGCTACCTCTGTACTAACATCCGACCAGTAGAGGACCTGCTGTCTTCCATCGTACAGACTGCCACCTGTATCAGCTGGATAGGATTTTTCTATATAAACGAAATGCAAGACTAATCTGAATAACGTAACACTACAACAGAGCAGAGGCAAGGTTAAGCAGAAATTATTCTGCCTCTGCAGAATCATATATCTTCAAGGCAAACATCATCCAGTATTCAATTGATGACATAAAATCAATCACGGACTAACATGAAATAAATCTGTTATTAATATGTGATTAAGTACAATACACAAGAATATATAACTGTGTGATCTACATGAGAATGATGAAGCTTCTACCATTACCACATTAGGCAAATGCAGTTTTACTAACAAAAGTGGCCTTAAACCTGCAAAACTGTACTTAGGATTAAAGTTCTGTCACACATGATATCAAAGCAGTGCAGTTGACCTTCATTGTGGCTGCCCTTGACCTTCCAGCTGGTTGCAACAGATCCAGTCCACCCAGAATGCTCCTCAACATCCACAGGCCAACCAAGGGAACGAAGGAATTCCAGGAAGTGGTCCTGAACATTACGTCGTTGCATCTGTAAAATGTTCAGTTCACGCAAGTCACATCACTGCTTACTAGCTGTCATCTCGTTTGCTAACCACATCACTGCTCACTAATTATAGGCTCGTGTCATAATGTCAGAATTCAAGTTAGTCATGGTTCTATAGCTATATCATGGCACGGATAGCCTATGACTTATGCCTAACTGTTGATAACTTCTTAAGTTGTTGATTAATTTGTTTTCAAACTGTTGACTTGCCCGATCTGCAGCATAGCATTAACTCAAGAAAAGACAAAGTTTTCAATTTTTGATTGCATAATAAACAAATAGTTCAATGCCAACCAATAAAAAGTGTATGTTTAAAATGTGTGTGCAAACACTTGACAATCAGAAGCACATGCATAAACTCGGACCATTCGTAAACAAATTAACAGCCAGATAATTCAGCAAAGCCATGTCACAGGCACCCACCACCTCATTGCAACTAGAGAGCCCAATGATTTTTCAATATGACATCAAGTAAATTTTCGTACCAACCCGTGCTTTCTCTACAGTGGACAAATTATGTTCACACTAGCAAACACTTATATCAAAGAATGCAAAATTCCAGCATTAGTAGCCTCTGTACAAATGTTTACGCAAAGTATTTACTTTAAGTTAGTTGAACTGTTTATTTCGTTCTGTTTATTTGTATTTCATAATATTTTGTTCTGCCTGATTGTGGCAAAATAAAGCTTGTATATGTACAGAGGTAGTCCAAGGGCAAACTGATTTTTCCACTGCAAATCAAACTGACCACAGATAAATTCATTCATTCATTCATTCTGGAAATTTATATAGCGCCCCTTCAAGATACCTACTCAGGAGCGCTCCCAGTCCAGCCACGGCTAAAAAAGAAACACTTAAGTGATTTATTAAACGCAAGCAAATTATTAAGAGGTAGTAATCGCAGTTCTAGTGGGAGCCCATTCCAAGTGGAGGGACCCACAACTGAGTAAGCCCGGTGCTGACCAGTAGAAGAACAAGTACGTGGAACCAAGAGCTCCCCTCTGGTCAAGGAGCGTAGTGACCGACGCGCTACGACGTCGGACACCGGGCGGCAAAGGTCGCGAAGGTAAGATGGAGCGCAGCCTAGAAGACAGCGAGAAACCAAGGCAGCGATCTGATAGGAAATACGCTGGGCAATAGGGAGCCAGTGCAACACATCGCGCATATAGGCAGAGACAGCAGCGCACTTGGGAATATGCCCGACGAGTCGAGCAGCTGAGCGTAGAACCTGATCAAGACGCCCTAGGACTCCGAATGGGAGACCGGTTAGAATCGAACAACAATGGTCAATTCGACTTGTAACACAGCATTGCTTCAAGATGTACTATGATCTGAATGCAAAAATGGAGCATTACAAACTTTCAACATACAACATTTTGAAGCATGTCGACCAGTCTGCTTTGTCCTGCTTTGACGTAGAAGACATGGACAGTGTCAGCCGTGCGTACAGACAAACCATCCAGCTGCTTCAGATCATTCCACAATTTTACATCAGCACCATTTAGTCTCACAAGCGATGGCACCATGCCACTCATGGAACCACTCTGCAGAATACAAACACAATGACATCTAAAACAATGGCAACAAGAAAAAACTAAAGATCATGGCAATAAAACTAAGTGTATGGACTGAAAAGTTTGGCCATGAGTAAAATCAACACAAGTTTATAGAGTTTCATCTGAGTTTCTCCGACATCTGTTAGTATGCCAAGTGAGATTAAGAATAAATATTCATTTCAAACAATGCAGATAGAAGTTGAATTCTGCACAAGATCGAGAAAATCACAGATTTCAGACTTGACTTGCGATTTTTTGGATTCGCAACTCAAGGATAAAATACTCTACATTTGAGAGAAATACCTGATTTGTGATTTTCCCACCACACACTGGGTCACACACTTGTTTAAACACACTCTAAAGACACAAATTAGAAGTGAGGCACCTTTCAGCTGAAGCACAAGCATCACAAAAGAATCCAAAATGAATACCTTTCTTAACATCTCAACTTGTACAGGTACTTATTAACTGACCACAGAACAATGGTAAAAAAGGTCTATTAGAAAAGCACTTTCACAAAGATAATCACAGTTGCATAAGAAAATAAGTCATTCAGAACATTTTCTTCCTAGCACAGATAAACAGCACCCCTCAAGGTATCTACCTATAAGTGCCACAGAATGCACAGCTAATAAGCACTGCGTAAACTATGCACTGACCTTTAATCCGTCCAAAGTGAGGAAGCCGTAGTGCGTAAGAAAGAGGCGAGCAGTCTGGAATTCATGACAGGAGCTGGAAAAATATTATGGCAGCAAATCAATTACTAATTTTCGTGATTTAATGAAAACATGCAGCATTCGTGTTCATAAGTAGAAGGATCTATCCTAACTCTACCCTTTTTATGAGAGAACTATTACTCCAGCAATCTCACTATGATACACAAAATACTGAATGAGTCATTATGAAGACCGGACAATTATAAAAAACAACAATGCACGAAATGAACCAAGCGAATGTTAACAGTAGTCAGAACATACTCGTCAAGATATGGTCCTACCTTGGTTCTGTGCAGTGCGCCACTGGCTTCGGCTGCTTCGTGTGATTCTGAATGCACACCTGTTCGAACTGCACTTGCGAAGCGACCAACGTCTGAAGTTTATTCAGCTCCTGCTGGTATTCGCTCATTGTACTCTCAAGGCGAGGTATGCTCTGGTCACTGCTCAGAGAAAAACGTCAACCAATAACTGATTTTCCTCAGAAACATTCTTAACTTGAAATCCAACTCAATTTCTAGTCAGTCAAAACATAACTAAGTTGAAAGCTGAAATAGTGAGATGAGGATAAATGCAAATGCAAATATCCTTGCACAAAAAAGATAAAGACAAGTGATGCAGATGCTGATAATGAAAAGATCTTACTGACGACAGGGTCTCTGGGACAGAGCATCGGCGTTTTCGTGTTTCCGACCCGGCCAGTATCCTATACTCGCCTCAAATTTTAAAAGGAAGACTATTCCAGGAATAAAACATTGACTCTGGCCAAACACAATTCTTAAATCAGTTCATGTTACCTGGACTTTAAATTGTGCACAGAAGCTGAAGTGTCTTAGGGGGATGACGACATGCTTCTACGGGCGATTTTTAACGGATGTTTTCCAACTTGCTAATAAACTTGTTCATTAGTGTTCCCACCAAAATAAGCATGTTGGAGTTTCAACATTAATTAATTATTCAGCAATGAAGTGATGGATAGTAGGTACGCATTTTGCATCTACTATGTAGCGTAGCACATACATACGTAGTACATACGTAGTACATATGCAACACATACATATGTAGGACATACGTAGTACATATATACCCACAACGCATCACTTACCGAATCTCTGCTTTGGTGCGGCGGTGCTTTGAAGGCTTGGCCCCTCCATACCTGCGGGAGCTCTGCTATCCCACCTCATGCTCGCAGCGCCGCTGCTCTCTCCGCTGAGCTGCGCAATCTGTACTTATTGTTCCCCGCGCGCGGACAGCCATACGGCAGCGCCGTGCTTTCTCTGTGGCTGCCCCCATTACCTGGAATGGGCTCCCGACCTAGCTCCGTCAAACACCGATTGGTCATTTCACCCTGTTTCTTACTGTCCTCAAAACTGCGTTGTTCGACTGGGGATGGGCTGGGAGTGCTCCTCAGTAGGCAATCTTGAAGGGGCACTATATAAAACTGCTTTAATAATAATAATAATAATAATAATACACACGCACGCGCGCGCACACACACACACACACACACACACACACACACACACACACACACACACACACACACACACACACACACACACACACACACACACACACACACACACACACACACACACACACACACACACACACACACACACACACACACACACACACACACACACACACACACACACACACACACACACACATGACATATGCAAGAGCATTATTTGCACAGCTGAAGGACAGTAATTTGATAAGTGGAGACTAGGAACAAGAAACAAACAAGAGCTGCTTCAGTTTTTCCATTATTACTTCTCATCCTTATACATTTTCTTGTTATCTTTCAAAACAGTTAAACTTGGTAACTCACGCGAGGACTGGAGGTATCTGTTGGACAATGTCCGGAAAATACTGATGATGTACACGAGGTGGAACCTTTGGCTCAATGGCTGAGGAAACGGGAGTAACGGAGGCATTCTTGGCATCACACTACAACAAAACATGTTTTGGCAATCTCTTACGCTCACTATAATAAGTCATTGGCTCAGAGATTCTGAACATCAATGCCATCTGTCAGCTGTTTTGCTAACTTGTGTTATACGTATATTCGTCTGTAATGACATTTAACATCATATAGGCTCACACATCTACTTTTCTCCATGTTCCAAACTCAGTTCCTTCCTAATGTCTCACACCAAATGTTTCATTCTACTGGTAATTTCTCAGCAATTCCACAACAAAGAATACCAGAAAGAGAAAGAATACCATAAACAGAAGTGACTGAAGGTCAAATGTCAGCTAGCTACCTGAAAGGAACGAGGATGATGACGAAGCTGCATTGTCCACGCATGTCGGCCAAAGGCACCTCGTACGATGGCAGTGACGGTTGGCAGAGGCTCTGATAAACACAAAACCAAAATAAATAATAACATCACCTTACCCTTAACCCCTTACACATGTCTTTGTCTTTGTGCCGTCGGCTCTAGGAGCCCTAGCGATCGTCATGCCACACAGTCTCCGTTGCCGTCTTGCTACTTCTCCCAGTAGCCCTTGAGTCGCGCTTTGGCCTGGGAGTCCCACCTCAGCGCTTCGGCCTGGGAGTCCCTCCATCCGCGACCATCGGCGTGGTTTGGTGTGTGGCATGACGATTTTCTTGGCATGATTAACAGGGGTGGTTTGCCATTGCCTTCCCCTGGTTTTGCCTGCCGTGCCCGTTCGTTCCCCCTCCTAGGAAGAGTACTTCCTAGGAAGGGTACTAACGGTCCGCACCACGAGAAGGTGGGCACGGAGGACTTTGGTTCACCAGCCCAGGTCGGATCCGAGTCTACGCTCATCAGAGTCGTCGGTCAGGTCGCCTCCCTGCTTTACTCTGTACCAGAGTGACTGGTGAACCTTTGCGGGCCTTACACATGAGGAGGCACCAAATGCTACTGTGAAAACAACACTTCTTGTCGTTAATCGATTAAGTATCAAACTCAAAGCAAAGGAAAGATACATAAGAAGCAAACATTGCTCTTCCACAGAAACCTAAGCTGTCTAAATACCTGATACTCGATACTGCAAAGTACTGATATTCACACATTTATTTGTGCATGTTTGTTGCCATATTAACTGCGTTTGGCCTATTTCTATAATTCAGCAGTTTCACTGACTATGACCAAATTATGTGTTTAAGTGTTTTTCAAGTTCCTGGCAAGGTTTGTGTGTTGTTTGGTGGTTTTGTATCCCATAGATCGATACCTTGTTGCCATTTGGATCCACCTACCCTTAAGGAATGATATGTTCCTAGTTGGAAAGCTCACCCCTGTTGTCTGAACATGCACATTAATAAAACAGTTTGGGCAGATGCAACTGTAGATGCAAAACATACCTCCACTGCTTCCAAGCGGTCGTTCAAGAAGACCAATGATGGTACTACCATCTAGGACAAAATACTGGAATGGTAGACCAGAATCCGGAAGACAAGCATCACTCGGTTTGCCGTTACAGTACTTGAGCAACGATTCCTCATCCAAAAGAGTACACAAGGACTCTGGACCACAGGGTGGAGGGAAACTGCCCTAAAACATTACCATCTCAGCTGCATTCTGACATCATCATCTCTAATTATAATTACCAAACGATGTCATCATGATCATCACTCACTTAATCGTCATAAGTATCCAACCTGAAATTCTCTACCTCCTCATGCTCTAAAATAGACCTCTTCCAGTCTGCCTCTGGTTTTTACCATTTCTTGTTGCCTGGCTTCAATGCTCACTTATGAACTTTGCAGTGGTCTATGCAAGATTTAAATGTTTTAGACCAGGATCAAGACAGTTGGGTACCAAGACCGAGACCAGGGACTGTGGGGCAAGAAGACACAGACTGACACCAAGACACAAGCACCAAGACAGTCACAGATCGAAGCATTTCTGAATGAAGTCCAAGGGGGAGAAGAGAATAAACCACAAACAGCCACTCACATATCAGTTTCTGAGCTTCATCTTTCTAAGCACCATTAGGCTTACACATTATGAACAGAAGATCTCAAGCATAAATGCCACCTAAATTTACATGAAGAAATGATACAACTTTCAAACTGTATGTTTATTCCACAGAAAAATTTAAAAAAGAAAAGAATTCCAGATATGAAACGCACTGTGGTCTGGTACGTACATCACCTAAAGTTCCACACTGGGAATGCCTAAATACACAAAGTCTAATATTTAACACTTCCAGAAGATAGATTGTGCCACATAAATTATCCTCAAGACCAAGACGAGACTATCAAAACCCTGTCTTGAGAAGTTTTAAGACCGAGACTGAGACCATACTACTCTGCAACTTTGTAAGGTGTTACATGTAATTCTCTATACCTGAATCCAGAGGAGATCAATCAATCATATCACTCAAAGGAGTGGATCATAAAAATGCAGCAACAGATCCACAAGCAAAACAAGGCCTTTAAGAAAGCATGTTATCATGACTCTGTAATGTTATTAACACTACTTTAAATTACATTTCTAACAGTGTAAAGCCACAGTTTTCAGTGTGTCACATAGTCTTAGGTATTACTGACAGAGATGATCACATATCTTTGGTTATCTTTTTTTTATCCAGTTACCAATTATCTTAATCCAAGTACCGCCTTTATCATATAGTCTTCAAGTCTTCAGTAGCACTGACCAGTGATGACTTCATGGAATACGTACTACATAGTCGATGATAGCGGTGAGGAGAGCTTCTGCTGCATCTCGCACTCTCATCGACACTGGCTTCAATTCTTTGTCACCCTTGACAAGAGGAACGTCGCTTACCTTTGGCTGTTTTTAGGTCAAGATCAGACAAATACAACAGAACTGTTTTAAATCAGTTAGATCAGTCAAAGATCAGTCATAATCTGGAACGTAGTTCCCGAGAGAAGCAAGCAGTGGTCTGACTGTGTGGTGGTTTTGTGCATTTTCAATTGTTCCAGTTGTTTTGTGCAGTCAGTTCGAAACAAATTCCCTAATATATCAAGTTCACAATTTCAGTTTTGCAGTCAGAACAATTGCAAACATGTTCATCCAGAATACTGATTAGTGATAACAGCTGTGTATTCATACACTTGAATTCATGCCCTATAGTAATGTCTGGAGGACAGTATGTGCTTACCAACCTTGGCAACATTCATGGGCATATCTTGTTCTGACAAGTGTGAGAAAAATGTGCAGTATATTTTGACTAGCTGAACTGCTCATTCTGGTAACTAAAAGTACCCCATAAAAACACACCCCAGTTTTGGCACCTTTTCTCACACACATGCATATATTATTAATTGTTGCTTTTAAAATCTGATTACTGGGTGCCTAATGAACTCAGTTTAAAAATTTCACCATGGCATCACTAGAAGCATCAATTTCTTATCTGACCATGCAAACGTCAAAACACTTATCCAGGTAAGGTTTGGGTCATTAGATGAATTGAACTAAAAGATATCATGAGACTCCAGGTTACCTGTGACGTGGAACCGGATATTCCTAGCTCAACCACCTGCAGAACAGTCTGCAGACACTCCTTGTCCTGCATCAGGTAGTCGTGTTCCATGAGCCAAATGGAAAGACAACGGAATGCCATGACGATCATTGAATGAAGATCCTATAGTAACAAAAAGTAATTTTCTATCCCAGGAGTATAATCTCTGGTCCAAAACAACATCATTTTAGCCCACAAATTTTCATATTGACTTTTTGTTCTTAATGACTTTAACATCATTAAGTTTTTTGTTGTAGGCAGCACTTTTGTTGGGGTACTTAAGGGGTTTTAGAGCAAGTGTTCACATACATACATACATACATATTAACAATGTTCAAAAACTTACATTTATAATGATGTAACACAGTTTGGTGCTTTCTGTGACATCTAATTTTCAACATAGTTTTAAAGGATATGTTTTTTGTAAACTATAAAAATCATCCAAAGGCATGGGCATCTGCAGGAATTTTTGTTGGGTGGCAAAAATTTTGTAAGAGGGGGGCAAAATTTTTGTGGGGGAATGATATTTTTGCATATATAATAGCTATTCATGAACATAGAACACGTGACAACTTGATTGACTGATGTACCTTGGAGTGCAATGGTGCTGGTCGACCACACTGGAATTTTACAAATTCACAAATCCAGTTGACGATTCTCTTGCAGTAGAGTGCATTTGGTTTCTTGAACTTGATCCTGGCATAGGCAGACAAGACTTCCATGGCTGCCAAGGCACAGCTCAGCTCTCCCTTCCATGATGCCCTGAGGCAGTTGCATACCAAAGAAGCAGATTGACCAAAAAACTCCTGAACTGAACATGAAAAAAACAACACCAAGAATCATTTCTCAACTTCAGCCACAGCAATATTTATTTTTTAGGCTTCAATTGGTAGGAGAATAGCAGCTGTCTGGAAATGTGTGCCATTAAGCAGTATAGCCTGTATAGTTAGCAAAATAGTGCAAGCCACAAAGCAAAAGGAAAGTCTTATAATGCACACTGTCCCACCCGTTTCCAAGACTTTGGAATTCATCCATTGCCAGCATTAGAAGAGGAAGCGTACTATACTAAGGGGTCACTGCATAATTACGTAACGCTCGAGGGTGTGTGGGTGGGGTCCTTGAAAACGTTACGAAACGAATTGTGGGTGGGTGTGTGGAGATGAACGTTACGTAACGCTTTTAGTAAAAATATAGCCGATTCGAAGTACCGAAGTAGCCGAAGAAGATTCGGCAGCAGACACCAGCGAAAGTTCAGATCAACATATCTGTTCTCCCGTTTGTGTAAACCAGAAATCCCTGTTCGAATTGTTTGGATCTTTCATAGATTAACAGTCGGAACAACATGGTAATTCTCCTTGGATTCCTGACCTCGAAGAACCACTTTAAAGCATATTTTACTTGTGGACATGAATTTCAAACATTTAAAATTTATGTCCGACAAAAACTTAGCAATATTTGCAGGGGCGCTGGCAGGGTGACGCACGTGTGTACCCCCACCAAATCAAATCCACACAAGGATTAGGCATCGCATCGATATTTTTGACAATTCTACTGTGTAATTTTGGTTTACCATACAGTGTGTATAAATAATATCATATGATATCGTATGATGCATGTGTACTTTTATGAGACGCTCTGAGTCATTTTCATTTTCAGTGTATGACTACGACTGGCAGATAGGGGACGGGTGTGGATGGGAGTAGACGGGAGGGTGTGCGTCCAATTTTTAAAAGCCTGCCGGCGCCCTTGAATATTTGTATTAAATTAATACTTATCGAAGTGCTCAGAATAAGCAAATAATTAGTTCATCTTAATTTTGATTAATCTATATAAATAAAGAGAAGAATCTGTCTGTCACACCGACTTTGACCGGGATGCATTTCTACAGTTTTGGAGCTTTTCACTCGAAACCTTCACTACTGTGTCGGGGTGGGCATGACACACCCAGTGTGAGGATTCGCGTCCCCGTTTTCACCGCTACCATGGTGTGCCGGGCCAAAACCTACCCGGCCAATGCATTTTTACCTGGTAAAAAAACCTACACTCAACCTATTTTCACTCGCCAGATGGCGCCGCCCGAGAAGATTCTGTGTCTTTGACCGCCAATTCTCTGTCACTGGCACGCATTTCTAAAGATTCGCCAGATGGTGCAGCCGTAGGGATTTCACTTCACATTAACTTTTGTTGCTTATTCGCTACAGGGATTGAAACTTATAACCCCGGGCAATGCCGGGTAAACCAGCTAGTTATTAATAAGCAACTAAGTCCATAAAACTTTTCAGCAGCGTGTAAAACTTTGACGTAAAACTTTAATAAAAAAATATTTTGCATTTCAAACATGACTGTCACTTATAAATAAAACATTCTGTTTATGTTAGGCCTACTGTCAAATTCTAATTCACATACTATATTAAATTCGCTATAAAATATGAATTATAATTGCGCATTCACAAAGTAAATCTAACATGATTTTTCGTAACAACAAATACGTTACGTAACGCTGGGTGGGTCTAGGGAAACGTTACGAAGCGTAATAGGGTGGGTGGGTCAAAACGGTCATTTTCGGCGTTATGTAATTATGCAATGAACCCTAATCTACATCGACTATGGGATATGGAACTTTACTCAAGATTTAAAGTCCACCAGATCCTGTGAAATGAAAGATCCTTAACTTGGACTATGCCTCTGCATACTTATGAGCTGAATAAGACAGACCAAATATTGCATCAAAGAAAGATCCAGAAGACACACAGGTGGAATGCAATGCAACACGATGTAAATAGACATTTACTGTATCTGACATCCAATTAAGGAAACTCGTCAGATGTAATACTAATTTAAAAAAAACATAAATACATCACAAAATAAGATACATTTTGCATACCAGATACTATAAGTCCTTTTTCTGGCCCAGTCAGATATTTTTACAGGTCCTGGTCCATTTCACCCATTAAGGCTTCAGATCTTTTTTGTGGCACCAGTGGACAAAATTATTCAGCCCACAGTCCATTGTGGCATGTTCAGTGACACTATCGGGAGGAGGTCTTTACCAATTTCGACTATGAAGATGAAATTTCCTTATTGGTGCAGATGACAGAAGTGTATCTCCTGGTGCTGAAAGTCATGGGCAAGGGGAGACCTTTGGCCTGTAGATCAACTGGGACAACAACAAGATCCAGAACACCATGGACTGTCCCTCTGGCCAGGTGCTTTCAAAGGGTGCAGGTGATATGCTGGAGGTAGTGGACGCATTCACATACCTGGGCAGCCAACTGGTATCACGTGGATCCAGCGAACAGGAGATGAAGCACTGAATCGCCTCTGCCATATGACCTTGCATGGATGACCTCAGAGGTACCACAGCAAGGCCTCAGTTCTACTTCATGAAAGTTCCAAATCTAGCAATGATTATCAACATGGAGGCACCATGCCTTTGTAATAAAAATACTTTACTTTGCTTATGTGAAAATTTAGCAGATGAGAAGCTCTAACCTGGCTGAGAGTCACTCAAGTCACCATTTATTTCTTCATACAAAGCCTGATCCAAGACACAGACAACTAGGCCACCTAGAAACAAAAAATAGCCAATCAATATCCTCTTGCCATAGTTATAATCAAAATATAAGTACCCAAATAAATCTATGCATATTTCAACACAAGATGCAGTTGACAGCATTTTAAAGGCACATCTCCATAAAACTTCACTTCCACATCCCAGGTGGAATTGTACACAAGTTAGCAGAATGACTAACTTAAGGTAAATGCACCTAGGAAAGGTCCTGCTGAGAAATCACAGGTGGATCCAGGCTTTGAAGCTGGAAAGCCAAAGTTAAAGTGGATTCAGGAGCACAACAATGAGAAACGGATTCAGGAAAAACACAAATCTGCCAAACTCAGGAGAATCAACGTGCATCTTTTACATCTTCAAATACGTCACTGACTTCAGTGACTTAAAACATGCATGTGTGCATGCGTGCATGAATGTGTGCCGGTGTGCTCATTCATGTGTGTGCATGCGTATGTGTCTGCATCTGCTGTAAACTGACTACAAACAAAAGTAACTAAAGGCATAAGTTTAACTTGGTGTATGCTTGTGTTGTCAGAAATGCATGGAGCTCCTACCAAGCAGCATCTGTGTGTTGACACTGTCAGTCTCAACCAGCAACAGTTTCTGAAGGAGTTCTGTAAGTCGCCATTTTAGTGAGATAAATGACACCTTCGGATCCATTCTCTGGTCATCCAGGATTGCTGGAATTGACAGAAAGATGCAAAGTTCAAGAAACAGTTTCAAAATGTCCACAAACACCTTCCATGATTAAAGTCAAATGTCAAGCGTTGAAAACAGTTACAACAAGGTCTATACTGGCAGTTGACAGATAATTTAGGTTTATGCGTGTAGGTTGATTTTCATTCAGTAATTTATATCTCACAAGTTACCTATATGAATCTCCTGTAACTTAAGGAAACAAATTAACTCATAAACACTTAGGTAAGCAAAAAGACATTTTGAATGCCATCATGTCTTACCTCGAATGGGAAGGTTGCCAAACTGAAGAGGCAGACAAACTGCAGACAGGAGGAGATGAATAGATGCATGTCTCAAATCAGCATCCTCATCAACATTGTCGTGCTTATATCTGAAAGCAAGCCATGAATACATATCTATAAAGCAACTTTTCAAAATATTATATTTTATTCATTCAGTTGTTGCTTTAAGTGCCTTGGATGATTTACTGATGACCCTCTTCTAACAAATCATACCTACTTCCTCCTTATTTATATCCAGTGAGTCCTAGTTCTGCATCTTAAACAGAAAACCATGAGTTCTCACAGTCTGTTGAAGACAACTTATTTTTAGTTGACATAAATCATAAACATAAAATCATTAATGAGTAAGGATGTTGACTTTACTCTTTCAGCAACTGAATTGTGGCAACTTCGACAGAATAATTAGCAGAACAAATGCCGATTAGTTGTATTCTGTCTCCGTACCTGAATCGAGGTTGTAGGTCTTCCAGTGCAGCAAGTATCTGAGGCAGAAGGACATGAATGCCATCCAGATCAAGTCGAAGGAGATCACTAGCATTAGAGATGACACTGGCCAGCACTACTGGTATCGTTTTAGTATCCTAGAAATGGCAAATACAATACTGTTTCCTTAATTTTGAAATTTCAACCCCTGCATTGAACAGGAGGTATTTATTGTATCATTGTTTGTAAAACAAAACTGTTAAAAATGTTGAAATGTGATCAAAACCCATTGCAGTCGGACTCATGCGGTTGCGGCTTCGGGTGGTTGCGACTTCGTATGCTCACGGCATTGGGCGGTAACAACTTTGAATGCTTTTGGATGCCCTACTCTTTATTTCTGGCTAAGGGCCTGGATTTAAATGTTGTACCACACTGTTATGCTCCTCAATGAGCATTTTCCAGAGTACTGTAATCCAAAGGCAAGTGAACCACCTGTATTTGTGTCACAGCCAAGACCACCCCTCATGCAAGAACTGATGTGAATATCCATCCAACCGTTTCCACAGACATCACCCAGAACAAGTGGACATATTCTGGCATCAACCATTTCATACTAGCAGACAATATATGTTAATGAAGTAGAGACGAGTATCGTGAATGCAACATAATAATAACTGAAGCAACACAACATTAATCACATACATTTATATATATATTATATTTATCAGCAACTAATATTTATTTAAAACACAGGCAGAATGTGAAAAGACAATGTGATGAGATTTGCATGCCATACTACCACATTTTACATGTCATATATAAAAAATACAAGCATCTAAAAACATTTAAATTATATACAAACTTGTCCAAATTCATTTCTAAACAAGTTTTATGTTTACAGTTTACCTTGCATCTTCATCGGCTGATGAGATATATTTCTAATTATCCTTGAGGGGTGATATGAACCAAAACCTCAAATACATCTGATCGGGCATTAATGGAATCTTTTCTTTTTCTTCAAAACTCTTGTCTTCATTTGTGCAGATGTGTCTATCGCTTTATGTAACTTTTCACTAAATTGTCCATGTGTCGAACTTCCCACTAAAGGTAGTGTAACAAAACGTCACTACTTGAACAACACTTAAAAATTCATTAATTTGAAAGTTTGGATATTGTCCTACTATAAGCTAATCATGGACTGCATTACTGGATTCCTGTCTTAATCCTATTTCAATTGACCTCTTTTGGTCAAGTTTCAACGGACAGTCAACTGACAACTATTACAACGGTTGTCAAAGGATGACCATGCGAATTCTCCAGCTATAATATTTTGGATTAGCTTGATTATTTACACAGTTCAACTCACTGAGAAGACCTGCAGACCGTAGTAGAGCGAGATGTAGAAGCGTGACGTATAAATCGGCAGAATTGACTCTCCCGTCTTGTGCGAGCAGAAGATTCTGCAGAGCGTGCCACACGCCTGAGCCCGTCCCGTCTCGTAGCTGCCATCGAGCGACCCACCGACGTCATCTGTCAACGAATGATCCAACTGTGACTGGAGGCGGGCAGGATCAGAGTCCATGTGAAGGGACGCAGTGCGGCTTCGAAGCACTAAAATTTTAATGTTATTACCGTGCAGGCCGTGCAGTGACTCCAAACTATGTCAGCACCACAAAGTACCATCAAGCCATGCCAAACAGACACTGGGCCATAGCACCACCTTCACTAAACGGTGGACAGGGATGGCGAGGGTTTGACTACTACATTCACTCTGACAGAAGTTTTAGAATGTGCATTATAACTATATATTTGGTCACCAGTTTTCCTTTTCTTTTAAAAATAAAATGGATACCTCCATGCAAGCATAATCAATCCAAGGCATCACTGCTGGTCGTCAATTTCAAATTCTGGTAAACCTAATAATTGAATAATCAGATGTGAAATCCATCTTAGTTGTTCTCAGTTATCAATAGCAATAAATTACTAGTTTTCCAATAAAAAATAATCCCACTGGGTATATCACACTTAACTAAAAACTTAAAACCATCAGAGACTCATGTCAATTCTGAGCCCGTTTAATTAATTTTTGCTCTTATCAGTTATTTGAATTCATTGCAAAAATAAAGCATTATATGCCATTAAATGTCCTAACTATCACTGTAAGAGTTGAAATGTCTCTCATATTCAAATCCTTCGCCAAACCCCAAGCTATGGACCAATAACATCAGCAAAAAACAAACAATAAGTAAAACTGAGTGAAATCATGCCATTAATATGCTACCAAAATTCAACAACAAATGAACAAAACTAATATAAATAGCAAATTAATAGAACTGATAAAAATACTTCTAGTCATAAAATCTGCATGCTCAGTAATTATATGAAACTACTTCAATACTGATAATTGTTAGTACTTAATTAAATTGTGTAGCCTGTTCCCTTCAACCTTGTTTTAAAGCAAAGCCTTATATCGAATAACCATAACAAATCCTGTCCATGCTCCAGTACATCACTAATTCTATCTGTCCATGTATCTTGCATGCCAGTACTATATTTTAGTACATGATGCAAACATGAATATAATTCTGCTTATAATGTACTGAGAGAATTAAAAAGCACAAATTAGACCTCCGCGGACTTAATTCGTAATTATAATTCTGCCCAGGTCTAAAAAGCATTTGTAATGGATCATAAATTTTAATGGCTAAATTAATCCATGGACACTAGGTCCCTTTACCTGAACATTCTCACTAAATCCCAATGGTGTTTTGCCTAGAAGTCTTAACTATTTTAGAAGGACCACGAATCATTCAAATTAAAATGCTGTATAAAGATTAAGTATTACTTATTAATTAACTAAATAATCAATATTGAATCTCAATTCTTATACATGGCTCCTTAAATGAACAGGGTCAACTTTATTCATGGCTATCAAATGAACCATTTTTCCTCAGATTTATGCATCAGCATAATAAATTTGTTAAACTTTATAACCTAAAGACCTAAACATCCAAATTCTCTAATTTACAGTATTTTGTTCCTAGGTAACTGAACTCAGTTACTATTCTTCAGTTGTTATACAGACAAACTGAATTCAGTTTTGCAGCAAACTGAATTCAGTTTTGCAGTAAGCATTGGAGCAAAAACTGGGATAGCCAACAAAAGGTCTCAATGCAATACGGCTGAAACTTCATTCCAGACATGAACACTCTTTGTGAAAATAACTGGCTAGAGGCAAAGAAAAAAAGCGAAACTGATAATATGTTGCCAGGTCAAATAACCAATCAGAAAGGATTGGTTACTGGATCATGTAGTTGCATTTATCTGACAGCTTCCTTTCACAAAGAAAAGTAATAAACGTGCAAGCAGGATTTCATTATCTAAATAAGAAGCTTCTAAGCTATTAACTGGTTAGTTATTAAAAATTTATGAGGCAATACCATAGCAACAACAATGACCTTGGTTTTATCATATTTAGTCTAAACACAATATTCTAACCAAAGAAATCTAGAAAAATAAAAGGAGAGACATTACAGTTATATAACAATTGCCCAGCAATACAGCACAACATGCATTAACCCACAATGTTTGAACAATGACCTCATTAACGTAAAAGTCGATCGCATTGCAATTTGTCAAAAAACACACATAAAGCGCATACTTAAAAAATATAACATACACTGTATAATGAAAATTACTGAGAGCCAATAAGTCAATGACAAATAACTAAACATGGAAGCCCATAGATTACAGATGGTTAATGGTATTTACACAGCTCCTGAAAACAACCTGGACACCACAGAGCCAATGTAACATCATGTAGCTGATTTCAACATCAGCCACCTCTTCAGAACATGGTTTTAACCTAATATTCAAATGCTGTCCAGTGGCAGTCACACAACAAAGTCTTCAGTATTGTTAGTTTTAATAGCAACTACAATTGTAAATTTACACAGTGACACTTCAGAGAAACTCTTCACAGGCACTCAAAACAGTGCCACCAAGTGCATAAATTTATAGGCTTCTTATTATACTTGTTTATAAATCTCTGTGCAGCTTGAATATCTAATAAAAACTTCAGGTCACTGTATTTCTAATGATGAACAGAAATACTGTTAAACATGGACAATAATACGTGTAACATCTCAATATGGCAATGACAACCGACCGAAAAATCTTGCGAGCCACTGCATATCCAGAAACTGATGATTTTGACCAGATTAAACAAAAATGACAGCGATAACAAAGGCAAAAACTTCATTGTTCAAACAATTGAAACTCATTACATGCACCGGGATTAGAAAGCAAAAGCAACTCCCATACCATATTGCCCCGAGATTTTATTATGTGAACTAATAAGAATCACTGCACAGCATAGCCAGGGATTTAAATAATGATTGCGGTGAAAATCAGTGGACTGAATGGAACAGCTAAAAAATGAATTCTCAACAGCGGCTCTGTTCAATATTTCCACCCGAACAACTGCTTTTCACACTAACTAGCCAAATCTTGTAGCTGTGCAGTTAGCCTTATCCTTTCTACACTGTAAAACATCAGTGCCCAGTGGAAGGCCTCACACATTTCAGAATCATAATATCTTCTTCTGAACCTGTTCCACATTTACATGTTTTTGGTAATCTAAAGCAGAATATGAAGACAATAAAATATTAAATTTTATCAGAAATTTACACAACAAACATCACTTCAGTGTGCTACATGTAAACATTACATGATATAAAATCTGGTAAAAACTGAATCTGAATTTAACAAAAGCTCACATTACAAAAGAATTTTTTTTAAAGTTTGCAAATCACAAAAAATGTGATTATATAGAGCTAATCTTCTTACCTTTGGCACTACTTCCATAGACACGAACACCAACAAGTGATGCCTCAAGAAGCCAACTTCCCAAAAGATGCAGCAGGCTGTTGACTGTTGGTCGGCATGGAGAAAACATACAATTCTCAGAAGAAGCAACACTTACACCTGGAATATTGGTGACAAATGAAGGAGCCGGCCATGTTTCACTCAGACTGGGCCGTGGTCCAGCATCTTTGGCCGCTGAAGTTCAGTAACAACAATAAAGTTATATAATAACAAAAGAACAGTCTTTTTAAAATCAATTCTTCAGTAAAATGGCAGACATTAACAAAAATAATAATAATAATAATGAAATAATAATAATAAGAATAAAAAGAACAGTGTTTTCAAAAATTTATTCTTCAGCAACATGGCATCTGCAAGCCATGCACCTGCAAGGGTCACAACTAGGGGATCGCATGGATTGGCGTGCCCCCTGGGCTTTGAACAGATGGCCCGACATGCGGCCATGAATGACCTGATTTGCTGGGCGCTTGGCAAGGCGGCTTTCCCCGCCAGTTAAGGAGCCCTCGGGATTGATTCACACAGATGGCAAAAGACCCGACTCTTATCCCACGGAAGGCCTGCAGAAGCTTATGTGGGGTGCCACAGTGGTTGACACTCTGGCCCCATCCTACCTCCTTTTGATGGCGGCACGAGCAGGTGCTGCAGTGGAGGCAGCTGATGAGAGGAAGTCGCAGAAATATCAGGCCCTCCTGGGAACACAGTTTTGTACTGCTGGCTTTGGAAACGTTAGGCCCTATCAACAACAAAGGCCTTGATTTTATTGCAGATCTTGGTCGACACCTCTCTGGTGCAAAGGGCGAACCACGCGAGACAAGTTTTTTGCATCAGAGAATATCGATCATCATCCAACGTTTTAACACACTTACTTTCAGCGGCTCGCAGGTGGTAGCCCAGAACGAATTGGGCGAGGGATAACCATTCCAGAGAAACAACTGATTTAATCTCTAAGACCTCGAGGGAATGAAATACCTCAGGGAAAAATAATAATAATAATAACAGTGATTCACAAGTGACAAGCCCTCCACTCCAAAGCCACTATGATAACAGGAAGAAATAAAGTACACCAGCATGCTGCTCTGTGCCATTGGCCTTAGGAAAACGAAGTCCAAATAATGAGGACATCTCTTTGAAAGTGACCTTAAACATTAGTCACTGGAGGTACTTCAATCTACTGACCGACAGGCGACGAATGCCTGTTCTGCATATATAAGGGCCTCAACAAATCGCTGGACGTGCGTCATCTTCAACCAATGAGGGATTGCTTGGTGGCAGTGTTATCACGTATAGTGAGAGCTGTCATCTATCGTTGTTCCAACACATCGAAGCAACTTGGTCCAAAGACTCTGAACATGATGCCATCTGTCAATGGGAATCCATTGGTTGTTTTCCACATTTGTCCATGGGCCTGGTGACTATTCTGGTTTACTGTGCATTGTTTCGCAAAGTGATGTAAAGTTATTATCAACATTTAACACCACATATGCTAGTGCAGAGCTCTGATTAGCTTTACTGTTTGAGTGGCGCTATATAAATGTTCAATTACAATAACCAATTACAATCTGTTAAAATGATAAAGCTGAATGCTGTTTATGGACAAAGACATGTTCACTTAAACCCATGTGAGACTTGTTCAAAATTCCATGTTAAAAAGCATTAAACTGTGATGCATGCTTTTTCATTTCTTTCAACTGACTACCACTGAAACTGATTTTCTGAGTGTAATTAGACAGAGAGAGAGTGTTTACCAGTTTGTTGACCTTTTGATGTATGAGGCAACAAAAAGGAAGGTCTGGGGCGTCTGTGTGAGGGCGGAGTGGAGGCAGCTGGTTGAGTGGACAAGTCGGATTGCTTAGATGACAACGATGCCAATAACCAGTCGTTGTCCGTTGTATCCCTATGTGTTAGTCCTAAAACAGAGACCTCTCATGTAACTTCTGAAAGCCATTACTGACAGGAGTCACAAATTCTTTTTGAGTAAGTATACCGGGAGTGGCGAGATAGTTGACTGGTAACACGCTGGCAAAAGAACCAGAAGGATGCGAGTTCGATACCCACTAGCCCCACAAGGAAGACTCAGCCTTCCATTCCCTGGGTGGCGACGGTAAAATGAGCAGTAGGATAGATGGGCGCCTTGCAGGCTGCCATACATTTAATTTGACTCCTGTTAAACTTGTTATCATCTGTTACTACTATATCATGTAATCTTACTACATACTTGTCAGTTTGAATTAATACACGAATATTATTACAAAAAAAGTACATTTCTCCAGCTTTACTGGAACAGTTAAGAAAAGCAAACAAATAGAATAAGGTTCAATAAAAACATTTTCATTTAATTTCTTTTGTCTCATACCATACAAACTTCATTAGGAGATAAAAATCAGCAACCAGGCAAATATTCTTACCACAACAGCAAATTGCTATTGCTGTGTTGATTAAAAAATTCTAAAGCAAACAATTGCAGAGCGAGCTGTAAAAACTAAATTCAATATTAGAAGTCAGTGACTTGGGGTATTTATGTGAAAAATAAGAGGAAAGCGAATTACCAAGAAAAGCGTCAGCCACAACAGCGACTGACTTCATAGCACGATAGAAGATGTATGGTAGGAGTTTCAAGCACTCATGGTCCTCCGGCTCAACAGGAACTTCACTCGTAAGTGCCATGTGCAGGAACTTAGGAGTGCTAGCAATGACCGATGGACGGCTAAGTTCCACCGGATTGCCAAGGATGTGAAGGAACCGAAACCAACACTGGACAACGCACTCGCTGCTGATTCCCTCGGGGATTAGTCGCTCCTCCTCATCAGCTGATGGACAAATAAACAGACAAATGGCATGGCTAAATGCATCCGATTCTACAGTACAAAAAGCACAAATGAAGCTTTGGAACATACCACACACACACATTTTGTCTGCCAGAGAATTTCAAACTGTAACTTTCAAATGTTTTTCATTATTACAAAACTTATTAAAACAAATAACCAAGTATTATTGACAGATTATTATTACTATTATTATATTAAATTATTCATATTAATATTGTTACTGTTTTTTCGTGTTTAGATCTGAGTAATAATAGCCCTAGAAATATTAATTAATTAACACATTCTATCGTGCCAGTGTCTAATGCACAAGGCATCAACCGATAGCACACCAAAACCAAGCTGCAAATGAAATGACAAAAGCGACTGAGCAAAACAAACAGATACAGGAACAGAGTTCCTAAAACATACAGGGAGAGAGCTCTAAAACACACCGGACCCTCATACAGCGTGTGTTGTTATAATGTGAAATCAGGTATGACACGATCGTAGCCATGGATCCCGAAGTGTAATTATGCACACGTGTGATCTACGCAAGAAAAAGTAACATGGTTGATGCACACTGCATGTAATGCTTGATCGCTTTTGTTGTCATTCGCCGAGTTGATAGATGGTCAAATGTGTAGTAATCCTTTGTGATCCATTCAAATGCATTTAATTAAAAATTGCTTCCATTCTAAAATGCAGTTCAGAATTAAATATAACTTTTGGCGGACTTTAGAAGTCCACTGATGCCTGAGACGAGTAAGTCTTGTAGTCGTCTTTTGTGACCATACCAAGTTCTAATGCTATCACTACAACCTGCAAATACACAGCTATATATACATGCACATTACCATTTCAGTTTAATGTGGTTCTACTATAACTCAACACTTCATGTGTTATACTGAGGATGCCATGTAAATGCATATATGGAACGTGCCCATCTGGTAAGTTCTGATAGTGTGGAATGTATGGTGGAGACTGGTCACTCTCCAATTTACCAATAGATGGTCCTCTGTTCAGTCCATAAGTAATCAGACGCTCATATTATTATCAAAGTACATTATTATAAACAGGTCACCAATGACGATGACAACAATAAGAATAGAAATGTTTATCTTTTCCATCTCAGCAGCCTCCAGATTCTACAACTTCCATAACCTGACTTGGATTTATATTTTCTACCAGCCAAACAACATACTCAGCTGCAATCCATGAACGTTGTTTCCATAGATGACCTTGAGCAGACGTGAAGTGAAGGCAACGTTGACACGGTGCCACTGGAGGACAAGTGCCTCGTGGTGGCGCCAGCTGCTGCACATCTCCTTCAGGGTCTTCCACAAAGACGGAGATGGAAAGCACCGGCAACAGGCAAGGATCCAGATCTCAAAGAGAACACTCAACACCCTTTCGCACAACTGACTCCCGATGGAATCTACAGTACAGCATAACTGAATCTGTTCAGCTAAATCAGAATGCAAAAAGTCGTATGGAACTGATTAACGATCACCTTCTGAGGAAATTAGAAGAAAGCCTTGAGCAAAAAAATTCAAATTCTTTCTCAATCTTCCTTCATATAACTCCAAACGTACATAATTGCAAAACAGTTTTTGGATCCATTCAAATAAGGCATGTTAGCAGACGCTGTTTCAAGCTAAAACTCTCTTCTAGAATAGAAAAGCAGCTGCAGTGACAAAATTTCAGTCTCATAAGAGATGAATTAGAAAGCAAATTATCTTCAATTGTGTTAAATTAAAAACTGTAATGCTACCTTTCCCTTATATGGAAAGCTGTTTATTATGTTACCCTTTTCAGCAGGCGGTGCCAGAAGCACATCATTAATTGCAAGAAGGAACCGCAGCAGACAGTCCCATGTCTGGTTCGTAAGAATAGATGAATTTGTAACGGAATGTTGCACAGTCTTCAGGACCCGGTGACACAGCACAGCCTGTCGACTGACTTGATCTATAACTTAAAAGAACAGCTCCAACCAGCTAGATACCATCTAATCCTCTAGTTATCTTCTTCACACTTAAACCACTGCATCTAATCTAACAGTATGGATACAATCTATAGCATTAATTACATGGCTAAATGTAAACACCATCAACACTCACATACATTTCGTGTATATGAATAGTGGGTGGTTGGCTGTGGTCTCGCATAATTTTTCTGTCTACTGGCCTACACCTTTGCCTTAAAACTCAAGCCACATATAATTCACGTGAATTATCAGTAAAGCTGCAAAGCAAGAGGTTTTTGAGCACCAGTTCTTGCCATTCAACATATATATGATTGGTAGTAAATATTGGTACTAAATATATATGTAACTTAAAAGTACAACATTCTTGGTATTCAGAATATAGAAGACAGTTTATGTATCACTGGTAATGCCAAAAGCAAGGAAATCCACAAAGGACCTAGCAATGAGTCTAGAGGAATGCTGAAAACATCAGAGGATAGAATTCCATAAGAATTAAAAAGTTGAGGAATGCAGTTACCAACGTCAATACATATAGAAAGAGCCTGATTTATGACTAAGCATTAAAAATGGACCCAAAGTACAGCCAAACCAGTGCTGCAAACGATGAAGAAGTATGCAATCAACAACCTCAGATGCTGCACATAGATAATCAGAAGAGCAGGGACTTTTCCAAGATCCACAAAACAAAACAACATGCAATGTTTAAGCTTATTAATGGAAAGTACTTTCTATACGCTAACTAGAATGAATCTAAAATAAAATCTATAGATGCGTAATTGCTTATCAGATAAATGATAGCTTGAAAATTTACAAAGTGAAGGAATATTTTTAAGGTGCAGACGATGAATAGTTGGTAGTTTACTGTATTGTAAGTTTCGAGTTAACAGGCCTGTTACTAATTCATGTGATCTGCCAATTACTTGCCAAGTAGGGCTTTATGCATATTCAGTTTTAAAAATTTAAATGCTTGAAGAATGTTACAACTGTTTTTTTATACAAATTTATAACAAAGTTTCCTTCAATACACAATCTTTAAATTAGCATTTTTCCTTCATTTGCTATCTATTTACATTAATAAGTTCGACCGATTTAACTATCTGAGTTCTAGTTGTTATTTAATCCTCACACAGAAAAATTTGATCGAATTATATTGTTCATTAAATTATATTCATTCTAGTTCCCTTAATCCTTTAACGATAAGAGGGATTAGTTTTCCATGCATTTTAGTACATGCTCGTTGTTAAAGGGTTAACTTGTTTCCAAACAATTTTAATTCTTCAGTTTTATTTCATGTAAGTAAAGCAACCAAGTCCAGTCAGGCACTTTTAACCTGGTCTGAAAAACTTAGGCATCAAAATAATCATAAAAGTGTCTTGTCTGTTTGACAAATTTGTACATTTTCTCACAAAAACATTTAACACTAAGATATACACATGATCTGACACAGACAAAATTTCACAATTAATCATTTATATTCTTTGTCTCTAAATTTAACAAATCCCCATATGTTGCTTGTTCCCTTTGTATTATTTTGAGCTCATCTTTCTGCATTTCCAGACCACTGCATTAGAAAAATAACTGAATGTGAGCACTACTGCATATCTAGAGAAATTAAAATTTCCATAATGAACACTTAGAGATGTTTCTAGTGCTGCATGCCAACCAACAAAGACAGCTAGGCCTAGTGATCCAGTGGAACATGGCTCTGAATGGAATTTGAGAGGTTGGGAACTCAACACCGTACCTGTTCGGCTAAAACTCCAAATATGGCCAAACTTGATGTTAAAATCAATCGAATGTGTATAAAAAAGTAATTAGTCACTTTGAAGATGCAGCTGTAATCAGTAATTATTTTTACTAATTAGTAAAATAACTATATTTAATAATTAATAGCTCTTTCTGCTTAGTCACTAGTAACTGTAATCAGATACTGTTTAGCCTGTGCTCTGCAGGATGTTTGCCATAATGCTCTCATATCAGAAACTTAATTCTATAGAAATATAATGGTCTCAGAACAAAAACAAAACACAGGACAATGCATTGCAGCTGAAGATCCGGATTTACAGGATCATTGGGTGAGCTTTGTTGTTACAGCAATCAGCCACAAGTGTAATTTAATCAGACAGACACCGCAAACTCCAACTGGGTGCAAATAAACATAACTGTTGGAGCATACCATCTTTACAGCTATGACAAGATGCCATGAATTCAAAAAATTTAACCAGGGAGATTGCTAAAACACTGCTATGTTAGTCAATAGTCCTATTATTTTAGACTAGACTGAGATGGGTAAAACAATGCTCATAGTATACAGTGGTCTACATTCAATAGTGAAACGTTTTCAAACTGCAATTCGATCCCAAGTAATAACCCTGCAGTGTTGATCTTTCACATAAGCACCAGTCATTTGCAAAATAATGTCCTCCCATGCATATGGTTTGCAAAAACAATGGTTGTTTTCCCTACCAAGCTATAGAAGGTTTGAGAAATGCATGTACTTCATCACAAGTTTCAAAAGATACAGATAGAATAAATCTGATGGGACATGAAGTGCACTCATGTCAGACTGGCTATTCACAATTCATTGGATACACCCATATATCAAACTGAATCAGACAGCCAGTTATGTAAACAAAACGAGCCAACTAGCAACTTAGTAAACATAACACTAGTTAACACAGGTGTTGGCACAAGAAATGAAGTGACATATCTTCAGAAAACAGGGTAGTACAGCAAAACAAGCCAAGAAGAGCAATACAGCAAAAACTAACTGGTCAGTAAGTGGCACAATATTGCGTAGACACTGAATGGGTCATATATGAAATCAGACAGGCGACCGAGTTCTGAGGAACTGCAAAGACAGAATCAGCCCTTGCTGAAGAAATGCTAAATTATGCGAACCAATGGTACGTTAGCACCCACACTGCACAATTACATTTATCACAAGCCACTACCAGTGTTAGTGCACAGAGTGGATGATAGTTTGCCTCTGACCATCATCCAAAAGCATAATTCTTCTCATGCTTCTCCTTCCCTTTATATCCATTCCTTCTGCATCACAAAAGCAGAATGTTCACAAAGTATGTTTCCACTACTGGTATTGCCATCACTACTTTATCACTGAGGCCATCCAAAATCCTTTACGTAGTTTAGAAAACTGTACTGCATTTCCATCAGCAAAATTACTTATATTTCATTGCAATCTTTTCAGCCTTGGAAAACTTCTACTGATGTATTGGATACTTTGACTTTCATAACAGAAGCCTTCAGATGAGATTATCGTAAACATTCAGCTATAAGTCGAAAACTGTTGGAAAATTTTGAAAGCTCAGATGGAGACGTGTCACCTTAAATGAGGGTCAGACCAAGATTGCAAGAAATATTTTTTTACTCTACACGACACAAAACGTGCATCAGAGAAGAGCGACACACCCATTGGAGATTGCATAATGCATCAATGGGAAACTGCATGACACATCCATGGTGAAAAAGAGAATAGATAATGTTATAAAGCAACTGATACTACATGTACAAAGAATAAGTGTTTAGCAAAGTGAAATAAATATTTTCCTAAAATACTGACGAAAATCTGGTAGAATAAAATAAGATTGTGTTAAAGTTAAACTATGCCAGCAATCACCACCAAACAGCAGTTCTTATTTGATGTTCTTTTTCAATGAACATGATGCTTTCTATGCTTTTCTAGGATTTTATAGTGCAGACTCATTTGGCACTACAACTGTAAATATAGGTTCGGCAATATGGATGAAACACGAATGACATTTGACCTGCCCATAAATGCTGCACATAGTTGAAAGCATCGTTCGGGTCAAAACCACAAGCCATGAATGAACACATTTCACTGCAGTCCTTAGTTGTCTAGCAGATGGAAAAAAACGTAAGCCAATAGTCATTTTAACACTTTAACATTGAGCATGTACTGAAAGCGACTGGGAATAGAATGCAGGTTGTTGTTAAAGTGTCAGGTGAAAGACCCTGCCACTTCCAACAGACATTAATTACTCTAAAAGCTCAACCAAATTAAAGGTTAGGTGGACAAATATTTGGCTGAAATGCAAAATAAAGAGGCCTGCTAGTGTGGAATACATTCTGCACATATCTGATCAATCTAGTTAAATCAAAGGTCAAACAACAACATATAGCTATGTGTGTAATTCCTGGTGGGTTAACGTCCATGGTAAAAACCTTAGGCATTTGCCTAAATAAAAACTTACATTCACATGGCTGATGCAGAATTAACTGAAGAGACATTTAATGTACTTTTTGATGATGATGACAATAACTGATTTGTAAGGTTTTGATTAAATCTGCTCTTTTGCAAATGAAAGGGCATATTCCAAGTGTCAAATGCTACTGGTAGTGTAGTTTCTTTAAAAATTGTACTAGTACTATATTTTGTTTTCCTCCACGTTCCTCAATCCTGGTCTTGATGACCATAAATTCCAACATGATCTTCGAAATGAAAACATTGAGTCAGGAAGTATAAGACACCAGTAGGTGGCAAACAATTGTGTTTTTGAATACTGTTAACCTTAACTTAGAAATCACACAAATGGGTAATTTTAATGAAAATATGATTGGAAACTGGTTAATTAAAGGTAGATAATTTTTGGATAACACTCTATTTGGGTGAAGCATGTGTTCTAATCTAGGTCTAACTTAGTGTTTTTGGTTGGTGTGTAACAGTGCTATAAAATGTCCAGATGTACATCTAAGCACATATATCAACTTATATGTGGGTCAGACTTTTCCATTTTCCTAGGATGAAAACTCAGAGGTCAACTTATACATGACGTCAATTTGTATTACATGAGGTACAATAATTAAGGCCTGCCAAGCCTAAAACTCCAAAGCAATGCTGGAGAAGGTGCAAAGAATATGGAAAGCCATGTTACAAGCAGTTCAAGAAGCTACTACTACAAAAGCCATGACATAACCCAAGGATTGTAATTGAACAGTCATTGTAATTATTATTATTATTATTTCTGTACTTATTTTAAGTGCTACTATCTAGTGATTATGTATCAATTTATGGCACTGAGAACAGTGCATGAAGGACTTGTTCAAGGTCCCTACAAAGTAACTTTCTCAGTAACTCTCTCTCTCTCACCCACACACTCTACATTTAGTTAAATTCCAGTTTCAGTATTTATAATTATAAGTCAACTTTGTATGACACCAAAAAATCTGGTGATAATTTGGTGGAAGGTCATTTCACATGCACAAACAACATTCATCAAAGGGTTGGATTGAGGTTTAGAAGATTCATTTATAAGTATCATTTTGTGCAAGAACCATCACAATATATTATTCATCATAATGAAATGGCATCGAGATAAAACAGGCATACAGCAATAACTATAAAAATGGCAAATAAGCATCTGCCTTACAACATATTATGCATTAAATACAACCAAAATGCTGATGAAGTTGCAAAAGATGCAGCAAAGAGCAAGAAAGAAATCAACAGAGACAAGTAATACAATAGGCATTGAAAAGTTAATAAGTAGATCATGCTACAGTTACAGTATAAATAGAAAATAGCAAATATACTGAACCCTTTGCATGCCAGATACTTCTAACCCCATTCTGGAACCCATTATATCTCATCAACGACTGAATATAGAGTTAAAGTATAAACACAGAATCTGTTTTGAAATGAGATTTAATTGCTTGTATGTGATTGATGAAAACCAGTCTTTGTTGATGTAGCATACCCCTATATCACAGCTGGTATCGCTTTCATTATCATTTCAAAAGTTATATAGAAGAAGAGAATAGCACTCCTTTAAGCTAGCCCCAAGACAACCATTGGTATGAAGTATTAATGACTTCATTTCTTAGCCTCAGCATATGAGTGCAGGTGGCCAGTCCTCTCCCTCACCGTCTTATCTTCCCACCGACAGTATACAGTCAGTGTACTCCTATAGCTGAGTCAGCTAGGGGCCTACACACCTACACAAGATGCAGAATTCTCAAACCAAACTGCCCTGGCAGGGATTTGAACCCCCAACCTCTTGGCTGACAGTCCAGCACACTAACCACTACACTATCAAGCAACCCCTTTTAAATCATTGCACTGTTTTAAAAATGCAATAAGTTAGCTATCTGCGCTATAAAGACCACCAAAAGATTGAGATTCGAAAGGACTCACCAGAGTCAAGGCGAGGAACGAAAATATTATACAGATGGTTTAGAATTTCCTGTGCATATGCATTACGATCTTCTAGAATTGGAATGGGAACGCATTTCTTTGGTGATGTCAAGCACGTCAACCACTCACAGTAAATGCTGACACATTCACGAATTGAATCATAGTCCGACATTGGCAGTGTAAGTCCATAGCACAATGCCTGAAATTGTAAAACATATACAACACTGTTTCTATAATTTTCGATAAGCCATAGCAGTAGTCTGTCTAAAGGTCGACAGAAAAGCAAGGTCTTGCTGTCTTCAGATAATCCAGTCAAAGCATACAATACAAAACAATCCAACAACTGGTCAACTTTTATTTGCTGTTGGGATTAACATCAAGTTGTCCGTTGCACAGGTAATGTCAAGACCTTATCTTGGGACTGAGGTGGAAAGTTAATTCCCGTGCATCGAGCAAAGATGACAATCCAAATTGTCAATTCCCGTAGAGTAATGGATAACACACTGGCGTGAAGTGCAGAAGGCACCAAGATCGAATCCCATAGCCCTCCATAAGGTTTACTCAGCCTTCTACTCGCTAGATGGCGGTGGTAGTTAAGTGAGTGTTAGGCCGTGATTGGCGCCCTGTGTGGCTGCCGTTAAAAAAAACAGTTGAATTCGACTCCTGTAAAACTGTTATCATGTGCTTCTACTGTATACATGTATGTAAGGCGCCCTGCGTGGCTGCTGTTTCTACTATATATATGTTCACTGTACAGCGCAGTGCGGTTAGCAGGCGCTTAATTAAAGAAAAGATATTATTATTATTATTAGTAAGGAAAGTTAGTCAGTTCGTTGTCTAATCAATTCACATACAACCTTTCAAGTACCTCTTAAAAGTGCTGTCTGTGCTAGCCAAAACAGTGTTACAGTTCATTTAAAACAAAATACTCAACCTATTCAACATAGGCAACAAAGAATCAGTGCTAACTGTCAATTTCTTTGCATTGTAGTACACAGGAAATTAGATTAAAGAGGTGAAGTGATAAAGGTATACAAAAGTATATCTTTGTCAAGAGAATAGTTTTTAAACTTCATATATAGCTATAGATAACTAGATAGGGTTGCCACCAGTCCCGATTTTGTCGGGACCGTCCCGATTTCGAGGTAAATGTCCCGCATCCCTACTTGACCTTGTCGGGACAGCCAAATGTCCCTACTTTCAAATTTGTGTAAATTTTTTCCAAACTAACACAATGGTGTGGCTTAAAACACATTACCCGTACTATATTTGTTCAACACCACTATAAATTTATGATGCAGGCTAAGTGAAATATCATAAATAACATTTAAACACATCCTGAAATCATTACATTGTTCAAAATCATAAATCTTAATCTCAATTATCTTGTTTAAATAGTTATTTTCCAGTCTTTCCCACAAAAATTACTCGGTTGCGCGACTTGAGCCTCTGGTCCCACATGGTGAGGTGTTTTACGATTTGGGTGCTCTAAAACTGCGTCCCGACTTCCTAGTTTAGAAAGGTGGCAACCCTATAACTAGAACAAGTTCTAATACACTGTACTGTTAACTAAAATTTGAATTCCTTCAAATTTCCGTTAACCTAACTGACAAATAAACCATGCCAATGCCTCAAATATGCTAATGAGATTTGACAGAAATACATGCTACAAACTATATGTAGTTAAAAAATAATGGGGAAACATTTCTAGACAGACTGGTTTTAATCCTACCATCTTCGAACTGCTATGAAATACAGTAGGTTATATTAGATTAAAATTAACTTCTTACAATGGTTCTGAGTTTAATTTATTAGTTTGAATGCGATTTGACTTGACTGACCTGCATTGTCCATTTTACCGCAGCATCAGTGGTAAGCTTACTCGGCTCATCCTCTTCGTTACTTTTGCTAACTACAGGGGCCAGAGTGTGCACGATTTGACTGGCCACTTCCCGACCAACAGTGTCAGGGTAGCTACACAGGACGCTCTGGTGGCCACTCGACGCCTGTATGTCATCCTTAACCGATGCCCAATCAGCGTACATCATCGCGACAACGACAAGCGACAAGTACAACTCTTGCAAAACTGCACACGCATCTACGTGCCGATACCTCCAGTAAATTGGTCAAGTTTATTATCTAAAGCCGTCTTTTGTACCAACTATTTTATCGACGCCCGACGACATGTTGACATATTTTGTGCTTATAGCGAGGAATTATTTAAAAAAAGAATTTATTGATTCCACACTCAATGACGTATTCAAGTTAAGAAAGTCACACCTCTTGGCGCAAATATTAGCCACATGGACCAATAATTCATTATTCTACACTTAATTCATCTGATTTTTTGTGCGTCAAAATGTAAAAAGACTTAAATAAAATGTACATTGAACAATTTAAACTTAGCTACATTCAAGGAATCTATATTTAGTAGAATTATACACCACTTCTGCGCTGGGATACTTAGTCAACATCTAGGTGGCGCTAAAGGCCTATGGGTAATTTACTTCAACGCTTGCAAAATCTAAGTCGCGGAACCAGCTTATTAATAATATTTTTTTCCTTTAATATCTTCAAACTGACAATTATGCAGTGTGATTACAAATCAGTATGAACGGATGATCACAAGTTATCACAGGAGTCGAATTTAACTGTATACGGCAGCCATGCAAGGCGCCCATCACGTCGTACATCTCATTTTAACAACGCGCCATCTCGCGAATGAAAGGCTGAGTGGACCTTTGAGAGGTTTGCGGGAAGCGATCCCGCTACCTCTTGCTCTTCACGCCAGTGATGATACCACTACTCTATAGACGCTTAGTCAAAACAAAATTGATAGGCAAGGGTCAAGATCCAGACAGTCAGACGGCTACGAGGATGGTGTTTAGAACTGAAGCGTAGGCTTACTATACGAATTTTGTGGCGATACATAAAGAAGCCTGATGATGACGATGATGAAAAGCTAAAGCCGCAAAACTTCATCCCTAGTTTTCAGAAAAAACTCTGTTTCACTATCGCCCTTAGCCCCAGGGGCGTAACTTTTGGTCTAAAAAGTGAGGGTACCAATATCTTCTCCACTTTCACTTTTCGGATGGAGACCATTTTGGACATGCTACCCTGCCAGTAACTGATCTCCATAACATCATTTTTATCGTTTATGAATATAGTGCCATCTACTCGTTTTCGTTTCAGAACAAATTCATCCATTTTCCCTATCAGCAAAATCTGAACACAACGTGTATAAGTCGAAATCAACGACGTCTTAAATGCTTACATAGGGTAGACCTGGGGGCAGCCGGGCATGCCCCCCCAATAATTGAGATGGACTGTACACCCAATGCAACAAGTGTAGAATGAATAACCAAATTCCCCCAATATTTTGGACAAGTTTACACCAGTGAATGCTTATATTATGTAACGGAGGGAGCTTTCTTCAGCTAGCCAGCTCGGGTACGTTTAACCAAGGACAGTTATTGATTCTGAGATTGCGAGGGGCTGAGGAGTCATATCAAGGCCTACATACGAGTGCGTGTCCATTATAATATTATCCATATTATGGATTTGTAACTGACGAAGGATAAACAAGCTTGCACCTTGACCTACATCTCCATATTCCGATATGACTAAGATGACAACTGTAAAGCGGGAGTAAGGGTGATGTCAGATCTTTCCAAGAAGAGTGTCAGTCTGTCGAGTGACCTGTGTGGCTCAAAGTCTACCTGTCTGACTGCCTGCGACTCGGTTCGTCTGGTTCTTGGTTTACTTGTGAATCTAAGTACTTTCATACTTGTGTGATACATACTCCTCACCCTGTCTACATACACGTTGCAAGGCGTAGACTGCAGTGCAGTCTCTGGGAAGACACAATAATAAAATATTGATTGGCATTGTTTAAAATGGGGGATTCGCCAGTCCAAAAAGTGGGGCTACGGGTACCCCTCATACCCCTATAAATTACGCCTATGGATTGCCTGGACTGTCATAGGCTCAGCCTCAAATGATGGAAGTTGTAAGTTACATAAGAAATGCAAGATGAACTGTGACAGCTTGGTACAGTTGAACTTGCACGCAATTAAGGGAACAGGAAAACAGCCTCTGGGAAAATCCATGCAAAGTAGAAAAGAATTTTGCTCTGTACTTGTGACCAACCGTCGCGCAGCGACGTCGGTGTTTGACATGACATGACATGACTTGTTTAAATGTGTGTCTTATATGTAATCTGTTACTTGTGTACCTGAGCTAAATAGCTTCAAAACAGTTCTTATTTCACAGTCAGTGTATTACCGAACTTAAAATATCAGTTAGTACGCAGATCTAAGGTTGCGACAACAGGATGCCAAATCACGAGAAGTTCTTAGCAATTCCAGTTGAAATGCAGCGAATCGGCTTATAGTAAACGTGCCGTTTACTGTCACATCAGCATCATCATAGCATGTTCCTTTCCAAAGCACATCACGTTCAATTATTATAAATGGAATTTCAGGAGATGGCAACAACGTCAGTGCCTGCTGTTGAACGAACCCTGATCATCTGAAGTCCTGGATCTGTCCCATCGTAGTGGTCTGCTCCTTCATCTAAGAAAACCAAAGAACTAGTAGTTTGGAAAATGCAACTAAACTACAAATTCATAAACTAATTCCTTGAACAGACATCAAATATTTGTTCAACTGCATCAAATTGGTTTCAAAGAATTAGTAATGTACCTGGGCATGTAAATTTCTTGTAATTTCTCAGCAACATATACAAACCAGTTTATAGATTCAGATAAGAATAGGCCCTAAGTACCGATTCTACAGAAGACTGAAAAGTACACAGAACGGATACTGAAGAACGGAATGAGTGCAACGCAAATAGAACCAATTTTCATTGTGTGATTTGAATGGAAAGGGGTACCACTACAAAAGTCACCGGTTAATATCATACCACACTGGGATCCATCATATCATACCACTCAGTGATTACTGCTTGCCGCTCAATGATCTGCTTGATCCTAGAGTGATTAACTTTGTCTGAAATTGGATCCAGGACTATATTACTCGGACCAAGAATCATCCATTATTCTACCAGAAAAAGGATTTACTGCAGGCACCATTCCACTACATGTAGTGGACTTTTTTATAGCACGATCCACAGTGGATTCCGGATTACTGCTACTATGCCCACTTGCTACTCAGTGATTACTGCTTGCCGCTCAATGATCTGCTTGATCCTAGAGTGATTAACTTTGTCTGAAATTGGTCCATCAATCTACATGAAAATAAACTTAACTACAGACAGACATTCAAAGCCACCTTGCTGGAAGATCAACTAACCAGTAAACTTCTCGGCTTCTCAAACATCGGATGTTGACGGTCATTGGCTCAACATCTCGTCCTGACCAGTTTAGACCCTGGATTTCTGTATAACGAGTTTATCAACTATCTGCCATATCTGGGTTCTGCACTACGTCGAAATTGTATCATCGACTTTCTTACTGGAGCACATCCTTGACTTTGGAGTATTACAGCTGAGTCCGCTTACTTTGATTGTTTAAAATGATCTTAGAACAAGGCTGATCTGATCTCACGAGCTAACTTGATATGTTATGCCTAAATTAATTAACCTACATGTATGGAAACTGCTTTAGACCTGCACGATTAACTTGCCTAGCCGTTCTTCTGGCTTATTATTATTATCCTGCCTAGTGATGATGGATGGAAGCCTACCAGGAATAAATACTTATATCCTTCGACCTGACTGCCTATCATTAGGAACCTACCTTGAATTGATGGACTGAATGTGAATCATGAACGATTCCAATAACTTGTAATTTGATTGTCTTTCATAACTTGTCGGGTTTATATGTGAGTGGTTTGCCATGTGACTACATTGTATGCTACTTGCGTCATTTTCACCTCCCATAAGTATAATAATTCTGTGATACAGTCCCTGCTTGATGGATGGATCATAAACTAGAAACATTTTAAAAATGACCTGATGACTTGATTGTTTACTATAACTGGTCAAATCGCACTCGAGTACCTTGCTTGGTGGCTACGATGTTACTCGTGTGAACTTATTTTTGGTTAACACAGGAATAGTAATCTGGTGATACAGTGCTTACCCTGAGCGGTTGCTCACTAGTGCCAGGATCTGGCTCCAAATACTGTGCTTGTACTGGGTTGTAGCATTATGAGGTACGGTTGAGGTTGTGATCATGATAGGTTTACTGGAGCTGTTGCTCGGTTTTGTGTATGAAATGGCTTCACTCAATGTAATTTGCATTTATTTCATAACTTTCCTCCTCCTCACTTATGAACCATCCGGTACTTCACTGACATAGTGCTGACTCTGAGCGGATGCTCTCTGCTGCCAGTCTCTGGCTTTAAGTTTTTTAATTTTTCTTCTTTTTGTTAACTGCACCAAAGTTAACTGCTGTGAAGTTAGCTTACTTTTCTGTATTGTAAGTAATGGATGGTGATCATGACTATGGCAATAAAAGGAACTCTAATTGCTGATGAGGTGACTGACGATAGACTCACTATAGTTTATTTTGCATCATATGACTCTTGACCTTATATGATTCTATGTGCTGCTTAAAATGTAACTTACTGGGTCTGGTTCTAGGATTTTCACATACATTTATTTTATTTTTTATTTTATTTTTTATTACTGGCTATGCTGGTGCTGAATATGTTCTTATAATTGTATATCATGGCCTACAGCCACGATAATTGTTAAAAGGATCTTGATTTATTGTTGAGGCAACTGATAATTGGCTTACTGAAGTCTAATCGACTAGTGTATCTGTTTTGTGCCTTTATACAATTTTGCGTGTCGATTAACACACAAACTAGACTTGTTGATCGCTGTCTGTCATATGATGTTTTGATTTAACTAACTAGATCTGAGGTCTGATGTTTGTAACTTAATGTTACTTACTGGTTTTGGCAATGAGTTTTTCACTTAGTTTCTTCTTTCTGCGATGATGTCGAATGTGTTCGAATTAGTGATGAGGTGATCGATGTTTGGATTACTCAAGCTTAATGGCCTCAAGCATCTCTTTTTCCTTTGTTTATGTACGATTCTGTGTCTCAATTAACATTCAGATTTGATTTGTTGATGGATGAATTGCTCGAACTTACTTACGCTTCAACTGTTCCCACAATTGCACTGCTATCTGGCGGCTCAATGTATGGCTGACCTACAGGATGTATGGAGTTGGATCAGCCATCGCTGGGGGAGCCTACCTGTGCATTATGTAAGCTGGTTCTTAGTGATCTGAAAATATACCTTAATTGCTATCAATGTAATAGATCCTACCATATGGATTGTAGTGAGGATGCTCACTTATGGTCTATAACCCACAACCAGAATGAACCATGGTATTGTTCATTGTGCATGATTGAATTGCTTCCGTTTAATGGCACATATGATGTGGAGGAACTTGGATCCAAACCGCACGATGAAATCTTTACTTCATGTTTTGAGAGTGAAAGGGATTATCCCACGCTTGACCTATTTCCTGATGAGGGTGATAATAGATTCCTACTCAATAACGATGATCTTGACCCCGATGGTAACTATTTTATCAATAGAAACTGCACTTCTAAATATATTACTCCAATAGAAGCTGGCCTAACAACCCGTAAACTAAAAAATACTCTTACAGTTATGCATCTTAATTGCCGGAGTCTGCTACCCAAATTAGGAGATATAAAACTACTTCTCTTCCAATCACCTGTTGAAATATTAATAGTCACAGAAACCTGGTTAACGGATGACGTGCGTGATCTGGTGAATATCCCAGGATATTGTTTTCTGAGTAAACCACGACTGGGGAGGGGAGGTGGGGTTGGTATGTTTATAAAAAATGATATAAGTTTCCAACTAATTGACACCCACTTGAATTCAATTCAGCATCTAACATATGAGAGTCTATTTGTGAATATTTCCCTGACTCATGACTCTAATGCTACGGTTGGGGCGGTGTATAGATCTCCGGGTCTATCTATGAGGGACTTTAACGATGAATATGGCCAACTGTTAACTTACTTATCTAGTCATTTCAAACAAGTCTACTTAGCTGGTGACTTCAACATTGACCTACTTAAATTTGATGATCATGTATTGACTAATGAGTTCATTAATTTACTGCTTTCTCACCATTACTTACCACTCATATATCGTCCTACCAGGATCACAGCTGATACTGCAACTCTTATAGACAACATTTTCACGAATAGCTGGCAAAGGACTCTAGACTCATCAATAGTTATAAGTGATATATCTGATCACTTGCCAGTTATAGCCTGGATCAATTCAGAAACTCAGGTCTTAAATAAACCTGTTATCATGTCACGTAAAATTAACGAGGCAAACAGTAACTTATTTCAACAAATGTTAAAACAAACGAACTGGTCCAGAGCATCTGATGCTTGTAAATTAGGTGATCCTAATGCTGCCTATGCCGAGTTCTTTGATCAATTTAAGTTGTCTTATGAAAAGGCATTTCCAATGACTAGGCAGAGTGGAAGGAAGGGCTCTAACTTCAGGCAACCATGGATGACGGCTGGCTTACTCAGATCCTGTAAAAAGAAAACTAAACTGTATCGTAATTACATAAAAAAGCCTTCTAAGGATAATAAAACCAAATTTATAAAATATCGCAATAAATTTAAAACAATAAGAATAAAAGCTGAAAAACTCTACTATGAAAACGAGTTTGCCAAACATAGTCACAACCTAAAAAAGACATGGAGCATAATAAGGTCAATAATCAAATCTGGTATGGAGGAAAGGAGGATTGATGGACTGCTTATTAATGAAGTAATGGTCACTGACCCTGTTTCAATTGCCAACAAATTTAATGACTTTTTTGTGAATGTAGGACAATCATTAGCTGATAAAATTCCTCCAAGCTCTAAGACATTTGGTCACTACTTGGATAGGGGCTCTGGTAATTCATTTGCACTCATTCCCACTACGCCTGAGGAAATTACTCAACTTGGGGCAGTTATGCGTATTACTCATAGTTCAGGGCCGGATGATATTGACCCCTGTATTGTCAACCCATATCTTAATCTGTTGGCCTTACCTCTAGCAGAAATTTTTAATACATCTTTTGCAACTGGAATAGTACCCTCAGCACTAAAAATGGCTAAGATCATACCAATTTTCAAGCAGGGTAATCGTGCTGAAGCCTCTAATTATCGCCCCATATCTATTCTACCATACTTTGCCAAACTCATGGAAAAACTAATGTATACCAGGCTCTATAATTACATTAATCAAAACAACTTTCTTTATCCCTTCCAACACGGCTTCCAATCTGGTCACTCTACTGCCATGTCACTGATTAATCTGCAGGACAAAATTTCAACGGCCATTGATAATAACGAATTCTCACTAGGAATCTTTATCGATTTGGCAAAGGCTTTTGATACGGTGGACCATACTATACTTCTCAATAAATTAGAAAATTATGGGGTAAGAGGTATGCAACTGGCATGGTTCAAGGACTACCTTGATAAAAGACTCCAGTGCGTAAGCTGTAATGGTGCCACCTCAAAATTTAAAACGATAAAATTTGGTGTTCCACAGGGCTCAAACCTAGGGCCTCTGCTCTTTTTAATTTATATTAATGACCTCCCTAAAGCCTCATCAAGATTGAGTCTCATACTATTTGCTGACGATACTAACATCTTCCTTTCTGACAGGTCACTTGAGGAACTATTTAAAGTTGCCAATCATGAACTAATATACATAGCTGATTGGTTCAAGGCTAATCGACTCTCCTTGAATTTACTTAAAACAAACTATGTACTATTTAGATCTTCCAGGAAGTTATTACCTCACTCGAATTATTCACTGAATATTGATAATTCGATCATACTGCAAGTGAAATCGGCGAAATTTTTGGGTGTTTTTATTGACGAACACCTGTCCTGGAATGTCCACATTAACCAAATTGGAGCAAAAGTTGCTAAAAACGTGGGGATCATATCTAAAATTTCTTATTTACTCCCATCTCATGTACTAACCAACCTGTATCACACTTTAATTCATCCATATCTGGAATATTGCAATTTGACTTGGGCCTCAACCTATCCAACTAGACTGGACAGACTGAGGAAGTTACAAAAGAGGGCGATACGCATAATTACTAAAAGCAAGTTTAATGACCATACTTTCCATCTTTTCAGACTAACGAAAATACTGACAATTGATCAGATAAAACAATTACAGATAGGGGTATTTATGTTTCAATTCACCCATAATTCCCTTCCATCTTGCTTTGCTAGATACTTTACTGTTACTAAGGATATTCACAGTCATAATACTAGGTCTAAGGACACCCTCCGTCCGATAAGCTTTCGTACTAACTATAGGAAGCAGTCTATAAAGTACATGGGTCCTATTATATGGAACAACTTGCCATGGGAAATTCGTAATTTGTCAACTAGTAATTCCTTCAAAAGATCACTAAGAATGCATATAATGAATCACTAATGATAATGCACCGGGCTCTCCTAGCTTTGTTTCTCTTGCTGTTTTCCTCTTGCATTTTTTGTTATTCTCTTGTTATATTTTTGTCAACTCTAGTTAAGTCTGCATACTTTCGTTTATATTACGTTAATGATGTTTGTAATGGTCTTGTGACCACTTATGCTAAGGCTCTTTAATGATGTTGCTAACCTGCCTGGATCGTCATGTATTGACACTGATGCTATTACCTGGGGGTTCCTCCTAAGCGGGACAATAGTCCCTTCTGGAGCTCCCTATTGTATCCCATCTAGTTGCCACACGCATTTGTTCCTTTTTTATAATTTTTCTTGGTTAAATTCAATCATCATTTGTGTTTTGTGTATATTTGCTATTCTCTGTCTTGTTCAATTTATGATGAGATACAATAAAGAATTATGTTATGTTATGTTATGTTTCCAGTGTTGTGATATTCCACTGATAGCTGTGACTTCAATCAATTCCCTACCTGATCAATTGGGATCTCTGAGGTAGTTTGAGGATAATGCTTGGAAATTACAACATGACAGGAACAACCTTAATCAGAATTACAATTAATCTATATTACACATGCTTTTGGGCACGTGGAATTCAAAACTTAGAAATATACAAATCACTGTAGGAATCCACATTTTCTTTAGGAAGGATTTTATTTTAACACTTGGATTTATATGGACCATATAATACCCAGGTCCCTTCACATTCCAGTCCGTCCAGCTTGTTCTTGTGCATTCCTGTGTTCAGTAACTGCATGATGATGCCTGCTCCATTCGTATGAGTTAAAGGGATGGAGGAAGGTTCGCATCTGCTGTATGTATTGGGATTACAAGGGGATATCAATAATCAATTTCTTAAGACACAGCATACAACTCCAAGAATACATTGTAAACAGTACCTTCAGTAACAAATCCTGATTCTTGAATGGTATAAACAAACTTTACAAATGGTGCTAAAGGTGACTTTGCTAACAGAATCTAAAAAAATAATAACTATAGGTATCACAATATGTAATGAAAAAATCAACAGAGTTTTCACTAAGATCTTAATATTGGCGAATTACTAAGCCAATTCTGTCTTCGAAAAGTGCCCTAAAGTTACCCAAAAATGCATGATAATTCTTTATGTTTAAAACAGATCTTGAATGGTCTTAAACTAACAGTATATGACATAATCCTCTACCTAAACTTGTCTAGACACGTTGCCATAATTATATGGTAGAATGAAAATCTAGTACGTACTAGGGAATGTAATCCCGGGATCCCGAATCCCGGAACATTTTTCAATCCCGTAATCCCGGGATTGACAATCATGGAATCCCGTATTTTCGGGATTACAAAAAATTCGGATTTTTTTATTAAAATTACTTTATCCACTGTATAATTCTTCCTTGAGGCTTGGGCAACGGACGCTAATTACGGCAGATAAGCAGCAACGACGAGTACGAGCCCTAGTACAGACTACAGACCGACTCTGGCTGCTTTAATATCAAGGTGCTGCAGGCTGCTGTGCACTCCTCCCGCGGCAGTGCTGCACTGGTCACCTGTCGTTCTTAGACCTCATTCCCGGCCGTGGGATCGCTATCAACTATCAAGATCTTTCCACTCAGAAACACCCAACCCCAAGTTAATTAGCCTCCGAGGACCAAACAAGCGGGCCAACCTGTTAGTGGCCAAACCTTGATCAAGTATCAACCGAGCCCTACTGCTGTCAATTGCCTCTGCCTATGCTCTGAGTCATCAGTATTCGGAGATTCTACTACATGTATTGACACTTCACGCTTCTTGCGATTAATTTTATCGTAAATAACTCCTAGCGAACGCTTAAACTTTTCATTATTTTAAGGTTACATGTTTATAACACATCGCCACAACGTTCTTAAAACCAACCTGTTTAATACACAACCGTGTAACAGCATTAAATATACATTTATGCTATAGGCGGGAAAATTTTTCATTGCATAAAGTATAATCCCGGGATCCCGGGATTGATTAATTTATAATCCCGTAATCCCGGGATTGACAGAATGCTCCGGGATTACATTCTCTAGTACGTACCTCAAGTGGTGAGTGCTGTACAGCAATATCTTACAGAAATACAATGCTTTGTAGTGGCTATCTTAGTACACTATGCAACCATTTGACTAACTATCAGGTTGCCAAACAATGAGAAACTAAAGATCAATGCAACAAGGATTATGTGCTTTGTGAGTTTGCCTTCCAAAGATCACATGAGTGCATAAGTAAATCTGGAATCCATTTCTGCAACCATGTAATACCTCAACTTGTTTTATATCAATGCGTGTTACAGCAAAGGTCAGATGTAGTACAATATCCCCTTCAAGAGTGACTAGGCAACACTAAGCCATGACCAGTTCAACAAGTACCTCTCTCCGTGCTCCATCCACATATTGCAGGATCAGTCGGGTATTTACACAATGACTCCATGTGTTACCAAGAGCAACTGTGACATAACTGTCTACTGCTTCGCCTCGAACACTACCTGCAATTTAAAGACGGAGGATGTCGCCATTAAACATACGTGAATTAGGCAGGCACTTGTAATCTACTTGTTGTGCCATTCAGAGGTATGGTAAGGAAATCAAGTGTTATTAGATGATCCAAGTATGTACACAGCACATTAGATTACAAAATCAATGATAACATTGTAGCAAGTTGGTCATTGCTCCAAAACATGATGGTCGATTGCTAACACCGCTACATGTAGCCTTAATGTTACAACCCCATAGTCCCAAGTGGAACTGGGTCACCCAGTTTTGGATTGCCATCATCATGTTTGCACCTCTGTTGCAAGATCCTTTTATTCCCAGATCACTGGTCAGTGACAATTAATGTTGATAATACAGAAGTGTATTTAATGAAAGAGTACATTACCTTACAGTTCTGTCTTCTAACTTTAATTTTAATTATGTTTACCATTGTCACGAATTTGTGGTTCATCCTCGGCAACTGCTTTATGTCCGAAATGGGTAGTCACCTGATTTGTCACCAAAACCTAGGTGCAAATAAAACAGACTGAAGTCATAACCAGCTTGCATTAAAACAAAGCTGAGCAAATTAATAGTTCCAGCAGTCTTACAATGACTTGATTACATTCCCTCAAAACAGAAACTTCCTGCTCCAACTTTAGGACAGTTAGAGCCTCACCAATAGGCAACCTCAACTGGAGGACCAGGATAAAGAGTGGTAGTCTGTAAAGTTAAGGGAATATCATGTCAAAAGCTCAAGTAACTTTCCACAACTATTGTTATATAATTGTCAATATATTCTTGTAGGACTCAACAGTGCAATTGATGACAGAATTAAATCAAAATTGCTTACTGGAATTGAATAGTTTTCGGCATAGAATTTCAAGCTGGCTGCCTGTTTTGACAGAAGTTTTGTTCGCTCGATCATATTTTTTGACAGACCGATGTCGTATTCCTTTCGCACGAGAGACGCAATTGAATCGACCACAACCAGTTTAGCATTGTGCTCTATAATGTTCTCCTCAAGATTTTCAAGTCTTCATAGATACAAACAACAACAATTGTCTCCTGTAGTTGTTAACACTGACAGCAAAATTTCATAATTCTGAAAACAATTTGAGTTATAACTGATTCCCACATCATCTAAAATTGCAGGCATTTAACAAAGCAATTGCCTGACCCCCATCTGGTTGGTCTACTGTTTGGACGTTTAACAGTAAAATAACCATTTTTCAGTAAAACATAAACAAACATTTTAAAGTCATGTTGAGATTGGAATGCAAATTTAGTCACTGAATGTATAAACCAGTGTGCCAGCACAAAGGCTGGCACCAGGGACATGAACGCAACACAACAAAAACCCTAGCCAAAGAAGCGTGATTATTCTAAGCAGATTGCTGTATTAGTCACAAGCTCATGGCTAAATGATGTACAGTCAACCGTTGCCTGTCAAAACATGAAGTGAAAGGTAGGGCATAACCGGAAATCGCCTCGGACATTCGCCTCGGCCAAATATCCCGTTTTTTGGCACTATTCGGAAGTATTCGCCTTGGCAATACTGTATAGACAAATAGTTGCAAATAAAATTTTTAAGCTTATTCATCTAGCATAATTATTCAGTTTGAAGAAAGGTACAAACAACACCAACACCAGAAGTCCACAACGGAAGTCAAGTCCAGTTCATTGATTATTTATGTCTAAAATTCAAAATGTATTAGTCAGTTATTACAGGTACAAAAATTTATTTCGCTAATATTTTATTACATGAAAATGTTAAGCTTTGCATATGAAACAAATGGTAATCGGTTCGTACCCGGATCTGGCAAATAGTACATCCAAATACTCGGATTCGGTACTCGGTGGAAAATGTCTACCCAGTTATGCCCTAGTGAAAGGCAGCAGGTTGCAATTGTATTATAACAAAATTCATGAAGAATAGAGAATTACAAAATTCGTTAGTCTCTACGAGTCAACGAAAATTAGTATGCTATTGAGAGTTGCACTGGTGGGCTGAAAGACAAAGAAGTGAGTGACAAGTAGTTGTGTACTTGCTTGGAATAGACTGAAGTACCCAGCCGTATTTTAACAACTTTTGACTTCTCTAATGATACCAACCTGTACTTTATACAGTGCATTTATTATCTTGAAGCTTTCCCACATCTCTTTAACCAAGGCTTAGAAAGTTCAATTGCATATAGCAGAACGTCCGTACTAGCTCATTTGCAAGTGAAAACATTAGTTAGCGCTTAAGGATTGTCAGGGATGCAGGGAAAAACAAGGGAAAATTCATTACTTGCTGTTTACCTTCTCATAAGGTCAGTGCATGTTCTTTCTGCATATACAAAGACTCTTGAGGCTAATTTCTTCAGAGCTTCGTCAGTGCCAAATACATCAGGATACCGAGTATGAGCAATCTCAACAAGGCTGAACATAAAAAATAAACAAATAGCACAGTAAAAAAACAAAAAACATATATGCCTTCGTCAGTCTGCCCGAAATACAACTATCAAGACCTTCACTTACCAATTACACCTTCTAAACTTACCAGTAGGCCTAGTACCAAACCTAACACCCATTTTTACAACTATCATTTGTGGCTCTTTGATGCTGTTAAAACATTAAAAATAACTTTTTCAAATATAAAAATTTCCATAACTGCAAATTTAACCAAGCCAATGATTTACTACGTAGGCAACTGACCGATGAGCACTGAATGCTGTTTCTGTGTCAATATAGATAACACCACAGTTTTCATCCGACATCACGGTATTTACGGCCATCATTAGACAGAACTGGGTCTTGCCACATCCTGATGGACCAGCAACCTACAATCAAACACAATCAAATCAATCGTGATCAAACACAATGTGTAAACTCTTGCAAACAAAACAAAGAGGTGAAGAATAAAACACCACCAGTGCAATGTAGGTTGGAAACAGTTCTAACTTTCAAATATAACTCAATGACTAAACTGCAAAAACGTGCCACCTAGTATATGCACAATCAGCAGACTAGCTTTGCACACCAGTTCAGAGCCAATTTTGCCAACCTAGTGATATTGATAATTGATCACGTTATTAAACCTTTAATGATGCGAGGGATTAGTTTTCAATACATTTTAGTACACGCTCGCCGTTAAAGTGTTAAACTGCAACTTAGCGTACATGGGCGGCGATCTAGGGTTGTCGAGGGGGACATGTCCCCCCCCACCTTTAAGGGTGGAGGGGACACGCCATACATTTGACCCACAAATTTGGAAGAAACATGAAAAAAGGCTGAAAAATTGAATTGCGCGTGAGGGTTTTCACTGTTTTTTTACCAGATGAGGTAAAAACTCAATTTTTTTAGCAGATGTGTCCCCCAAAATTAAAGTCTAGAAATTTTCCGGAGGATGAATTTGTAAAAAAAGAGTAATAGATTATGTAGAGGGTTTCAAAGGTAATGACATTATGGTTGGGAAACTGGAAAAAGAAGGATGTCAAAACTAAAAAAAAGGCGAATGACTAAAAAAGAGGTCATTAACTTTTTTGGGAGATGAATTCGTAGAAAAGTCACGAAGTTTTTTGTGGAGAAAGGCAAAACTTTTTTTTGGGGACATGAATTCCTTAAAAAAGGTCATCGACCAGACCATGGGCGACTTTGTCCCCCCCCCCACCTCTCAGACAAGATCGCCGCCACTGTTAGCGTACTTTAGAGCCATGAACAATAATTACAATCATCTGATTGGTGGCTCTTTCAAAAATTCTATCCTGAGTTCCCTCTACCCCTTACCTCCCTCGCTGCTTCAATTCTGAACATATTCCACTTTAGCCGCCTGACTGCCTGCTGTCACTCTTTGGATCTTAATCTGAAATTAGTTTATACCCTACCTGCCTATCGATTTTGTTTTGACTAAGCACCTGCGAATAAGCTGGTTCCCGCAACGCTGCTTTTTTGGGCACTGTAGAAATCTCAAGATTACGATTTCAAAATTGACTATATTATATAACCACATTATATGCATAATTAACTTAATTGGCTGGCCGTTGCACTGAGCATCACGAGATTTTGATACGAGTCTTATGGAATGCACTTTGCCACAGCTTTCATTCTATCTCAGGAAAAGCTTCAGATCCTTTCACTCTATGATCTACGGTGAACTTGTTCTTTTTGCACTCACTCTAAAGACAACGCAGGGCCAAGTCTTTTCAGTGGTAGGGCTGTTTAGAGTGGCCCCCTACAGATTAACATATCCTGGTTGGATAATTGCACACATCTTTTGAAATTTGTCTCTTTTCTGGGGCTGAGCAAGGAGTATCTTTGAATAGATATTTTGAATGGACACTAACTAAATGCTCAGAATGAATGAATATAAAGTAAATGTTTAAAAAACCGCAATACAACCAAATTAGTTACAGGTTCACACTGAAGAGAAAATCTTAAAGGACCAACCTCTGTGATAGTAGAGACAGGTATTCCTCCTTTCAAGACGCTGTCCAGGAGAGTAAGAGACGTTCTTAAGAAGGCACGGCTATTCACCCTCTGCCTCGAACGCAATAATTCAAGTGCCTTAACAGAAAAACAGCTCACTTTTCTACCTCTTAACTTTACCATTGACAAAAAATTAAATAAAAATGAAGTCAACATAATCACAATCTTAAGAGTTACTACAGAAGGCAGCACAGAAATAGCAATTGAAACATTGGATGCACTTTTTATGATTTGAATGCTTTAAGAAAAAAATTGCCAATTTTATTTTGAAAACCAGGAATTGAATCCTGACACTGTATTATGACATATTTATCTGAACACTTCCTGTGAATGTTCCCCTTTTACCCTAACAGATTTAGTGTTTAGCTGGAAGGAGACTCTTGCACAAATATAAAAAAATTTGAATTGCCCACGGTTGGGTCTAGATTTAACTCATGATTAACATTAGCATGTCAAATTGTCCATACTCCTCAGAAAAGCTTAATAATAATTCACTGACTGTAACCGGCATTGGAGCAGTTGCCTGACTGGCCTTCTGGATGATGTCCAAAACAGTGAAATAACTGATGTTCAAAAGATTCACAAGGTCCAAGTAGCTCCTTGACAAGACATCCTAATAATACATCAATTGAAACATTAGACCACACAATTCTGAAACTGTACCAAAGAAACAAAAACTGTGGGGCAGAACAGAAATCTAGATAGTGTATACACACACTGAATGTCAAGTATATACAGTACTGGTACACATGTAGTGTGTACATACAGTACATAGTGTATCCATAGACAGTGATATTTCAGTTCTAAGAATAATTCCCAATTTTACTTCTAGTTCAGTTCAGAAGATTCAATTTCAGTTCTAATTCTATTCCCATTCTGAAAATAATTCCTATTTCAGTTCTAATTCCAGTTCTGAAATAATTTCAGTTCTAATTCCAGTTCTGCTATAATTTCAGTTCTAATTCCTGTTCTGAAGTAGTATTATTTATAATTGAGCAAGAACTTTTTCTTCTAGCTTTAATAAAAAATTACTGTGTGATTGTATGCAACACAACCACTTACATAAAATCTATTAATAGGTCAGCCTATATCTATAGCCTAGGTCACTGTAGGCCTATGTATAATCAGTGTATATATAGGATAGTGTATGGCTGTATGCAACGCACACAGTAGGTAAGTGAAACACGGTTATTCATTAGCATTTATTAGTTTTCTGCGCCCAGCTTCAAAATTATGGAATCCCGGATGCACGGACGCACACTATCAGAATTGCTGCTTGTGAGGCTCGTGCTGACAGAACGTCTTTAACTACAGAAGCAATCTTGCTGTAGGATTCATGTCTGATTACAGATCATGCATCCCAAAGAAACCACAGCCGAAGATTACCGATCTTAATGGCTCACGGTCGCATGACGGACCTCACTTATACAAATCACGTTCCGCAAAAATTATAATGTAATAATTTCCGTTCGGGAAATAATTCCTATTTCTATTCCTATTTCCGTTTTCTGTAGCGTATTTCAGTTCTCGTTCTATTCTCGTTCTCAAAATAATTCCCAATTTTCGTTCTTATTCTCGTTAACGGAAATTGATAATTTTACTTCTAATTCCTATTTCTGTTAACGAAAATATCACTGTCCATAGAGTATACAGTGTGTACATACAGTATGTAGTGCGTACATGCAGTATAAACAGCTAAATTCAATCTCATATGAAATCCTAGACAAACAAATTCCTGCTAAGTCAAAGACATTTGCTGCATATTATCCTTCCCAGCCTTGGTAAAACTCACATGTTGCTGCCAAGGGAAGGCTGAGCAGACGGCTTGAGAGTTGCTGGAGACGGTCCATTTTACTTTTTATCTCCTCAAATTCAGGTGCCAGTGTCAAGTTGTCTATAACCTTGTCTCAGCAGCCAAACCACCTGCTTGTCTCATCTGGTCTCAGAGAGCACTTCTTCCCAAAAGTTATTATGGCAAGCAGTGTATAAGATCCTATGATGTAACAAATGCAAGATACTACCTAGGAGCAGTCCATAAAGGATGTCTGCAAAACATGACCTACTTTGAACCCCTCTCTCCTCCCTGTATGCATTTGGCCTTACCTTCCCTCCCTCCCCTTTGCGGATGTTCTCATCAGAGGTGTTTCTTCAAAATGTGGGGGAACAACTGTATACTGTGTCCCCCCACTGTTAAAGGTGGGGATCTTGTCCCCTTCGACCCCCTAGGATCGCTGCCCATGTATGTATCAAATTTAGATGCGACATCTGCACTGGTCATAGCCCTCCCTCCCCTCAGGCCCGCCGATAGGGGAGGGCAAGGGGGGCAAATGCCCAGGGGCCCGGCGATTTTGCGGCGATTTTTAGGGGCCCGGGCCGGGCCCGCAATCAACTTTTCTCATAAAGCCTAATGATAGTTTAGGGCCCGTGACTGTTCTGCCTAGGGGCCCGGAATTTCTGTCGGTGGCCCTGCCTCCCCTTGTCCACATTGGGATGACCCGTCCATCCCCCTTCATTGCGGACACCCATTATGGACGACCCATAGCTGCCTACCACACTATTCTCTTGCTGACAGGTTATTTCATTTATTTTCTGACATCTCCAATATAAGACAATGTTTTCTAACATTCCTGTGATATGCTGATTGCCAGGGGCGTCTACACCATAGAAACCTTGGAGCAAATGCTCCATCCAAGAAATAGGGGGGAAAGATTTGTCAGTGTGTGTGCCACCATTTTAGGGGGGAAGGAATGGGGAGGGGGGAAGAAGAAAGGGAAAAGGGACGTTGCTCCAATGACTTAGGGGGGCCCTGCTGATGGCCTACCATGCCCTAAAAATCCTGCCCTTGTTGTCAGCCTATTAGAACCAACATCATTTGACTGAGATTCATAATCTCAATTTCTCATTTTCAAATCAGCAATGTACCTTACATGTTCGTTATTCCTAGCTACTGCCCTTTTAAAAGAATGCTTCAAAGTCTTGGACCTAACCATCACATCCATCATTAACGTATCAGATACGTAAACCCACGTGTAAACAAACATCGAAATTCCTGATGCTGCAAATTATCTAGATCTATTTGAGTTCTGATACTGATCAGCTACCTGTCAGACTTCCTTGTAAATTATAGTTTTTGTTATATGGTTTTAGTACTTTAAAAAATATTATTTCTGTGAGAAAACTGTCACAATTGTCATGCACTTTTGCTGCATGGCACAAAGTGATCTTAGAATCTCATATGGACCATAATCTCTACACACAGTTCCATGCTGGTACATGTGTTTGCTACACACCTATGCTAGAAATTTATGCAGCTGCTCAGTTACTTGTATACAATTCTTGTGATATGCTTTGGCTTCTTGCTCTGACCTTGCATGTTACTAGGTTGTATTTCTGGAGTCTACTGATAACATCTGCTTCAAGACTCAAACATCGCAACCTCTTTGACATGTTGTTCAGAAACCAGGCAGTGTCGGTTTAGACCTCACACTGTAAATATAAAAACAAGATTTGTAAATTATAAACTTTTCATGCTATCCCTACACGATTTCTGTGAACTCGCGTCAAAACATAAAGTCATAGCAACAAAGTACAGTTGCATCCCCAACTGGCTCTGCTGCCCCAAATATCTATATAAATAAAGGAAAGAATCTGTCCCTCTGTCCCTCTGTTTGTAGCACGCGATCTTAGACCGGAATGCATTTCGACAGCTTTCGAGCTTTTCACTTAAAACCTTCACTGCTGTCTCGGGGTGGGCATTACACACCCAGTGTGAGGCTGCACGTCCACCTTTTGACCGCTTCTATGGTGTCCCGGGCAAAAAACTCTCCAAAATCCGACTTTTTACACATTCGAGTCGACCTATTTTCAGTCACCAGATGGCGCCACCCGAGAAGATTATTCTGTCACCAGGACGGATCTCTAAAGATTCGCCAGATGGCGCAGCTGTAGGGATTTCGCTAGAGGGATTGAAACTTTCACTCAACTAAAGTGGTGGTGGTGGTGGTGGTACAGGTACGGATTCGCTAGAGGGATTGAAACTTTCACTCAACTAAACCTGGCGTGGTGGTGGTGGTGGTGCTACAGGTACGGATTCGTTAGAGGGATTGAACCTTTCACTCAACTAAACCACAGCTACAGTACGGATTCACTAGAGGGATTGAAACTTTCACTCAACTAAATTGGTGGTGGTGGTGGTGGCGGCGGCGGTGTTTGTGGTGGTGCTACAGGTACGGATTCGTTAGAGGGATTGAAACTTTCACTCAACTATTTCCGAAACCCGGGCAACGCCGGGTAAACCAGCTAGTATCCCATAAAATATAGGTCTATATCTTTCAAATTCAACAATCAACACTTCTACACCCACTGTCTTGATACAAAGGTATAGCTAAATGAAGATATATGAAATCGCACCTAGTCATTCGGTATATTAAAATGGCAACAGGTAATACTGGGATGAACTGGCCATGTCTCCACTTTGCTAATTAGTATTACTATTATTATAATGACTTAGTAAAAAAATGTATACCGTGCCGCTGTCCTATGCACAAGGTGTCAACTGAAAGTGCACCAAAACCAAGCCGTAAACAGGTCAATATCCAGAAAATCAGTACACTACGACAAAGAGGCTGCCCATGGTGGATAAGCAATTTGTCAAAGGGCTCACTAAAAGTAGATTGGAACTGTACAGTCAGCTTAACTGTTGCTGCATGAGAAAACCACAACAAAGATGCTAAAATATCATTCTTTAGTTTATTTTTAATTGATTTTATGCCAAGGTTGAAATTTAACATGTCTGTAATTTGGTGGTGGTTTAAATGTGAAGTCAAACTTTGGGAAAATGGAAACACGAATATGATGAGAAATGAATGCCATTTACAGTAATTAGGCCTACATGTAAGGAATGCTCACAAAGAAAGTTATGCAAGGCCGAAACTTTATGTGAAAAGGAACAAATGTATAACTGACCAATATACAGATTCAGAAATCAAATCTAACTGGTCCAGGATTTATTTCAATGTTACCAGTCAAAAAACAAAACGAGAAACAAATACATCTATAGACAACACATGACTTCAACAAGAAAAAGCAGTTCTTCAGTTGACTCATGAATGTATATAATTCAGAATGCCATCCAATATTAGTATGAACCAAGGAACTGTAAATTTAGAGAATATGGTTCGGATCTTGCTATGCCCATCTAGATCACGAAGCACAGCAAGCAAAAGTCATCCAATGTACACGGCATCGGGCGATCACGACTTTGAATGCTTTTGGACACTCTACTCTTAATAAAACAAATAATTAAAATTTATCTGAGCTGTGATGAGTCAAGACCCGAGGCTAGGACCATGACCTGTGGGATATGTGTAGATCTTAGATTTTTAGGAGTACCCCACCTTCAGATCTCCTGACTCTTGCCATGTCAACGGATATGAAAGTCCTGCTATAACAGAATGCATAACAGAAATATACCCGAAACCAATTCTTGCATTAGATGTTGACAAACGGTTTTTTAAATGGCCAGCAGATTTGCTAGGTGAAGTTATAACTCAAATTTACGTAACATTTTGTTGCTTTAGTATATAAAAATCAGTTTTCTGGCATTGGAACAGCAGAAGAAGTGGTCCTTCAGCGCATGAACTGGCTTCTCGGATAGGATTGTGCCTTCTTTACCTAAAAAGCATTGGCTGATCCCAGCACTCCCAAAGGCCAGAGAGTGACTAACGTATAGTATCGGTTTCACTTAGCAGCGACAGTCATTAAATTTTGTATTATTACAATGGTGAAGTAAAGTCCTAAGATTACCGAGACAAGATGCATTCGTTGCGGACCTTTATAATATCAAGTTTCGGAGGCTGGCATATTTCCTGGGGAGGCAACTTATATTTACGGTAAAAGAAATTACTATGTTTACACCACGATGTTACAAATTTGCGACGTAACGCGCGCTGCTTTCCATAGCTCCGACGCAACTATAGATTCTTAACTGATGCAACACCTTACAAAATACGTCATTTATAGTTATTGCCATCTAGTAGTTGACTAAATTCAAGCCGCTAACTTTCAGCCGAAACGACCTTCGTTTCATGTTAGAAATCGTAAGGAAAATCTAAAGCGCTACTTTAAAGCTTAGCGCAAGGCACAAGCACTGCGTCACAAGCACTACGCAAAGTCAGAGGTTGTCAAAAGATGCAGGTGAAGAACATCTTGGCCTCCCCGGTATCTGACCTGGCACCGAAACGGACTAAGCAACCTGCAATTGCAGACTTCATTTCCAACGGCGCTGGCGTCAAGCTGGTCTCTCTCCCTGCCTTTCTGTGACGCTGACAAATTTCGACGATTTACTTTTATATTACCAAGAGCGAAGAAAACAGTGGAGCATTTACGATGATGTTGTTAAGGATGATAGATATTGGACGGCGGCGGTGGATCAGAATAAGATGTTTTGAAAGGTGAAACTATGCTTGAATGGAAAGCCTGAGGAATTATATTCTTGAGGTTGATGATTTTTGGAAGAGGCATATATGCCAGCTCACGTTCATCCAGGTTATTTGAAGTTGAACAACGTGATGAAGCATTCAGGTTTCAAGAGCAAGTCAACCAGAAACTACTAAAATCTTACTTTTCCAGTCATGAACCGTAATTCGAGATTTGTATGCGCAATAAAAACTAGTACAAGACAACCATGTCCCACTGGGCCACCTATTTGGGACAGCCACATTATTTGGCCAGGAGGGCAAACCTACACCGACCCACCAGTGTCGCTTTTGTGGATCAGCAACAGGCCCGAGAAGTACCCCATCGTGGTCAGTCCCACAGCGGCCCACCAACCTATATTGGCATATACATTTTGACCTCCTCGTTCCCCGGGTCAGGACTTCTCTGGCTCAATCTAGGTCTTTTGCCTCCATTGGCCCTGCTCTTTAGAATGAGCTTCCTCCGTTCGTTCGTTCTTGTATTCTCTCAGGTAATGTCTCTTCCTCTTTTACCTTTCTTAAAACTTGCTTTTTTCTCTCGGGGTCTCTCGCACTGGGAGCGCTTCTGAATGGCCCTCCCACTAGAAGCGCTTTATAAATATCCAAATACAATACAATACAATACAATAGGTACCGGTACATGTAATTTGAAGGCACAATTATGGCCCAAACAGGGTAGACTATAACCCCATTCATTGGATCCATAATCTGGCCACATAGTGCCACTGGCCCATTAGTGGCAAATGTTGGCTACCTATGGGCCCAATGAATGCAGATGTATGAGGACTGGTGGGCCTTTCAGCTTAATAGATAACATTTTTGAAATATTAGATGTTGCAGTCTGAAAAATGCATAGTCTCCACGGTCTATGCACTTTTGAGATCAATGTGAACAACTCTAAACATATAATTAATATAATTATACAAATAATATATACTTCACATCAAACTACTGTATCTTGAGAAGCTAAGATATAGTTCTATCAAGTTTGCTAACAAAAATAATAAAAATAATAGTAATAACCCCAGAATAACGCTATCCCTAATTTTTTTTTAATCCTGAGGGATTACAAGTACCTCAGGTCAAAAAGAATAATAGTAGTAATAATAAAATGATAATTATAATGTAACTGCTAAATGGCAACATGTGCTAGTCATTTTTGACCTGATAAGGAGCCGTCCACATATTATGTACGCAATGAGGGGGGTCGGATTTAGGCGATTTTGCGTACTGGTGCGAACGGGGGGGGGGGGGGGGGGGACAAAAGTGTACGTACGCAAAATAAATTTCTAATTATAACGTCCACATTAGCCTATTTATAACTCTGTATTGGCCTATAGTCGTCCGATGGCATTTTATTACATTATATAAAAGCCATGTGCAGTTATTCTGTGCTGTGAACCAGACACCTATAATTTGTCTATATTGGCCCTCACTCATCCTTCAATCTGGCCTAAAGGGCAGACAGTCAGGCTGCCTGGAGCTGTCGAGACACTTTCTGCAGCTGGTTTTCGGGAGGGTGCGTCAAGCGTACGTACGCAGGGGGGTGTGGAAGAAAGTACGCTTGCGAACAGGGGGTCCAATTTTCCCGGATTTTTGCATACGTAATATATGGATGGCCCCTAATACACTGGCTCCAACAACTTAGCTTTTCAGATGGTGAAATTCCTGAGATTATGATTATGATCCTCTATGTCTGTAACCATAATGCACCACAGAATGTATTTCCAAGCAGTTCACTTATAAACTATTTTTAGAATTGCTAACTGAGCAGACAAAACAAACTGTATGCATAGCAAGTTAACAGGCTGCCCTCACAGTATCGCACATCATTTCTTAACATATAAAACGTATAGCCATTTGCCAGCATCAACAAAATTACTTGACTCTTGTTCAAACCAATTCATTACCCAGGACGCCTGGATCATCCAGGGTGATGACAAGTGATCAAAATTCATCAAGCAAAATCAACGCTGGTTACTTGACTACTGATTAACCAATCTCATGGGCCATGACCAAGATATCTGGGTTTTTGGAATTACCATAATTATGTGATCAATTCATAGCACTTGAAAATTACATGCATTCCAATTACCACAAAGAACAGAACTGTGCAGTGAATTCTAGCACTATCACAATTTTATTTAGTTTGTCCATATTTTCAACTGTCCACTCCACAGGTCTAACAAAATACATTTAAATGGCAACTGTCTTTGTCTTTTGCTTGAGCTGTCCAAAATCCCAAGGAGTCACTCCCCATTTATAAAAATGTGGTGGTGCAATGGAAATTAAATACATTTGCAAATCACCATTCACGAAATTATCCACTTCAGAATTTGGATGTTGTTACGGCGCTCTAAGCCAGCGCTGCATCCATAAACTCTGAACAATTTCTTAAAGCAACCAATTTTATGCAAAAATTGTTGACCATGCTCCATAAAATGTTCCATTGCAAATACATTTCCAGTAGAATCAATCGTCGCTGTCATCATCGGCTGCCTTCTCTGTTTTACTTTTATTCATTCTGGCGATCAGATCTAAAACAAATATCAACCTCTAAATACATACCAGTACATCAATAAACAAACCCTCTATCAGTTTATTTTATTTATTACGTCTCTGTCATGATTTAAGTGTTGAAAATGAATTGCAGAGTTGGACTTCATGAGGCAGCTGGCTCCACGAACAGCAAAAGCAACTGAAACATCCCATCTCAAAGCTCTTCCAAACCATGAAAAACTGAAACACAGGAGTTTTGAACTCCTTGGAGCATGTTGAAAGTATGAAAGAATGAGCTATACAGCTATGCGTTAGGAAGTATCACTGCATGACAGCTGATACTCAACTAATGGGATTGTTACACAATAATACACACAGCCCAAAGACTAGTAAAACCAGATAATACGTAGAGAAAACTGCCAATTCCATCTCTTTCTCTGTATTAGTGTCAAAGTCACTTAATATCCATTTCTGCCTTTCACATGCAACCAACAGCAGAGGCACCCACAGCGTGACGCACTGGACGCACGTGTGTCCACCCACCCACCAAATCAAATCCACACAAGAAATAGGGATCGCATCGATATTTTTGTTAAACGGCAATACGGCACGTTAAAGCATCAGATGTTATCTAAATTGAATTTTTTGTCACGCCTGTCCCTACTCACTACTCTACCTCTAGCAGCTATTTAAATTTTCGTACTTATTGGTAGCAAAGTGGGCAAGCGGCCATATTATTTGTTTAAGAGTGGGGTGTGCATCCAATTTTTTTAAGCCTGCGGGCGTCTCTGACCAACAGGGCACGTGTGCCATAGCGTCAAGTTAGTCAGTCAATCATCATGAGCCTGTCAGTCAATCTGTTGTTATATTATTATTTAAATTAACAGTCAAATTAACAGTCAAACTCTGTTGGTCTGTTGTTGTAATGTTTTATTATTTATATAAAACAGAAATTTTAACAGTCAACCTTGGCGCTGGGTTAGTGTAACTTGGTCATGGCAGCTGCGCAGACCTTACAAGTGTTTCTGACTTAAACCTCAAAGGTCTTGGCCTTGGCTTTGTGGGTTCTGGGATTGTGACTGCAGTTAACTGACTTATACCTTTGGCTGTGTTGAAAACTCCTCCAGTTGGTTTATCACAAGCAAAGCACTTCTTTGACTTCGTCTTGTAATGCTTCAGGGCACACTCTTCACAGAAATAATGCTTACATCTAAAACATAGTACAAACAGGACGTAATCACCAGGCTGTAGCAGTTTTCTTTATTCATGAGGTCAATCAACATAAAGAATTCATATTCATTTACAACAGTGAAGGACAGTATTTTATGTGAAATGATTTCAAATCATGGTTTAACCCGTTGAACCCTATGCTTGGACGCTCAAGTAATCGTGCTAGTCTTGTGTTACACGTACCACACCTCCGACACCTGTATTTGGCAGTAGTTTCCAACTAAGTTATATGTATGCCACAAACCAATGCAGCAGTAAATGCCTGTTTAATTCCATGTTTTCACTGTCTATCATCACTGGTAATGGTTTCCTTATGTTCTCATTCTTTCTGCTAGATTGTACGTTGACTACTTTACATTTTGGCATTGTAAACAATAGACGATGTTAAAACATATGATAAATTATTACTGTCACTTTCATCGTTATTCAAACAGCTCATAGATATCTATGGACAGAGATGATAACAGCCACAACAATGATATATAAATATATATAATATATTTGCATTTAAATGTATAGGTGTGCGCTGTGCGAGAACTAATTAAGCATAGACTGCTTAAAAGCCCATAAAGAAATGATGGTAGATGGTGAGGCCAGTTTAACTGGTAGATCTTCAACTAAATTTTTAGGCCAGTTTTAAGTCTTTTAGGTTCAAAGGGTTAAATCAGAGGCACGTTTCTAACTTTGATTTGAATCAGTTAAGATGATTTCGAGTTTGCAATAATTGTTAGTTGTCAACTCATGCATTTGAAAAAACTGTAATTGGCATTACATACTTTTCTGTTGTTAGAGAGCTTTTATAAATGTAATGTAGTTAGCATTATTACGTTACCATAATAACGCTCACTACATACTGTTATAATACCCTCATTATAGTCCAGTGAAAAGGACTTCACTCTCAGTATCACATGAAATCAGCATTCCAGAACAGCAAACTATTCATCTGTCAGTGAACGTTGTTGGCAAATCAGTCACACATTTCCAGAAGAGTATATTTGAATCAATGAGAGCCTGTTCATTTTCATATTTGAATTCTGACAAAAGCAAGAGCAAGGCTTCAGGCCAATGCAACTGCATAAAATTCTTGAAAGGCCTGCATAAATCATCCGTTACATTACGTGATACGGCTATGTTAGCAACAAACCTACACTCTAATTCCAAACCAACCGAAACAGAAAGACAGAATTGCAGTCTCACTTTGTAACGACTGGATTTTGAAACGAATTTCTGCATATCAAGCACTTAAATGGCAAATCTTCTTCATCACTTGGTATCTCATACTTCGACATGTCTTCTACAATAAAATAACGAAAAAGCAGTTTTAAATTTTGAGAACATTGAACTATATTACAGTACTTTAGATTTTGTGTGCAACTGTGATAAGATCATTCATAGAACTCTATAAAATATCTACATAAAATGGACATCAAAGAATGCAAGTGGCTTAAAATGATTAAAATCAAGTAATTATTGACACACAAATATTGATGAAATTCAAAATTTGCAACCAGCATTGAAATTTTACCCAAACAGTAAATGAAGTAGTATTTTTAACAACACACTAGATTTTCAAAAGCAGTGGCATATATATATATATATATATACTGGTAGATAAAGTTTTGTAGAATTCTGCAACTTTGTTAATTACCTTCTTCATAGTAACGGCCTGATTCTGCTTCTCTCTCCAGTTGCCATCCATGCTTATAGTCCGTTCTGTCGTGTAGAAACTTACATGAATCTGAAAAATGTAAAAACAAAGTCACTTACAAAGGTTTTAGTAACTTAACAAATATAAATTACTTATAAGGCAACTATAACATTGCCAGCTATAATGAATGCTTTAGAGAATGTCTTTTTTAACACTTTCACAACGAGACTGTACAAAAAGCGCTACAAATGTGTGGCAAACTTCAGTTGAGACATTCAGTTTAGCTTTCTATTGTTTAGTACTCCACTGCGTTTATATTAACGAGTGCATCAATCCAGTCATAGAAATTCAGTGATAACCCAAGAAAAACATGACATTGACATTGTCACAAATGCCATCACATTGCACTGAATAGACACTCCTTTATCCTTACTGATGAACACCAGAACCACCAAATCAACACATCTAGTCCACTGTCTTTGGATTCAGAAGATGAACCACTTATGCATCAAGCAATTAATTCACGGTCATTTTATACCCAATTTCCCTTGAGGAATAAAAACCTTGAAGTATTTATCCTACTAGTGCCCTCTAACAATATGTACTAGATTCTTACACAGATGTGACTAATGATGCCTACCTCCAAAACCACAGTATCCGGTTTCTTTGTAATCTTTGCATATGTCTGGCTGATAATCCCAGCGAACCGTGGCCCTAAGATGTGCTGGTGCTCGTATTGGTCCTTTCCTGAAAAAGTAATCAAACTAAACTGAAGAACAAAACAAAAGACTGAAACGTTACTTCACAATTATGAAATAATAAATGGTAGACTTTTACACAACCCAAAATTAATAAATACTCATACTTTTTAACATATATCAATAAATAGTACCACACTGTTTTATTTCAACTCAGATAACATGAGACTGCAACAAGTTGTGAGAAATGCATGTTCTGCTCTCACTACAAATCCAACAATTTGGAAAACAGAATACAGCTGAAATTTTGTTTAAAGATACACTTCAAAAAAACCCAGCACAATGGGAAAAAAATCAACTGTAGGGCAGTCAACATCTTATTTTTATCAATCTACCTGCTGGTAATAAATATTTAATTGGCTAATAATTAACAGTACACAGGTGTACACTTTTTAAAATTGAAATCAACATTATTGTACAATCCTTGCTAATTCAGAAACTATCAGCATGGAGCAACAGAATTTAGCAAGAGAAACTTTCTAAAATATTGTGTTATATCATACCGAACCATTCCGGAAGAAGCATTTCCAGCAGCAGTGTCTCTTTTCTCATAGTACTGAGCATAGTTGTTCAACCCACGATAGATCTTGTCATCCTTCTTCCCTTTGAGTTCCTACAAGGTGAACAGCTAAGCTTACACAAACGTATGTAAGGTCAACTTCAAACACATGGCACGTTAACAAAACACAGCAGCCACACAGGCAAAGCATCTCACTGTTTTACTGAAAATAGATTTCTTCTGCATATCAATTGTCAGCACAACTGTAGCTAATGAAAAAATTATCTCCATAAATTATCTTTCCACAATGAAAAATTATCACTCTAAAATTGTCAGTAATGTGAAACAAGCTGTAGAAGTAATTAAAATGTTCAACATTTCTCATTCGTCAACTGCAATTCCAGAAACTGGGATAATGCTTCGTTACGAATACAAACCTTGTTGACAGCCAGTGACCTTTCAAACACGGCTTGTGCATCGTTGCCTTTTTCTGTGTCTAGCTCGTAGGTGCGAGTCGCTCCCTGGTCGTCGCGCTCGTTCTATAGAAATCAGACAAGATCTAATTCATTTTAACAAAGTTGTCTGCATGACTTGTATACCTATACCTGACATATGTATAATGCATCTTATTCTACCACAGGATATCAAGGGTTATTTTAATTAAACTACTCAGGAATAAAATAAAATGGATAATACTCTGTTAGTCATGTTCAAGTTAGTTTGAAAAATTCATAAGCAGTGCTATACAAATGTTCAGATGCAAAAAAGCAGAATGTCTAACGTGCTTATTGTTAACAAGCCCTACAACAAAACTGCATGCCACAGAGATCAAGAAAGGTGTTACTTAATACTTAGGTTGAAAAATTATGTAATGTAACCACAAAACTTTTAGAGGCCTATCAAATGCTGTCAGATAGACTGAAAAAGGTCCAACTAAACTGCATATGTACATACTTTACTTGGACCTGACGACTGATATGAAATTCCAAGAGAACTTGTTTTCGTTTCATCTTCATCATTGCTGCTGCTGCTACTGCTGTCCACGTGCTCAGCCTCCGAAGCCTTTAATCGTTTTGTCTGTAAAAACACTAATGGAGATTAATGACACTATGGCAAAAATAACTACTAGAATATTTACCCGTCATATATGACGGTTTGATGAGTACTCCCATCAGATCGTGTGCATAGGGAGAGGTACTGTGGTAGGTAGTGAAGCAGAGACACTATCCGTCCGTCTGTCTGCCTGGCTGTGCGTCTAACTGCCTCCCTCTCGCCCTAGCTCTGTCCCTCCTTCACTGACTCCGTCTATTAACCCATCTGTCTGACCGTCCATCCGTCTGCATGGCTGTGCGTCTGAACATCTATTTGCGTAGTGCCCAGTGTTCGTGGGCCTGTCCAATTTCGGGCCAGGCCCAGTAAAAACACTCCCTAAGGCCGGCATTCCAAACATTCGACAGCGCAGCGGCCGTGTGCATTCCAGACATTCCATTTCTTTATGTGTAACTGTAAATCAAATAGGCCACATGTGGCTTAGGGCCTCAGCCAATCAAATAGGCTGGCCCAGAGCCGCACACATTATGTTGCGCCCAGAGTGCTGCTTGTATGTATGTGTATAATATTATGTGCATTGTGCATGTATGTATGTCTGTGTGCCTGTCAATCAATTAGGCTAGGAGTCAAAGCCTCATCCAATCAAAATAGGCCTAGAGACGCACACAAAACAGGCTCCGCCTACTGTGCCTAAGCATGAGTCAGAGCGTTTGCTGACACACAGATCTAGGAAATTATATGTATAGATGTTAAAGAAGTCAGCCACACCTATGCAATTGAAATTGTCAAACCCTTCTGCCAAACCACTCCATTGCCAGTATTATTTTAATTTATTTGTCATATATCAGTGTATCATTATTGGTGAAACTTCTAAATGTTTCAGTCTTCCAAAAAATCATTGTCATCACAGTCATTGTGTCCTTCTCTTGAATTTTATGATTTCCAACATGTGTTGTGAACAGTGCCATTACTGTGTTGGTTTACAGGCTTTGCACAGCAGTAAGTTCTTAGTGTGATTTTGCTCCAGTTAATATTTTATGCAGTTCAATAACCTATAGGAAATCTTTAACCCACAATAGCTTAGAAGCTGTAAAAATATCAAAACTAAACATATAATCACTTGTTATTAGTTTCCACTCAGATATCCTTGAACTCCAGAAACATTTTTACATAAGTTTTCAAACCTTTTGAGATAATCTATCGTTTTATCGTCCAAAATTATTCAGCATCACAAATTGATTTCAATGTTAACCTGTAAAATTTTTCATGCCAGATCATAATATTCTGTACAATAAGCATAAAACAATCAGAAACAATATAAATTTGCAAGAAATGTGAATAAATGAACATGTACTTATATACTTACAACCAATCACTCTATCACTATATTGGAAGCTAAAGCTGGCATTTCTTGCGATAAATTTTACATTTTAAATTTAACAATTTCTCTAACATTATTGTTATTTTAATGCATTATAAAACTACTGGCACACTCAATCTGTACAGGTATGTCTGTATTTTTCATTTATGATGGGGAAAAGATAAGCTATACTGGTGGAATAATTCTTGATGCTAAAATGATAGATGACCACTTTTGAAAACTGCTACATACGCTCTGAAAAAGCACATTTGTCTTTTTCCTTTTCTGCACTGCTTCAACTTTCTGTTTTTCTTCCTCTGGCCCTGGAAGCAACAAGCAGCCAATAAGTAAGTAAATAAGTAAGTAAATGACACGATATTTGGAATTCAAATACTGCGTTGTGGCGAAGGCTGCACTAAACTATGAAACTATTAAATACTGTCAACTGCGTTAATTTTGTGACTGCTAACATTAAAAACTGTTAAAATGGCGTTGACTGTAACGATCAGTAATAAAATCGAATAAAATGATGGACTGCTAATTCTGATTATTAAAAAACATAACTTTCACTTGCTACAACTTCACTTCTGGACTTTGTAAGGACGGGCATTATCAAATCAAATTTTTATATAACGTGCCCACTACCACTCTCTGCTTCTGCTCATCGACCCCTACGTTCTCTAAATCGGCTTGATCTGTTCGTTCCCCGGGTGAGGTCTGCCCTGGCTCAGTCTTGGTGTTTTGCTGTCACAGGCCCATCCCTATGGAACTCCCTTCCCTTGGTACTGCATGGGACCCTACTTACTAGGCTCTCTCTCTCTCTCTCTCTCTCTCTCTCTCTCTCTCTCTCTCTCTCTCTCTCTCTCTCTCTCTCTCTCTCTCTCTCTCTCTTGTTCATTGTTTAAAATCTTTTCTGTTTCCGTGAGGCTCACACGCTGAGAGCGCCTCTGAATAGTTAGCACTGTGAAAAAAATTAATTTTATAAATTCCCAGATACCATACCATACCAACCATACAGCCTACTACTAATCGGTTAAACCGTAGTTTACGTTGCTAAATTATGCACATGCACTGAAACTTTATAATAAAAAAATAATAATCATCGAACATCCAGCATCTATAGTTTGAGCTATATTTTCATCGACCATCCAACTCCTAGTTTGACTTTTATTACGTAATATGTTCATCAATCATCAAGCTTTTAGTGTCAGTAATATTTTCATCAATAATCTAACTTCTAGTTTGAGTTTTAGGCCTACTATGAAATAATTTTCCTACGAGGTAATAGCAACGTAAACTACTATCCAGTGTTCAGACCGACCCGTTTAGAATCGCAAACACTAAATATTGCCCAAAACAATCAAACATATCACACTACCTGAACTGTCTGACTCCCTCTTTCTTAAATTTTTTCTGCCTGATTTTTTAAATATAAATTTGCACGTTTCTTCAGCCATTTTTAAGTAACAATAATAACAAAATACCATCGACCTTTATTATAAGTCGATGCAAAATACAGACACCTTAAGCTTCAAAATAATGCTGCATCCCTGTAACCGCGTAAAGCCGTGTAAACACTCCGTTAACGTGACATGCCATTTTACCCACAGAATGATGTCACCCCACTTCAAATTTGGAATAGGCCTATCTGATATTAAATTCAATTCAATTTTCAATTCAATTCAATTCAACTTTATTGATCCGAATTCAATACTAAAGTACAGTAGGCACCAATCGGAATGTAAAAACATTCGGGATACAATAGGGAAAGCCCAAAAGGGACATAGGTCCCGCTTAATTAGGGCTGCCTAAGCTTAATTATTTGTTACATGTATAGTAATAAGATGGCACCAAAAAAGAAAAAGAAAAAGAAAATGATGGGGACAAAAACCAGGCCCTGAAAATACTGTCCTTGAGGTATAGTATGAATGAAAAGTAAAGGACTAGTTGAAAATACAAGAAACTCCAAACAAACAAAACAAATAATAATGTTTACTCTTCACAGACAATGTTTTATTCTGAAAATATAAATATTTCCTGATTTTCTTCATAAATATAAAACTGCAATGCATTTTTTAGCCTTTCGTTGAGGACCTTTTAAATCCTTGGTCTTTCGTCAAGGAATCTATAAAGTCCATGGTCTTTCGTATACAGATATTAGTAAGTAAGTAGCCAATATTTTGTATCCGACAATGGATGGATCCAACAGTGTAATGGATCCAACAGTTTAACCACATATAGCCTATTCTATTATAGATATATGGTTTAACGACATCTTATGGCAACAAAAGCCGTTGACGTCGGTGGACGCCCCTTAGCAGCTCCTCTCTACCTGGACTTCCTGGCAACCGGACTTGGACCTCCTTTTGACAACCCTCTGGACAACGCCTCTGACTTGACGTAGCACTCGTGAATAAGCTGGTGCCCTACGGTTAGCTTTTAAGGGGTGAGTTAGAAATTTAGATTATAATTACAATTAGAAAGCATGTTTTGAACAGCACAATAGGCGCACACAAAATTGATAAACTTATATGGTGCTCAAAATTATAAGAGAGCTAAAGCCCTCAAGCAGCCATGGGTATGAAATGTTATAGACTTCATTTTCTTATCCTCGGCATATAAGGGGCGCGGGTGTAAGGTTTTAAAAAACTTTAAAATTTACATAACTCTAAACGGCTTGCGATTACATTTTGTCGTTTGTTTTCCTATCTGAACGTCACTGCCACTGCATGTAAAAACCATTAATTTTTCAATAAGTTTTAACATAGGCCTAGCTGATGTATGTAGGCCTACGTTCATTCATTCATTCTGAGAATTTATATAGCGCCTCTTAAAGAGACCTATACTCAGAGACCTACTCAGAGACACTCTCAGCCCTGCAGCCACAGCTAATGAAATGTGATTAGAGGGACTTATAAAAAGCAAACAATTTTAACCGAGGCAGCAAACGCAGCTAGGTGTAGAGGGAGGCCAGTCCAAACATGCTGTGTTTAATATTTTAAGTAAGTCACCACTAACGCATAGCCTCTGCTTCTGTGTGGCAGTGTGGAAGTCATAAATTGTTTATATTTCAAGACATTGAGTATGTCGCGTTGATTTTTATGTCATACTTCAGATTTCCATAACTGATATCATGATATGATTTAAACAACGGCCTTATTGTAACGTTATTCGATGTAGGCTATACGATCCCAACATTCGAACATTTCCGACACCAATACTAGTAATTCGTGGGGGTAAGAATTAACAGAGCGGAAATTAATTTCATATGAATATTAATTTAGCTCTAAGACAATTTACAATGCATCTTATTACATTTGTATCCAATTAAGTAAGATGGAAACACCCCATGTAGTTTTATTTCGCCTAGTCAATCATTGTTCTTGAAGCGAATATTAATTAAGTTAAAGGTTTGTATGCAGATGCAGCACGTGCAGACAGGGGCGTAACTTTGGTCTAAAAAGTGGGGGTACCAATTTCTTACATACACGAAGCAAGGCGGAGTACGCGATCTCTGGGAAGGAACAATAATAAAATATTGATTGGCATTGTTCAAAACGTGGGGAGTACGGTACCACCCCAGTCCAAAAAGTGAGGGGTACGGGTACCCCTCGCACCGCCCACAAATTACGCCTATGCGTGCAGAAGAGAAGAATTTTAAGATATAGTCATAGTTTGCCTACTTTTAATTAGTATGCTTAAATGTCGACTACATAATTTCCAGGACGTTGAATAGCTATATGTTCATTTCTTCGATTACAGATTAAATTGCCTTCTGGTATCAAAATTGACATTATAGTAGATAATCCTTCATATTAATATTCACGTCAATGGCTTGGCAATTCTAAGGGTGCTGCAGCACCCGGGCCCTCAGTTTTGAGGGCCCCGCATTTTCGGAAGTACATTACTTTTTTTTATTGTACTTGTAATTTGGCCCCGCGCTGGTGGCTATATAGGTACCGGTATCACAGCACCCGGGCCCGCACTAGCCTTAATGCGGACCTGTGGCTGAGGCTGCTGAGCAACTTTGGGATTTTATTGTCAACCAGTGGCGTCACGAGGGGGATGCGGGGGTGCGGACCGCACCGGGTGACACCCTCAGAGGGGGGTGACATCCAACATGAAATGATGAAATTTTTGGAGGATGAGGAATTCCTAAAAAAAAGGTCATCACTTTTTTGGGAGACGAATTCCTAAAAATGGTCATCTCTTTTTTTGGGAGACGAATTCCTAAAAAAGGTCATCACTTTTTTAAGGGTGATACCATGACTTACCGCACCGGGTGACACCAGCCCTAGTGACGCCACTGTTGTCAACAATAGCCTACAATGAATAAGGAGGCATTTGAAACATTCTACGCTTTCTTCTCGGCCGTCTTCGACACGTATTTCCCACTGTTGAGAAATTTAGTTAATGCATAGCGCTATAGAAGTAGTATATCATTGACCATAGACCTTTGAATGCTGTTAATGATGTTTTACTCTCTGTGTTTATCTCTCTGTGTCTCTTTCTTTGCATCTCTCTCTCCTATCATGTCCGGACACTCCCCTCCTCCAGTGTCCGGACCTCTGCCTATCTCTCTGTGTCTATCTCTCTGTCTCTGTCTTTGTATGTGTCCCTTTCTATGTCCGGACTCCCCCCCCTCCTCCAGTGTCCGGACCTCTGCCTATCTCTCTGTGTCTATCTCTCTGTTTATCTCTCTTTGTATGTCTCTCTCCTACGTCCGGACACTCCCCATCTCCAGTGTCCGGACACCTCGATATCTCTCTTTGTATGTGTCATTTCCTATATCCGGACACTCCCCTCTTCCAGTGTCCGGACCTCTGTGTATCTCTCTTTGTATTGCGTCTCTCCTATGTCCGAACACTCCCCTCCTCCAGTGTCCGGACATTGTATAGATAAGATGACACGTGTTGAGGCAGGTAAGCAGCTAGAGAGGCTGGTTCGTTAGAAGTTAGTTCGTTATAAGGTCAGAAGAGATATAAGGAGTAGATAAGAAGATCGGCAGCTGGCGATTTTGACCAATACAGGCTTCGAATCCTTACCTACTAGGTTCAAAATCGCCTACTAACCTATAGCAATGGATGAAACATCTTCTTCGTGTACGAAGCTATAGATATGGGTAAAATAAAATCACCTGATGACTCGGTAGAACGCCAATTCTGCGTGCACGAACCTATAGACATGGGGTATAATACCCCACAAGCCCCTCATAGGGCGACGCCGCATTCGTTGTAAACTAACTACGTAGTAAACGGGCAAAAAACCTAGCCACATGTGGTTGTTTCGCCTTCAAGCAATACGTAAACGAATCCGCGTGATATCATACGATGAACATTCATACAGCCTCAGCATATGACAACAATAGAACAATGAATCTCTTTTACGGGTGTTATAGACCCGAGTGTCAATCCATCGTCGTCTTATATCATTATCATCATCACAAACTTTTTTCTTGTGTATATAAAATGAATGAAAATATTTTCTTAAAACAGCTTAAAGGAACATCACTCCAATATAAAATGGAATACTCGAAGAATACTGTTATCGAATTAAGAAAAATCGCCAAGCAGAGCGGCTTGGTTGGATATACGAGACTGCGGAAATCGGAGTTGATTGGTAAAATCAAAGCAAACGAGACCCAAACGCTAATTCCCTCACATTTTACACCAATCTCACCTAATGCCAGTTTGCGGGTTGAAACCCTAACACAAACACCCTCAACAGCACGAAAAGTATACGACAAAACTATGTCAGCGATTAAAACATGTGCTGAGGTGATTGAAAGAAACATACCTAAGCAACCAATGAAAATCGTAAAGGAGAACTTTGGGGTAATGCGAACAAAAATTACTTCATATTTTAGGAAAATAATTAATAAACCAAAGTTTGAAATTCATCAAACGGCTTCAGCCATCAAGGGCTTCACGAAACAATACGCGGTAGAGGGAGCTAACGGTATCGATGCTACATCCTTTCTTAACACCGTTCGAGCACAGACGGTCGACTTGTTGTTAAAAAATCGTCAGACTAAGGTCAACTTTGTCCTTACCTGCACAATGGAGCGCGTTGATATGAAGACTGGAGAAGTAGATGCTAAAGATTTTCCGTTCGTTTCAAGGACTGAGGTGATTCTAGACTCTACCGATGTAAACGAAATTTATAACAACGCGAAAGATAAAATTATTGAGTCGATGGCTACCTTCCAGATGCGCGGCAGCAACTGGCGACTCAGAGCGGTTCAAAAATTAGAAATCAACACGGTTGTTTATAAACCGCTGAAAGGTAGTTCTTACATTCCACTACCGAAATGTTTGGCGAGTAAAAAGGGAATTATTAATATGAAGAACGAGGATGAAGAATGTTTCAAGTGGTGTGTAACGAGAGCATTAAACCCTGTTGTGAGAGATTCGGAAAGAATTACGAAAGAATTAATTAGACAGTCTGAGGAACTTAATTGGTCCGGCATCGAATTCCCAGTAGCAGCGGATGCTAACGTGATAAGTAAGTTTGAGAGGAATAATAATGTTAGTATTAATGTTTTTGGATACGAGATAGATGTTAATCTGTTCCCACTATATTTATCAAAGCATGAGAACGATCGGTGTGTGGATCTATTACTCATTTCTGAAGGAGAAAAGAAGCATTATTGTTGGATAAAGAACTTTAACAGATTGATGTCGACACGAACGGAACATAACCATAGTTCGATGTACTATTGCAAAAGATGTTTAACCGGTTATACACGAATAGAATACCTTACTAGACATGCCGAGTACTGTTCCCAACACGACGCTCAAAAGATAGAACTTCCAGAACCGGGAACTATGTTGAGTTTTAAAAATTATTATAGAAAGATGAGGGTCCCCTTTGTAGTTTACGCCGATTTCGAAAGTTTTATTAAACCTATAGACACCTGTCAACCGGATCCCAACACGTCCTACACCAACAAATACCAAAAACACATTCCAAGTTCTTTCTGTTATTACATAAAATGTTTCGACGACGACTTATATTCGAAAGCCCCCGTAATGTTCACAGCGAAGAACGAAGACGATGATGTAGCGCAGATATTTATAGACACTCTTATAGACGATATAAAAGATATTTACAAGCGATTTAAATTTCCAAAAGACATGATATTCGGGAAGGAAGACAAGGAGCTATACGACTCGGCTACTGTTTGCCACATTTGCGAAGGCGAACTAGGCGATGATCGAGTTCGAGACCACTGTCATTTAACTGGAAAATATAGAGGGGCCGCTCATAACATTTGTAATCTACGTTACAGAGTCCCTAAGTTTATCCCGGTACTGCTACATAATTTATCCGGATACGACAGTCATTTATTCGTAAAGAAACTACGAGGCGATGATAACGAAAAGATTAACTGCATTCCTTGTAACGAAGAAAAGTACATCTCATTTAGCAGAGAAGTTGTAGTTGATAAGTTTGTGGGTAGAGAAGACAAGGAAGTAGAGGTTAAACGTGAATTACGATTCATCGATAGTTTTCGATTTATGGCTTCGAGTCTCGACGCTTTATCGAGGAACCTAAGCAAAGACCAGTGTAAAAATATAAACAAGCACTACTCTGGTAATCAGCTCGATCTCTTGCTTAGAAAAGGAGCGTATGCTTACGATTACGTCGATAGCATCGATCGACTGAACGAAACAGAACTACCACCAAAGTCAGCATTCTATTCGAGACTTAACGACTCAGATATTAGCGATGAAGACTACAACCATGCACGGGCGGTATGGAACGAATTCGGATTTAAAACGTTTAGAGAATACCACGATTTATATAACCTGTCCGATGTTCTCCTGCTCGCCGACGTGTTTGAGAATTTTAGAGACGTGTGCTGCGAGAACTATGGTCTAGACCCCGCTTGGTATTATACTTCTCCAGGGCTTGCTTGGGACGCCGCATTAAAGTTGACCGGAGTAGAGTTGGAGTTGTTGAGCGATTACGATATGATACTAATGGTTAAACACGGGATAAGAGGCGGTGTTAGCACAATTTCACATCGTTATGGGCAGGCGAACAATAAGTACATGCCCTCGTTTGATGACAGCAAGCCTTCATCATTTATAACCTATTTAGACGCTAACAATTTGTACGGATGGGCTATGTGTAAGAATCTACCAACTCACGGGTTCCAGTGGATGGGTAATGACGAGCTAAACGACTGGAGATCAACGCCGAGTATCTTAGAAGTGGACCTGGAATACCATAGAGATTTACACGATCTTCACAACGACTATCCTCTTGCCCCTGAGAATATTACACCCGAATCTTCAACTGTGCCTAAACTCATTCCAAACCTGAACGATAAAGTAAAGTACATAGTCCATTACGAAAATTTAAAGCTGTACGAAAGCCTAGGTTTGAAGATAACCAAAATTCATCGCGGAATTAAGTTTGAAGAAAGTGCCTGGCTGAAAAGCTATATCGATCTAAATACCAGCCTGAGGACTAGAGCCACCAACGATTTCGAGAAAGACTTTTTCAAACTAATGAATAATAGTGTGTTTGGGAAGACGTGTGAAAATATAGAATCTCGAGTAGACATAAAACTAGTTTCCAGCGAGAAGCAAGCTATAAAACTAGCGGCGAAAACGAGCTACGACACTCGGACTATTTTTTATGAAAACCTAATCGCCATTCATATGAAAAGCACGAAACTATATTACAACAAGCCTATATATCTCGGTATGTGTATTTTAGACTTGAGCAAGACGATTATGTACGATTTCCACTATAATTACATCAAGAAAAAGTATGAAGATAGAGCAAAGTTACTTTTTACGGATACGGATTCTCTAGCTTATGAAATTAAGACCGAAGATTTCTACGCCGATATAGCTCCTGACATTAGAAGTAGGTTCGACACTAGCGACTATCCTAAGGACCATCCATCCGGTATAGAAACTGGCATTAATAAAAAGGTTATTGGTATGTTTAAAGACGAAGCAGCAGGAAAACAGATCGAAAGTTTTGTAGGTTTAAGATCGAAAATGTATTCGTATAAGATGGCTGGAGTGGACCACAAGAAATGTAAAGGTGTTAAGAAGAATGTCGTCAAGAAATCTATAACTCACGAAGATTATAGAGACTGCTTGTTCACCAAACGAGAACAATCGAGAAAGATGAATGTCATTCGATCCCACCTTCACGAAATCTACACCGAAGAAGTCAACAAGGTGGCTCTCTCAGCCGACGATGATAAACGAGTGATTCAGCAAGACGGTGTCCATACTTTAGCATACGGGCACTACTCGTTGAAAACTACTTAAAGATAAATATAATAACATAAAATGGATGTCTCTAAAGTGTGTTCCAAATGTAAAATGGAAAAAAGCTTAATCGAATTTCATAAAGATAAATCTAATAAGAGCGGGTATTGTTCTTGGTGTAAATCGTGTAAAAATACCAAAGTTAAGGAACTTAGACAAAAATACTCGAGACTAGAGTCTAAGGAAATAAAAGATAAAAAAGTTTGCTGTCGATGTAAGACAGAAAAGAACATATTAGAATATGTAAAAAATAGATCTTGTAAAGATGGGACAGATCGTGAATGTAAGGAATGTAAATATAAATATAATCACGCGTATTCTGAAGCCCGAAAGCAATATGACCCAGGGTTTAAACTACTTAAAAATATGAGGAGTAGGCTTGGTGAAGCATTAAAAGGTAAGTTGAAATCACAAACGACGCGGCAACTTATCGGCGTTGACTTTAAAATATTTACTAAATGGATTGAATTTCAGTTAGAAGAAGGAATGACTATGGAGAATTACGGCTCGGTTTGGCATCACGATCATGTTTTACCAATATCATCGTTCAACTTGCTAGATGAAGAAGAACTTGTTAAAGCTATGAATTGGAAGAATATACGTCCGTTGCTAGTGGTTAAAAATATCCAAAAATCAAACAAAATAGATCGCTGGCTATATGTAATGCAGGAAGTAAAAGCGTATTACTTTATAAAACATTTAGATGAAATATAAAATGAGTTCTACAACTGTGAAAAACATCGATGTCGAAGGCGTAGTTCTTCCAAATCAACCGTTATCGAATTTTGAATTATTGGATGCTGTGAAGAAGCTGAATATTCCGAATTTTAGAGGAGTTTTTATGCGAGACGCCCTACCGAAGAAACCTAAACGGAATGAGTGTGGGATATTGAACCTAGACGGTTCTAATGGAGGAGGAAAGCACTGGTGCAGTTTTTTAAAGAACGGTACCAAGAAAATATATTTCGATAGTTATGGTCTTCCTCCTCCTACGGAATTAATAAACTATCTACAAAGACCGTTACTTTACAACAGCGAGCGAATACAAAAAGACGGTCAAGTGTTTTGCGGTCATTTATGTCTGTACGTGTTGAAGAAAACGTGCAACGATGGTTGTAAAATTCAAGAAGTTATAAACGAATTACGTTAAATAATTATATCGTGTATAAAAAAGCATGCCTGTTGATAAATTTGGACGAACCTATACTCCATCGGTTGAAAGAATAGTGACTGGAGGCGTTACTCTATCTCAAGCGAGTAATACATTTCTAAAACGAGACGGAACGAACGCCTTCACGGGAAATTTAAATATGAACGGTCACGCGATAAAAGGGTTACCTACAACGAACACTTCTGAAGCAGGAATGGATGAGGCTCTAAGTCGAGGACAAGCCATAGATTTGATAACGAATCGCGACGGTGATAAGACATACATCGATGAACGAACTGCTTCGAAAGTGTCTAAAACAGGTGATACCATGACTGGCGACCTATTCTTAAGCGTTGGCAGGGACCTTAAGCGGACGATGGGATGTAAGGATTTGGTTGGAAATAAAGTTTTTAATATATTGTTAGGAAATACAACGAATAAAATAGAAGGTCGATTAAACCAACCGATTACAGCGCAATCGACGGATGGATTTCGTTTTAGAATAAATGATGAAACCGCCCTAGAGATGGTTAAGTCGACGGATCAGTCTAAAATAAATGTTTATAAGCCCATCTTTATGCACGGTGCCTACATTACGGGCCTACGCGATCCCGGCGGTGATGGCGATGCAGCGACTAAAAAATATGTTGATACGACTGCAGTCGGACCCGCGTTTAGCGTTTACACTACATCTCACCAAGCCCTACTCGCTAAAACTCACACAATAGTTTCTTTCGATAGAGTAAGATTCAATACCGATAGTAGTGATAACAGTACAGGACCGACTCGTTTCACTCCTGGTAAAGCCGGATACTATATCGTTACGACGTACATAGAATTTTGTAGCGCGAGTAATACCGCTTTTGCTAACGTCTTCCTATATAAAAACGGGGTGTCGCACATGCAAATTGCGGGTGGAGGGGGTATGGGAATTGCGCATAACAATTCAACCGGTAGTACTATAGTTTTTCTAACCGGTACCGATTACCTCGAGATATTCGTTTATTCATCCATCGCCACACCCATAATAGCTAGAGACTTTTCAGCGGCATTCTTGCGACCTTAGTGATACGAGAGGATGACTGGCTTAACAATGGAATTCAGGTCATACGTAGAATTTAAATAGAAATTATCCAAATCTATTTAAATTCTTATAACTAACCGGTACTCTCCTCGAAATTAATTAGATCTTCTCCTCACTGCTGCTGCCGCTCTCTTCACTACTGCTACTCTCCTCACTACTACTCTCTTCACTACTGCTACTCTCCTCACTACTGCTCTCTTCACTAACACTACTCTCTTCACTACTGCTGCTCTCCTCACTACTGCTACTCTCCTCACTACTACTGGTCTCTTCACTAACACTACTCTTCTCACTACTACTCTCCTCACTGACGCTGCTCTCCTCCTCACTACTGCTGCTACTCTCGTCACTACTGCTGCTCCCGTACACCGTAATTGCGTATCGATCTCTCCAGACTTTACCATTATAAGCCTTCAGCGTGGGGATACAGATTTTAAAAGCCATACTCGCCTTATACAACGATTGGAAGACGAAGACTATGTTAGTGTTTTTGTCTAGTATCTCAACGCTTATAGGATTATTTCTAATAGTTTTTAAATACTCATGCTTAGGTAATACCTGCCTTTTCTCCTTCGTCGGTTCGGGCAATTCTGATTCCGGTAAAATACCCTTCTCAACGAGTATTCTTAGCAGTTCGGGTTTGTTCATATACCTCGACTTTATTCCGTGTTTCTTCATTAACGATTTCAGTTGTAAGAGTTTCATGTTCTTTTTATATTAGAAAATATTTTCTTTAATACACTACGTTCATCTTCTGACCATCTGATTGGAATTTTAACAATTTATCCGAAATGACGAGTGCATAAGCTTCAGTTCCAGCGGGGATGGCGTTATTGAAGGTAGCCTTGATCTGAACGTCTACAACCGATGACTTTAGCCGTTCGGATTGCTTACTTACATCGAAAACGAAAAGCGGGTATAAGTCTTTGTAGTCGGCTGGAGTGATGTTGCTCTGAGTTATCAACTGGTCCATTCCGTAGAATTTTTCGCTAAAAGTCGCGGCATCTCTGTAAGCTCTCGAAAACTGTTGATTCGGGAATGATAGGTTGTAATCGCATGCCGGATATTTGTCCTGGTTCAACATCGCGTACATGTTCTTGATATCGCAATGATCGAAAATTGATGGATTAGCTAGTTGATTACCGCTTCGATTAGTTTGAAACCCAACTATGATGTATCTGGGTTTTTCTGATGCCGTCTTTACGCTAAGTCGCCAGCTAAATGTCGTGGATTGAGGAACCGCTATAGTATCGCAAAAATGGGCTCGATAGGCTACTGGTACCGCTGTCTTCGCTTTGATCACTTCATACAGCTGCATTCTTTCCATATCAGACGCAGTAACGTGAGGCATAAACCATGAAATTTTACTAAGGTTGACTTTACCCCTCGCCGCCGCAGTAGCCGCTTCGTCGGCGCCGCGAGCTCTAAAGATAGCGTCATCGTCCGATTTGCGAACGAGCGTTAGAGTCTGCTTCATACCGTACACGACTTTATCGTAGTCCTCGCAGAATCCAAAAATATGCTTCAGAGGCACTATGAAGCTGAATGTGCCCTTTGCATCCGGTTTCCGAATGAGATACGCTTGTCTTATCGCAAATCCTGTGTTATCGGCAATAACAGCAGTCGCCGCGGTGTCTTTAGTCCATAATTGGTTAAGTCCTTGTGCGAGAGCGAAGTCGTTAGGATATTTCAGCAAGCCCAGCATAGTTGTCGCTTGTCCTGGATTAAACACGGTTTCTATTTCTTGATTCGATAGGGAATAGGATATCTGGTTGAAGAGATACATCAGTCCGTTGTTAGCCAAAGTCGCGGCGTCTGCATTGACGTACGCGGTATCATCCGCTTTAGTCAGTCTGCCCTCGAAAAGCAGGTACGACTCGGAGGGGTGGCTGAACAAATCTTGAAGCTCGATATTTATACGAATTTCCCCAGCTGTGTTTAGATTCGTTCCAGACACTGATTCATAGTCGTGAACTTCGTATTTCTCAATTCCTTCATCTATGATAGTATTTTCAGTAAATCTTAGAATATCTGACTGCATTTTTAATACGGTAAGATATTTTTTTAAGCCCACTTCATTCCAGATCCGCGCGCCAAATCTCGGATCGATATAGCGCCGCCAGTACCGGACAGTAAATTATTTATATTCATCGAAGGGTGAGGAATTATTAAATTCTGTAACGTTTCCTCACTCTTTTGACTATGCGTCGCATTTCTGTGGGGAGGTTCCAAAATTTTTGCGGTTGCTTTATCAAACAATCGCTTTCCCGCATGAATAGCGAGGGTCTTTCCAGCATCTATAGCCTTTTTGCCAATCTCCGCTGCAGCCTCTTTTCCCGCACTTACCGCGGTTGCTGCTACCTGTCTTGCAACATTTGAGGTTAACATTCTTTTGAAAAATCCTGAAATCGTGTCAAATATCCCTGCACCTCCTACGACGTATCTTTTAGTAAATCTTCTCTTCGTTACGATAATCATTTTATAATTGCATCATTAATTTTTTATAGTATACCTCATCTATCTCATTTTGTCGGCGTAACTCGTCACCGATCCCGACTATCTCGTTTCTTAATCCAGTATTTCCCGCTCTGAAGCTAGCCATTCGTAGTGCTAACATTTCCACTAACGCATCAGGGTCTTGCGGGAGAACTACAACCCCCTCACCTGTTGGAGCCCGCATCGGCTTAATGATTTCATTATACTTTGAGCCTCTAGACGCTCTAGGCTTTTTAGGATTTTTCTGCGTATACATAGCACCCGTCGAATCAAGAATTTCCTTATACTCATCCAGATCGTTTTGAGTGTATATCGTCTTATCTGGTTTCTTCCTCGTCATCAATTCCCACAGCCCTGGAGTCCCCTTGTAGGTGTTATTACCCACCGTTACATCATCTCCTTCGATCGAGATTGGGCTGTTCCCGATGAAAAACCCTCCATCTTTTGAGCGTATTCCGAAGGTTGTATCCGTCTCCTTCTTGTCCGAGGCGTATTCTTTTAAATATTTTGTAGCGATATCACCCAATTCTAAAGTTCTAATATCTGAAACGGGATCATCCTCGAACGCTTTTATCGATGGATACTGTGGGAATTGAATCGCTTTCAACGACGTCGTTATCGATGTCGGCAAAGCACGAAGCGCTTCAGCTGTTAACTTAGAGTTCTCTTTTATCGTACCTAACTCTTTAGATATTCCAGACTGCGAGTCGATTATCGGTTTGTACGCTTTCGTTAATTCCCGCTGAAGAGACACGTCTCCTAATTTCTCGGATAACGAATCTTGTCTAATGTTTTGCTTCAGCTTGAGAAACTTCTCAACTTTAAAGTTACGTTTGGCTGGGTCCTCAATTTTTAGAAACGACATTTTTAAGTTGGAAACATAATATTTAAACGTAAAACGTAAAACGTAAAACGTAAAACGTAAATAAACGTTCGTTTTGTATTCAATCCGTTTTACCAAAACGTTTCGTCGCTTCATCTACGTTGATAGTGGTTTTACTTCTAATCTCTTCCTTAATCTGATTAAATTTCTCGAACTCGCTTAGAATAACGGAATATTCCGAGTCCGAGATGTTATTATCGTCTAGGGATTTTGAAACGAGGTCACTAATCGAATTGAGTTTCCCTTCGGCTATAGTCCTGATCTTTGCGTGTTTTTCTTGCCGGAGCGATAATATTCGGCGGACTTGGGTAGATACTAGAGATAGCGCTCCAGCTCCGGCGGATAAAGATACCACGATGGTAGCGGCGGGTGCAGCAACGATGGTACTTAGAAAAGTTACGCCTAATACGCCGAGTCCCGAAGATGTAAGGGTCAACAACCCTCCCAGCGCTTCGACTACTTTAACGCTCTTTTGATATTTTTTACAGATTACGTCTCTCTTTTCTCGTTCTCGTAGGATTTCCTGTTGAATTTCAGATATTTTCTGAAGACGATAGGAGTCTCCTTTGTTCGATTCCATTTTATAATATCGAAGACTTTTTTAAAATGGAATTCAATTTTGTTCGTAATTCACATAACATAACGAGTCTCCTTCGTTTACGACGACCGTTCCGAGGTCGTTAAAATTCTTAATATCTAGTAAAATATCTTCCGCGAACCCAGTAACGGTATCGCTTAGCAGACGGCAACCCGCTTCTATAAATTCTGGATGGAGTGAAACTTTACACGAGCCTTTCGTCATTCGAACGCCTAAGCCTAACGGTAAAACTACATTTTCTTGCGGTTGAATAGTTTTCTCTTCTTGAGCAAAAAACTCCCATCGTAGACCGCCCATTTGTCTTTGCGGTCTATATTTAACATCCCACATACCTTCGCACGCCTGCCACCTGACGGAGCTCGGTTGAGTCCTTTTTTCTTGGACATATTTAGGTTTCGTCCACCCCATTTTATGAATCGGAAATAGAGACATTTTATATACGATATATTTTTTAAAGCAACAATCCGAGAAGCGGAATGTTTTTAAACGGTGAATCTGGTCCAAATATAAGCCCTTCCCCATTTACGAACGCATTACCTCTCTTCAGATACAGGCCTTCTCCCACACCGTTTAATCCAGATCCTTGATATGGCTTCAAATATAAGCCCTCCCCTTGGTGCACTATCTTATAGTTTTTACCTCTAGTATTGAGATATATAGCTCCACCTGAAACTTTATCGATGACTTTAGAACCAGCCGCTGCGCCTATTCCAGTTAATGCACCCGTTGCTAAGCTCGGTAATACGCTAGATAGTAGGAATTTACCCGCAGTTGCTAGAAACGGTAATATAGCGCCTATAAACCCTCCTTCGACTTTAGCGTTATGTATTAATTGGGTTTTACTCATTTTTATAGTCACACCTTTCCCACCCTGAAACGCTTTGTATAATTTATTGATCTGTGCTTGGGTAAGAGCTAACATGTGCTCTCCATCTAAATCGCTGTGACTTAGTTTGATGCTTACGCCTGTTCCCGCTTGTAGCGATCTTTTAAATTTATCTTTTTGTCCTTCTGAAATATGAACTTTAACGTTCGTGTATCGACTCATTTTATATATAACTAGAAAAACTTTAAGCTTCTCTAATATGAAACCGTATCGATAATTCCTCACCTCGCAGATTAATTAGTTTACCATTCTGATCGACGAGAGTTGTCTCCATTGACGAAATAGTGGATAGGGTGATTGGAAGATATATCAAATTTCTAGGCGTTTCGACAATCTTATAACCGGGCCCTACATTCGGGAAGAAGGAATAAATGATATTATTCGTAGTTCCGTTGGTATAAGACGCTCCGACGATATCGCTAGTAACCCTCAGACTAGTAATACTCATTATGTCTACTATATTCTCCGATTCGTAGTACCCCGCTGAATAACGTCGGCTATTAAAACCAAGGACTTTCCCGATAGAATTCAACCCCCCAAAATCAACAAGGTAATCTTCCGCTATATGTAAAACAGTTTTCAACGTATTACTGTTTGCGTCTATCGTAATGTGGCGGAAACGAACCTTTCACCGCCTTAGTGCGTCGTAGGTGTTCTCCCCTATCACCTTACTTAGGTTGGCAGTGTGGCGGTTCACTCGCGTTATCTCGTTCACCAGGATGGACCGTCCGCCGTATCTCAACAATCCGAGAAGCGGAATGTTTTTAAACGGTGAAAATATTTTCTAATATAAAAAGAACATGAAACTCTTACTTTCCCGATAGAATTCAACCCCCCAAAATCAACAAGGTAATCTTCCGCTATATGTAAAACAGTTTTCAACGTATTACTGTTTGCGTCTATCGTAATGTGGCGGAAACGAACCTTTCACCGCCTTAGTGCGTCGTAGGTGTTCTCCCCTATCACCTTACTTAGGTTGGCAGTGTGGCGGTTCACTCGCGTTATCTCGTTCACCAGGATGGACCGTCCGCCGTATCTCTATCTCTCCCTTGAGGTGATGGTCTGAACGCACTAAGTTTATTTATCTATGTCCGGGGTTCGGCCCTCGCTGTCAACGGGGGACTTACGGCCACTGATCAACTACCAATGAACACAGACGAAGACCAATTAACGATTTCTTATGACAAATCATCCACAGAAACTCCGTGTACATACCCTTTGGCAAAAGAACCACGAGGCACTTTCTCGTCATATAATTCACAGTGTAATCCAAGTAATCCACGATATTGAATCGAAATAACAGAACACTTTTGTTATACTAGATGACTTCTCGTATTAATCCAATGAGAAACCGACGATCTTATTATATCCTTAAGACCGATGAAAACCAAGAGAAAAACTATTCTCTACACACGCGTACGTCTTCTCCAGACAACGAAAACCGAGATAACTTGCTTCTACACACGTACGCCTCCTCTAGGCAACGAAAAGAACGAGAACTTCTCCTTCTACACACGTACGTATCCTTTAGACAAATAAAAACCAAAGAACTTTTACATGAAAAGCTGGGTGCCTTATATACCTTTCTAAGGGTGCCCTAGTGAGGCACGGGTGCCCTGGTGAGGCATGGGTGCCCTGGTGAGGCATGGGTGCCCTGGTGAGGCACGGGTGCCCTGGTGAGGCATGGGTGCCCTGGTGAGGCACGGGTGTCTAATGCACTCAACGACCCAATCTATTAAGCTTACCATCATGACGTCATAATTGAAACCTGGCGAATTTCGCCACACTCTCCACGGGCCAGGCTGAGAGGGTGACCTCACCCTCTGACCAACATCTGGGCCACAAAAGAAATCTTATCTACAATAATACACAACCTTAACTGTACGCGACTAAAGTTCACAGTTCAAACCTGTAAGAAGGACATCTACTTTAAAACATCAGCTTAACTACACCTGATGAAAACTAAAATCTTCTTCAATCACTATTGCACCTAACAGTCATAATTCTTCAGTCCCCAATGTCACATCACCATCACAACACATGAAAAACTTTCATTTGAAACATCACCTTAGTTCTGCGTGATGAAAACTGAAATATTTTAATTACTATTCAAAAGCAATGCATGATCACCCTAACACTGTCGTTTCATTTGTATAGCGCAATGTTGTCCCTCAAAATAATCGCATACTTTCCGCAAAAATACACAACCAAGAAATCAGTCTAGAACCAAATCAACAATCTTATCACTCTTAACTAAAATTCAATGCGTTTCCAAAACACAGTCAGAAAATGTCAAAATCATTCATGCATTAAGCCAGACTCATTCACGTGACCAAGACATATCCCAAAGGGACAAATGCCCCAAGAATGTGGCCACCAAACAGCCGTAAAACCACTAAAAGGTATTGGCATTATTTCCAATACATGAACAGGTATCATTTCCACAGCTGAATTATTCATGCTTGGTGAAGACTCTAAAACACCTGGAACCGGAGGATTGACCGCTCCAGAACCATAAAAGAAGAGCGACGACATCTTAATGTCGTCTAAATCAGGTGGTATGGGCGACTCTAATGCAATCACATCACCATCCAATGACTCCATAATCTCGGCGACAATATCAGAGTCCAAAAGCCAGTGTTCTGACATGTCGAGTTCCTCCCCGTAACTCACATCATCCATCATGGCAGGTTAACTAAACCACAAAATCACAAATCATCGTTAGCTCAATGCCAATTCTCACAGTAATGACAACTAATTTAACAACAACTTATCACTAAGTAATGACATCAATATCAAGTTCATCAAGAAATCACCGTTCCGTGATAGAGTCAGTCACGGAAGCAACACAGGCATCCATTCTATGCGGTCTCTAGGAAGCAACAGTCTCCAAGCTCCTTGCATCTTCCACACAATTGCTGTCTATGAGTTCGGTTGATCCCACAGGCATCTTGACTCTGGTTCTTCGACCGTGGACGTTGCTTATGTGGGTACACTGTCGTTCCGCATCCAAGGCAGTCTTGTCCCGCATTAGCCCAACTGTTTTGCGAAAACCACTCTCTTCGGCATCGAAGACAACTATACTCCCCAAAGCATCTTTTCTTTCCTTGATATGGAGTAATTGCTTCATCCCTTGGTCGAGCTAGTGCACACTCCTGTATACGATGACCCTTCTGGAAGCAGAGGTGACACAGGTAGGAGTCCGGCAAATCCTTCGGAAATCCCCTGGCAGTTTTTAGACGGCCCAACTCGTTAATCACCGCCGCCGTTACATCATTCTGATCGTCCTTCAACATTGGCGAGAATATCAGAGTCGAGGCTTCCGAGTCCGTAGAATCCGATGATGCTGGACTATTAGCTGGGGTCGGAGGAACACGAAACAGTCGATTACCTGCCTCGCTCTCACTTTCCATCAACAAACTCCGTTCAGGTATATAACCAACGTGTCCTTGCACATCACGACCGATCGACCACCCAGGCGGGGCGATGGTCGTCCCGACGATACTCGCTCGGCCGCTCCAGAAGAGAGGTGCAGTCGTATTGTTCCTTTCTGACAATTCAACACTACGACCAAGAATAGGCTGGCGGTAGGTGAAGATCGGATACATGACAAAGACTTGATCTCGTTAGACTAGGATTTCACGTCCAGCCGTCTGCAATAAAGAAATAATCCGATGAGAATCGTCACAGTAATTCAACTGGCACTAAAGAACACTATCTCGGACGTCCAGGCAAGACCACAATGCCCGCGCATCCGACGTTATCCACTTTACTGAAGAAAACGTGCAGGCCGACGGATCTCACGCCGTGGCCGGCCGCTGTCTGTCACGTCACTTATTGGTTGATCCAGCGGCGCCTCTTCTTCCCTTGATATCCCTTCGTCGAAACATAACTTTAATTTGTCGACGTGCACTGTAAACGGTCTGGAATTAGCTGTCTTCCGGATGACGTAATTTACAACTCCTCGCTGCTCCACCACAGTAAAAGGTCCCGTGTACATACGAGTCCATTTCGGAGTGCGACCTCGATGTCGACGCGGTGTGAAATATAAAACGCGGTCTCCAGGCTTGAACTGTGCGAGACGAACTCGAAGGTCGTAGGTATGGCGACGTCGTTCCGCCGTGACTCTCAACTGTTCGCGGACCAGTTGGTACGCGCGGTCCATACGTTCAGCAAGCTCCTGAACGTAGCTCACATACGTAGCATCAGTTCGAAGGGCGTCCGGAGGTCGACCATAGACAAGATCCAGAGGCGCTCTTGTCTCACGTCCGAACATCAGGAAATTCGGACTGTAGCCCGTCGTTTCATGCAGCGACGCCCGGTAGGCGGCAAGGACATGGGGCAAGACTTCGTCCCAATCCCTCTGATGGCTGCATATAACTTTCCCCAACATCGCGTTTAAAGTTTTGTGAATCCTCTCGATCATCCCATCAAAATTTGTCCCCTGATCGGTAAGTATTTCCAACGGGGCCCCGTACCTCACAATTACGGTCTCGATTAAAACACTAGCCACCCATATCGCTTCCTGATTAACCCACGCCACCGTCTGTACCGCTGCGACCAACACCAGCAGAACTGGGAAAATGTTTCTCTTAGCTATTTCCATCCCGTTCTGTCTTACGGCCAACGTGCTATCTAGCTGCTCATCTATCGTGGTCCTATACGGCAATGGCTGTCGTCTTAAAGGCTGTCGTACCGGTCGTGCATCACCTGTATCAATCTTATGTGTAGTCACGGTCGTTCTACCAAGATCTCTTTCCGTTGCAGAAAATATATCCTTATATTCTGCCAACAAGTTTCGCAGCTGTACGCGATCATCCGAGCTCACCTCTTCCGGCAGATCTTCCAACAAAGAGTCCAGTGAAAAATCACCCTCTATCTGACCTCTAACTTCCTTGCTAACACTGCTGCACTCAACCTCTACTGGGTGCAAGCCTCCTAGAACTTGATCCCTACTTAGCTTAACCGGTTCTTCACTAAGGTTTACCACACTCACCTGGGTCGTATCCGCACGATCTCCGACCACTACTCGGGCCAGGTGAACACCAGGCTGGACCTCTGCGGCCTCAGTCATCCATGCAGGCGCTTTAGTAGCTAAGTCCCCATACTGCGTCTTAACTGACACATTCTGTTGGCACTTAGGAGCTACCACAACCTCCTCAGCGACGATCACGCGCCGACACCACATGGACCCGTTGCCTTTCACAAGAGCAACTCGCCTACGCCCAACAAACAAGGCCCCAGCACCAAAACCTAAGCGACATCGGTGTTCCCTTAACCAATCCATACCTAACATCGGTTCAGCGATTTGATCGGACACCAGAAAAGCTGTGGGAATTGCGAATCCCTCCCGAATCCTTATCGGAATATTTACCTCTCCCAGGACCCGTATATTAGACCCATTCGCAGCCATCAAAAAACGATTGCATGGACGTAAGTCTAACCCTTCAACTGTAGAAGACGGTACCAGGCTTACTTCTGATCCAGTGTCGATCAGGCAGGTCTGCGATCGTCCGTTGACTATACCTCGTATGTAGATGGCGTTGTTGCTTGCACGATTCGGAAGTCTCGGCCGCGCAGTGTGGTTAGTGACGACATCTTCCGTGACATCAGTCGGTTCCGTTCCGACCGTTGCCGTTGCTGGCTGACGATTGAAGGACCGGCGGCCTTGCCGGCAGTTGCGAGCAATGTGACCGGGTCGGCCACAGTTGAAGCATGCCGCCGTCCGCCGTGAAAATCCTTGGTTACCTTCCGATGGGCGAGCATCTCGCCCGGTGGCGCCAGTAGTCGCAGCTGGGCCCCGCAGTTCTCGAAGTTGTCGTTCAATGTTACTCTCCAGCTCTTGTTGCCATCTTCGTTGCTCCACTCGTTGCTCAGCGAGAAAGCGGTCTATCCGTGACTGAATCTGAGCATCGAGGTCGGTCTCTTGCGTTCCTCTCACTCTGTTCGGCTGTCTCCTCCGATCGTCCGTATCCGTCGTTCGCTGGTAGGCCTCGAGACGAAGCGCCGTCCGGTAGGCCTCGTCCAAACCTTTTGGTTCTCGCTCACGTACCTTGAGTGAAAGTTCACGGTCGCGCATGGCTTCCAAGAAAGAGTCTCTGGCAATAATTTGCGTAGTTTCATTGGATGGAACCGGATACGCGAGTACCACCAGCCGCCGAATGTCATGAAGAAGATCGCTAAGGCTTTCACCGTTTCTCTGGCGTCGATAGTAGAGCTGCGCACGGAACATCTCGGCCTGGCCTTCCGTGCCATACCGTTGTCGCAGACGTCCGACCAGTTCTTCATACGTTACATCCTGTCGAGCGCCGAAGTCCCATAACAACTGAGTCGCAGTTTTCTCCAATGCACACCGAAGGAAGTCGATTTTATCCGAAGCAGTCCATCGGTTATGTCTTGCACATACCTCGAATTGCGCCAGGAAAGACTCCAACGATCCTGTTCCGTCGAACTTCCCCGGTTTCATCTGCATCGGTCTCGTCTTCAGTAGTCCTCCGATGCCTTCTAGCAATTTCTGTGGCGACATTTCTCTTTCTGATCTCTCTCTTCCATTCGGTTCATCTGGTCTCAGGTCACCATCGTCCATTACCTCCAACAGACTATGTTCTGGCGACGCCTCCGTCGTTGGCCGTCTTCTCGTGGGAGTCGAAGTGCCCGGGTACGGATCCTCTAAATCCCGCGGTCTTCGTCTTATGATTATCTCCTCGTCTTCCATCGATGATCGCTTTCGTCGTTGCTTTGTAGTTGATCAGTGTCCCACAATTTCACTCGGTGAAATCACCACCCCACTTCTGGTACCAATGTGGCGGAAACGAACCTTTCACCGCCTTAGTGCGTCGTAGGTGTTCTCCCCTATCACCTTACTTAGGTTGGCAGTGTGGCGGTTCACTCGCGTTATCTCGTTCACCAGGATGGACCGTCCGCCGTATCTCTATCTCTCCCTTGAGGTGATGGTCTGAACGCACTAAGTTTATTTATCTATGTCCGGGGTTCGGCCCTCGCTGTCAACGGGGGACTTACGGCCACTGATCAACTACCAATGAACACAGACGAAGACCAATTAACGATTTCTTATGACAAATCATCCACAGAAACTCCGTGTACATACCCTTTGGCAAAAGAACCACGAGGCACTTTCTCGTCATATAATTCACAGTGTAATCCAAGTAATCCACGATATTGAATCGAAATAACAGAACACTTTTGTTATACTAGATGACTTCTCGTATTAATCCAATGAGAAACCGACGATCTTATTATATCCTTAAGACCGATGAAAACCAAGAGAAAAACTATTCTCTACACACGCGTACGTCTTCTCCAGACAACGAAAACCGAGATAACTTGCTTCTACACACGTACGCCTCCTCTAGGCAACGAAAAGAACGAGAACTTCTCCTTCTACACACGTACGTATCCTTTAGACAAATAAAAACCAAAGAACTTTTACATGAAAAGCTGGGTGCCTTATATACCTTTCTAAGGGTGCCCTAGTGAGGCACGGGTGCCCTGGTGAGGCATGGGTGCCCTGGTGAGGCATGGGTGCCCTGGTGAGGCACGGGTGCCCTGGTGAGGCATGGGTGCCCTGGTGAGGCACGGGTGTCTAATGCACTCAACGACCCAATCTATTAAGCTTACCATCATGACGTCATAATTGAAACCTGGCGAATTTCGCCACAGTAATATCGTACGCGTTGTTAACCATATCGTAATGCTCCTTTTCTTTCATGCTTATCTGCACGTATTCGTTAATATCGGTAATTTCATAACAGCCTTCGGGGATGTGTACAGTAACCCACATAGTCCCACCATTCGGCGAATACGAAAAGCTGTTGTTATTCGCCCCGATATTCGGAAAGGAAAAATATGATTCTAGGTTGACTAAAGACATCTCGTACCTTTTATCTCTATCGAACTGTATCAGCGGATTGAACCGCGTTCTTATTCTCGACGTCTTCTCGCTTAATAATATGTAAAACGATGTCTTTGGTTCCGTGTTACGCGCGATCCTTTCGGTATTGTCCGCAATCTTTTGTAGATTCGATTCCATTTTTTAAATTAGCGAAAGATTTATTTATAGCGGAATGTAGAATTCATCGAAGCCGCATCTATACTTGCCGTTGTTTTTATTACTAGTGTGGTCTATTACTACAAATCCATGACGTTGCTTCCAGGCTCTTTGACATAGTTTCTTAAACTCGTCCTTAGACATGTCCGTACTCGCGTGATCGCCGTATATATGATCAATATTTTTCTGGTCTTGCGGAAACAAACAGATAAAGTTTGCATTCTCTCTAATCGTCTGTCGCGGCAATTTAAAATAATTTTGAGCTAGATAAATGCTGTCAACATTGCTGTGCCTTCCTCGGATGTAGTAGGCCTCGCATAAATTCTGCTTTTCTAGCTGAAGGTCATCGAATATCATTAGGTGGTTCTTCTCCGGATCCAATTCTCTCGGGTCTGGTACGTCTTCAGCCGATTCAAAGAACTTGGAAGATATATCGGATTTCTCATTCAGGTGTTTAGCCATTTCCTCAACTACAACTGCTGGTGAAATATTTTGTCTTACGATCTCGTCTTGGTAATCGAATAACTCGACTATGAATTCTTTAGGTAGCTTTTCTTCAAATGCCTTTTTCAGAAGTTTATACTCTGGTTGAAAGAGAGACCGACCGAATATTTGTAGATTGTTGTAATCTAACCACCCAGGTCTTATAAGTAAGTTCAACAGTAATGTAGTCTTACCACACCCAGACTTTCCTACGATTAATCCCCTTATGCTTTTCGGTAAAAGAGGATTATTGAATCTCTTAGATAGCGCACCGTTCCACGAAAAGTTTACGACTTCCATTTTAAATATATCTTATTGTATTTAAAATGTATTGCGTAAAGTGTAAAAATCATACTAAAACTAAAAATGTACAGACCGTTATAACGAAGAATGGGAGGCCGATGCATAGAGGGACGTGCGATGTTTGCGGAAAAATAAAGACGCAGTTCGTGAAAGCGACACAAGGCGGTGATCTAGTCGGATCTCTAAATTCGGTAACCAGCGGTATTAAGTTGCCATGGGCTAAATTCCCAGGTGAGATGCATTTACCAGGTCATCAGTTTACAGGACCAGGAACTAGACTAGATTTGCGGTTGAATCCTGATGGAACTCCAAAAGAGTGGTCTAAACCCGTTGATAGGGTTGATAATGCCGCGTATATTCATGATTTAGCTTACAACCAGCACACTGATACGGCTTCTAGGAATGTCGCTGATAGAGCGATGATTAATGATTTGAATAATATTTCTAATCCTAGCTTGCGGGAACGAATAGAGAGGAGTATAGTCAAACCTATTTTATATACTAAATCGAGTCTCGGGTTAGGTTTAAAAAAAGCCTAAAATTACAACCCGATCCCAAATGGACCGACGAGCTCGCGGATGAGTTACATAAACCAGTAGTAAGGCATTTTAGAAAACGGAAGGTGTACGTTAGTGGGATAGATGAGATATGGGTGGCTGATTTAGTTGATATGCAAGCCTTCTCTAAAGATAACGGTGATGTGAAATACCTATTAACCGTTATAGATGTGTTTTCAAAGTATGGCTGGATCGTGCCATTGAATGATAAGAGTGGGAAATCTACAGCTAGTGGTTTCGTGAAGATACTCGAGAGTGGACGAAAACCAGTTAAATTGTGGGTGGACAAGGGAAAGGAGTTTTATAACAAAGATGTAAAGAATTTGCTCGTGCTGTACTCTACCGAGAACGAAGAGAAATCTTGCGTAGTCGAGAGGTGGAACAGGACGATGAAAGATAAAATGTTTAAGTACTTTACAGCTAATTCGACGAGAAGATATATCGACGTTTTAGATGGAATGGTTAGTAATTACAACAATACGAGACATTCTTCCATCAAAATGACTCCCGCTAAGGCTAGTATGAAAGCGAATGAAAAGACTGTATTTATGAACTTGTACGGCGATGAAATTTCAGAACCCATTAAGCCTATGTTCTCGGTAGGTGATAAAGTTAGAATAACGAAGAAAAAGAACATATTTGAAAAAGGATATACACCTAGATGGACTGAGGAAATGTTCACAATTACGCAGGTTCTGTATACGAATCCACCAACTTATAAGATTACCGATTCTAACGGTGAGGAGATACAGGGCTCATTCTATGAACAGGAGCTACAGAAGACGACTCAAGAAATATTTAGGATCGAAAAAGTGATTAGAAAACGCGGAAAGAAATCTTTCGTTAAATGGCTCGGGTACCCGGACTCCTTCAATTCGTGGGTAGAAAATGAAGCATTGATGACGTTGTGAAACGATTATTCAAAAATGCTATTATGAAAAAAGTTGTTGTCCCAAACGCGTAGTTTTCCTACTACTTACTCAGACTCGTTCAATTCGTGGGTAGACTTAGTGATCATATGATGGTGAATAATATCGAAACTTCCTACCAGACCAACGTCATAGTCCTCCTACGGTGTTTCCGTCTCATGACGATGAGTCTGCCCGCGTTGGCGTGAAACAAGCTTTCTCTTTATTCCGATAACTCGTGATCATGAATGTACGTACGTCATAGGTATATAATAACTAGGTGTGACCAGGGGCCCCGTCACAAATTCGGACGATGTGTGACGGGGTCGTTTTGAAAACGCATTCGTCCTATGCGTGACAGAAATCTGTGAAGGGCTTCAAAATTTCATACAGAGCCTGACGAACGATAGACCCGCGAATATTAGGAGAAAAGATGTTACACGAGTTGGTGAAGGCGCCTAACGAAGGCTATACGGGTTTGAATCCTAGCGTTTGATGATAACATCGCTGATTGAACGAAACCGCACAGACCCAAACTGTTGCTAACCTCTCTCCATCAAAACAAAACAAGGGAGACGCCATCAACTAAATATACTTCGCAAATAACACCCACTATCTATAAAAACCTGGTATATTTAATTAAAAATGTAACATACCTTTTGCAACGGCTCGGTGCGGTTGTTTAAAACGGTGGTGAAAAAACATTACTCCGTTAGGCCTACTATTATATCGCTTGTTTAAACAGCATCTCAACATAATCAAGAAGAAAGACTATAGGCTTACATACACGAAATCATATAGATGGAAGGATGGATGGAGCATAAATTTTATTAGAACAGCAGGCCGCTAGTGACTATGATGTTGATGATACTATCCTCATTTCTGAAGGTCGGAGACGGCCTCCACAGTCCTCTCTGTCATACGCCCGTCTGACATAGGCCGTTATGAATGGGTTTAATTACGTGAGAGGCTTAATGCCGCAGGCAATCTCGTTGCGTTGAACAATTGTTAATTGTTTGTCTCGTTGCAGCGAGATTGCTAATTGAGAGCCGTTCTTCGATTACTTACTACGTAGTTAGTTTACAACGAATGCGGCGTCGCCCTATGAGGGGCTTGTGGGGTATTATACCCCATGTCTATAGGTTCGTGCACGCAGAATTGGCGTTCTACAGAGTCATCAGGTGATTTTATTTTACCCATATCTATAGCTTCGTACACGAAGAAGATGTTTCATCCATTGCTATAGGTTAGTAGGCGATTTTGAACCTAGTAGGTAAGGATTCGAAGCCTGTATTGGTCAAAATCGCCAGCTGCCGATCTTCTTATCTACTATAAGGTTATAAGGTTAGAGAGCGTAGTGATTGATCTCGTTGAGTGTAGAGATAGTTTCCGAACTGACAGATATTCGCAATTTAAGTTTACATCTTTACACAGTCAAGTCTGTTGGACAGTTAATTTTTGATTACGTTGAACTTGAATCGAGGGCTAGATCTATCCGAAATGCATTGAAGTTTGGACGCTGTGCTACGATTTCATCTGTATTGTGTTGATTGCTGCTGTTTCCGTTCTCCATTGAAGAATTTAAAACGTTCAATTTGTTGTCATCGATATCTTGAGATCTCTGATAGACGACGGAGGCTGGACTCACGCGCCAAAGAAACATTGCCTTACGATCCCCCTCGCGCGCTTCCGGACCACGACATTCGTCCTGGTTTAAGAAGTGGTAGGGAGGTGTTTGCTTCCTTGGCCCCTTGGCAAAGCAAGACAATGAAGGAAAAGGGGTAGAGCGCGATACCCACGAAAGGCTATACCCAGCAGGGTGAACTCCTACTCCTATGTGACGCCTACTATAAAGCATCAAATGGACCGTTCGACATAATGAAATAGGCCTAAGTAAGAACGTTAATCAAACAAGCCGACATTAACTGATTAAAATTGTTAACGATTAATCGATTAATTAATTAGATGAGATCGCATTTATTCGCATTAAAATATATTATGACGTCATTTGATAATTCGGAGACACAGTAACAATTATTATATTTTCCATCCAATCCAAACGTAAATTTCGTATGTGTTCTGTTGCCATGGTGACCGATTGCATACTCTAGCCAGTCCTAATGCGGAAGCTTGCTCGTATTGGGTAGCAAAATTATACCAACCCAATTACAAATACCATACATACATAAATACACAACAAACATTCAACAAGCATTCAATTGAATCAGACATACAATTTATAGCTGTAACTGGAATGTCGACTGACCGTTAACGCGTTGCAGCCTTTCTATTTCGAACAAAGTAAATGCATAGTTTTTTTCTCATGGCCTTGGAGTATCGTTACCTGCTTAAGGGGTATACGTCCCAGCAGCTGGCTGCGCCTTTAGGTGGGATTGGGTATACGAGGCTGCAATTAAAACCCTGGGTTGGCCAGTTGCGAAAGGGCTCTGAACACACACACTCCACACTTTTCGTTCTTCAAACTTCCCTCTTTTCAATCTCTAAACTTTCTCCGCAACCTGCTGCGGACAAGCAAAACAACAGAACTTAGCTATAGTTCTAAGAGGGGATAGGCGCAATTTGTGGGGGGTACGAGGGGTACCCGTACCCCCCACTTTTTGGACTCGGGGGTACCGTACCCCCCACTTTTTGAACAATGCTAATCAATATTTTATTATTGTGCCTTCCCAGAGATCGCAGTCTCAGCCTTGCTTTGTTTATGTAAGAAAATGGTACCCCCCACTTTTTAGACCAAAGTTACGCCCCTGCTAAGAGGTAACCGTGATTGTGAAGTGTTAGCGAATTCACTTCCTTGAACTCGGCATGTGAGGACGGGTGGCCAGTCCTCTCCATTGCAGTCTGGTCTCCCCACTGATCATACTGTGCGATCAGTGTACTCAAATTATAGCTGAGTTCGCCAGGGGTCGCATTTGGAGCAGAAATCTTGAAAACATTCTGCGCTTGTCGGAATACATGAACCCTGACGCTTACCTTTAGACGTCTAATCGCGCACCTCATTTGAAAACATGCATCGGACCCTTCCCTTTTTGAAGAAACACCAAAAAAGGTCTTCAAATTTGTTCGTGCGTGAGTGCGAAATTATTTTAACCTTTTTTTGACCAGATCAGTTCACGGCGAAAATTTTTTTACCTCTTTTTTGACCAGATCAGTTCAAAATGCCCCTCTCACCTGTCAAACAAGATCCTCGCCACTGCGTGTCGGTAATAACAGCGGTAACTGACAACAGCGGATGTTAAGATAGACTTAGCGTTGAAAGTCTATCAAAAGCGAGTGTTACGCCCTATGGAATCGTATGGATTAGACACGTTCTACTCTCCTTCGATTTAAAAGTATATACGGTCAATTCGCTACTTATTTACCAACTATTAGTTCTATGACGAAGCTAAGTCGTCTTATTATGTGACGTCTACGAGATTAACCCGAGGAGTCATGACCTTACGTAACCAGAGAAACTATAGCTACAGTGCTACACCATGCAGGGAACTTCTCGATCAGGATATAAAAGTAATTTATTGGAGGAAATGAATTTCAGATATATGGGCCTACAGATAATTAAAATATAAACATGAAAGCTATTATGAATACACCGAAATAAAGTAGCCTAAACTTCTCCTACTGAAATTCAGAGGAAACAGTCACTCAGTGATCCGAGCAAGACGCTTTCTCCTCAGTGATCCGAGCAAGACGCTTTCTCCTGCCCGAATGCCGCAAGTAGTTTCAGTTTAACGACGCTGTGTCATAACAAAGATGATTAGCGTCGCCCTCCTCCTTCATCCAGGCTTGGGACTGGCACTGTCAGAGTACGAACAGAAAAAATACCGAATGCCGCAAATCCCGAGTTCCCGGTTTATATAGACTTTCCTCGCGTGGGTATGGTCACGTGGTCCAACGAAGCTTCCAAACAAGGGAGCAAAGATGGGATAGCAATTTGGCAGAATCAACCGAAAAGGATGCCTACCCCGGTATCATCGGCCAGGTACATGCATGTCTGGAAGACAGATTGCTTTAACCGGAGCCACGACGCGTGTAACTTATAGGGCGCAACTCTATTGAGGATCGAGGATCGCTCATATACCAAGGGAGAAAGTCACCCACGTTAATTACAAAACCATTTATGCAGCGCCAGGTGTAACCTCTAGAGCATCATTATAGTGCTATTCAAAGGAGAAGTAGGCCTATGTAAAAAAAGGAATCAAGGATGACTTACTGGAGGCCTCCAAGATGACAGAGTAATTGAATTACTTACTTCCCCAGACATTTAGTAGCTATTTACAGATGATTGAATATTTGAATACATTAGAGAGGGTAATGAAACAAGAGAACATTTATTCATTCAGTCATTCATCTAGTGAACTTAGACCTATATAGCACATGTAGTGATACCACAGAGACGCTCTCAGTCCAACCCCAGCGAAAGAGAACAGTTAAAAGTGCCCTTTTAATTAGACTGCTGAGTCCCTGTCTAAAACAACACGCATATATCTGAAGGAAGGTTATTTCATTTTGTCGGTCCAACCACTGGAAAGACACGAGGTTGCATCGAAGTGCGTGCAAACGGAACAACACGTTCACCTCGAGATGCCGAACGAAGATTTCTGAGGCCATGCAGCCAAACCTGAGATGGGCAGCATAACCTCCGTAAATAGTCAAAGGCTATCGCCTGACAGACAGCCGGTTATGGAGTACACCACCCTGGGAATACGAGATATGATCTAAGTTTGAAATGTCATCAACAAGCAGAGGTACGCTCGCAGCGATCGTGTTCAGGCTGCGCCCCAAAGGGATCGAGGAGGTCGATGTACCTGGCGCTGCAGTTGTCAATTTCATTTTCAATCAATCAATCAATCAATCAATCAATCAATCAATCAATCAATCAATCAATCAATCAATCAATCAATCAATCAATCAATCAATCAATCAATCAATCAATCAATCAATCAATCAATCAATCAATCAATCAATCAATCAATCAATCAATCATTCATTCATTCATTCATTCATTCATTCATTCATTCATTCAATCATTCAATCATTCAATCGATCAATCGATCAATCGATCGATCAATCAATCAATCGATCGATCGATCGGTCGATCGATCAATCAATCAATCAATCAATCAATCGATCATTTAATCATTCAATCATTCAATCATTCAATCATTCAATCAATCATTCAATCATTCAATCAATCGATCAATCGATCGATCGATCGATCGATCAAGCAATCAATCAATCTTTATTGTAACTGCACGTATTTTATATAATTTGTTTTTAATAATAATAACGAGTTACAATCGAGAAGAACTCTTGAATGGGGTATTTTCTGAGCTCCAGTTGAAAGCGGCATACCTACGTATGGTTGTGAGGCTCCTGCAGGAGGGAACAGAACCTTGCAGTCCCCATGGAAGTGACTCAGAGGGGTCGAGGGAAGTTCGAACCCCTGACGAAGAAAAGGTATCTTGGCCTTAGTGTCTTTACATTGTCTGACCTATCAGAGGAAGTTGTAAACCTGTTCGTGGGTCGAAAACGAACCCTGGTTCGTCGTCAAGGACGACAACCGTCTCCCACCCGGAGACCGCGGACTCCACTCCTGAAATCCTCGTATATCCATTATCCACTTCCGGATTTGAACCCCGTGCAGTTGGAAACAGTGAACAAACTGAATTCAATTAGTCAACCCCCTGTGGTAAGGTGTAGTGAGCGCCTGCAAGCCAAACAGCCTGTGTACCATGGGAATAAAGTTTGGCCACATGCTGAACTGGCTCCCTCCTCATACGAAGACCCACGGCAGCGCGTGTCCGCTAGAGGGAGTCCCGCTATAATTTTCAGTCTGTATAGAATGGAGGTTCCGTCAGAAGGCTGGAAGTTAATTAGGTAGGCCAATATGAAAACATCCATTGTGATCTCGCAGTCTAGAATAGCGCCGCAGTGCCGGGAAAAACAAGTAGCTGGCCGCAATGCAAAGACACAGTGTGAGACAGCTCCAGGTAAGCTCATTATAGGCCACATGCTGAACTGGCTCCCTCCTCATACGAAGACCCACGGCAGCGCGTGTCCGCTAGAGGGCGTTAGGTTGCGTGACTGTCTGAATGGCTGGAATGTTGTGTATACCAAGTCTGTGTGTAGGGGACGGTCTCAACCAGGAAGCAGGAAGTTCCCCATTTCTATATAAAGGAGTGCAACCTGTTATGGCTGTTAGTAAATTTCTCCAAGTACGGGTATACCAGTGAACATCATCATTCATCAGGTTAACTTTATGTAGGTCTACATATTGGCCTATGCACTGGCGTAAACTTGTCCAAAATATTGGTGGGGCATGGGGTCTGGACCAGAAAAACAAGTTTTTTCAATATGAAAAGTTGCTTTTTGTCGTTGTTATTTTTTCGTTTTTTCTCTCGTTTTTATGGTTTGTTTCGTTTTGGTTGTTTTTAAGATTTTCGGATTTCGGATAATAAAAATCATGAAAAATGGCATGAACAACAGCTCCAACTCAGTTTAATTCAGTTGCGATTTCAGAAAATTAAAAATCATTAAATCAATGTTATTAAAGTAACTTGTACAATGATAAGAAATTAATGTTTTAAGCAAAAAAAACAAATTTTATGGTTTTCTTTTTCTTTTGGTTTTGTTTAAACCCAAAAACTGAAAAAACTTTTTTCACATCTGGTCTGAACAGTCAGCAGAGGCTTCCGGTGTTACGTTAATGCGTATGAAATGGGGCATTTTCCTTACATGTAAATTTGTTTTATATTGAAGATATTGAAGATAAAAATAAATCTTAGTTTTCATTATGAATTTCTGATAGTATTTCAGTTCTGTGTCTCTGATTTTCTGTTTCTGAAGAAATTTGTCTATATTGAAACATAATATTTTAATATTTGAAGAAATTCTCCTCTCGATTTTTTTTTGGGGGGGCATTGCCCCGGCTCCTCAATTATTGGGGGGGGCACGTGCCCCGGCTGACCCCCCAGAGTCTACGCCTATGGGCCTATGCCTTCGTGAATACCGATCTACCAGTGATGTTATCGTTAACGAAAACGAAATAAAAACGAAAAAGAAAAGTCAATCGTTAACGAAAACGAAAACTAAAACGAAAAAGATTTCAGAAATGGAAACGAAATAAAAACGAAAACGAAAAAGATTTTGGAAACGAAAACTAAATAAAAACGAAAAAGAATGGATGTAAAACTAATAAAAACTAAAACGAAAATGATTTTTGGAACGAAAAGTATTGAAAATCCAACCATGTATTTTATTAAAAACAAGATTCGAAAATGAAAATCCAACCAAGGCGGCCCATCTCTTTTATTAAATTATCGACGCGGCAGTTGAACGGCGCATGTCTACATATCTAAAATTATTCCTGTTTGCGGTCTACAATTTCTGTCAAACTGTGGGTGCATGTTTACGAAATTTGTTATTGATAATGAGTCTAGTAAAGCTTTTATCCGGTAGGATACGCGAAAGTATTGTATGGGATTACTTTATATATGAAGAAGATAACGACAAAAGCCGATGTACAGTTCTGAATGACAAAGGAGAGCCGTGTGGTGTTCGCATAGCTGGTACGTATACCTACGCAATTTACGCATCATACTCGCTACTCTTTCCACATCCGTCTTTTGGCTACACACCCTTACTTTAGTACGTGAAAATATAGTAATCACAATAAGAAACATATTTTGTAATTTTTTATTGCAGGTAAAAATCCAACAAATCTTAAAACGCACATAGGTCATAACCATGCCGAGGTTCACACACTCTTAAATTCAAAGGAAGTTAGAAACAAGAGAACACAGTCTAAGCGTAAAGTGGAGGATAGGGAAAGCCCGTCAATACAGACTCTGGATGCCTGCATTTCAAGAAAAGAACCTCATACACGACTGATTCTACAGAATATATAAGGCGATTAGAGTCTATAACCAACTTTATCATAACCATAACCATAACCACTAGTTTATTGGTCCATCAACACGTTTACAGTACACGTTATACATAAATCGTCTTACACTATGAATGCTCGGATGGGCACAACTGGGGCACCTGAAGGGACCTAAGTCCCGCTAATAAGGGTCTCAAGTAATTTCTTCTTCATCAAAGGTAAGCTAACCTACTTTTTCAGAACTTACATTTAAAGTAAAATTATGTGAAAAACGAAAACTAAAACTAAAATGATTTGAAAAACGAAAACTAAAATGATTTGGTTTTGAGAAACTGAAACTAAACTAAAACTAAAATGATTTCAGGAATAGAAACGAAATAGAAACGAAAATGATTGAAAACTAAAAAACTAAAACTAAAACTAAATAGAAATGATTGACACCTGACAGAAATAGAAACTAAAACTAAAATGATTTTAGGAACGAAAATAACACTGCGATCTACAGCGCTTCGCATGCCAACCATTGGCAAAGTAGGAAGAGATACTTCAAAGAGTTCTTTGAGGTTTGCAAACGGAACGCTTCACGGCGTTACGCTAATTGCAGACGTGTTCCTTTATTCTCTGGAAAACATACGCATGAATACGTAAACAAGCAGAGTGCAAGCGCATAGTTGGTTGCGCTAAATAATTAGGGCGCTTTATGGTTGATTAGAGTAAATAGAAGGAAACGACAATTAAAACTACCTTGTCTGAGAGACATGGTCTAAATTACACGCTTATCCGACATGAGTCGCTTTCAGCTACATTATTATGATGATTGTGTCCGTGCAATTGCTCTGGGCTAAGTGAACGCCAACGAAAACAGATACCCACACGGACATTAGGACTGGCAAGTTAATGATACCCACACGGACATTAAGACTGGCTTCGTCGAGTCTTCTCCTTGTTTCTCTGTAAGTTTTTTATATGTAAGTTTAAAAGCCGCCGCCTGCAGTCTCCGCCTCATCTGTGCGTTGCACGGTTGAATGGCGCTGTTCCATCGAAGGAAAATGACGTCCCTGTATGCTCAAAATATATACCACAGTCCTCATTCTGTGTCTATTTTCACCGGTGGTTGATCGACATTGCGTCTGTTTTTCTTGCCAGGACTTTGACTGAAACGCGGGTCTTATCGTCTCGTACATATGTGTTTACATGACCAATGTTCCTGAAAGACAATTACCGAACGTCGACTGCAGTCTAATTAGGCTACGCATGACTAATTAGTCCTTATCGAAAGACGTTTGTGCTGTGGCTCAGAGGATGACGTAGAATGTTATATGTTGTTAT
>OY744608.1:26401419-26641419 GCA_963556255.1 Allolobophora icterica | reverse complement strand
TTAGGGCCTATATGCCAAATATATATAGATTTGAGGTCTAAATTGCTTCTACACAAACGCTTGGATTTTATTAATCGAGATAACTGAAACCCTGGACTCGGTGGACATAGCTGATAGGCCCTATAGTTTATCTTGTCCTCTATTGCAGCAGAGCAACAGAAGCTCTTATGCATGTCCTTATCATGGTCAGATTTGAGGAATGGAAGGAGGAGGAGGAGAAAGTAGCTTGCACAGAGCAAATGCATTTGCTAACATTAAGTCATCACAAAGAGAAATTCTCATTTTCTGGGCTAGAAATCGATGAACACACTCCAATCAGGTGAAAGTGTCTGACCAGACATCGGTGTATTCTATCGGTCAGTAAACTCAAGACGGTAAAGAAGATAATTTTTTGCAGACGGTTTGAGACAGATTACTCAGCAGGCTACATACTGACCAAACAGACTGAGCGGATCTAGGACGAATTACAGCCAGACAGGATGGTCAAGGAGACTTTGTCATGCTGGTTTTTTGCGGGGACAGATAGTCAGAGAGCGAAAGTGGTTATCAATCGAAGAATCTGGGAGCATTAGTCAGTCCAGCCGAAGATCGGACGCCGAAGATAGCGAGCGAGCCGAGGCCGAGAAACAGAAGGACCTCGACCACGATTGGAAGAAATGTGACAGGGTGGTTGAAGTGAAGAAAGAATGGAAAGAACTGAGAAAGAGTCAGTGGCGGCGATCTTGTTTGACAGGTGGGGGACACTTTAGAAATGATCTGGTAAAAAAAGAGTTTTGACCTGAACTGGTCAAACAAGAGGTCAAAAAATTTGTTGACCTTGATAAAATTCATTTGATAAATTTCATTTAAAATTCCCTTGATAAAAATTGATGACCTTTTTTGGTGTTATCTTTCAAAAAAATTTGGGGGGACAGATGTATGGTGTGTCCCCCACTCTAAAAAGGTGGGGGTCTTGTCCCCCTCGAATCCCCCGTGATCGCCGCCCATGACTTCAGTTGAGTAATCTATTACTATTTTTTGCCCAGATGTAGAAAGGATCCTTTAGGGACTTAAAATTATTTAGAAAAACAGAAATGTTTGGAATGGGCCATAGTCATCAAGGTCTAAGTTGGTAAAAGCAACCCTATATCGTTATTATATTCTTCCCTGAAATCAATAATATGTAGTAATAAAATTCTGTAAAACTAATTCTACATGTAGCTTAGTTATAGACTAAGCCTACGATGAAATGAAGTTTCAAACAGATACTGACAGCTTCAAGATACTACATAATGCATAGGGATGATAGGGCCCCTACATATATTCGACCAAATCTAGCATCCAGGTTTGGTTCCCTTACTACAAAAGGATTTTGCCTTTCTGGAAAAAATACAAAAGAGAGCTACTAAACTTGTCAGATGACTTGCTACGATGCTGTATGAAGACAGATTTCAAAACCTAGACATTTTTTCTGGAAAGAAGTAGAACAAGAGGTAATCTTATTGAGATCTACAAATTTCTACGGGACTCAAAAATAATGATGCAAAACCTCCCTTCAGAGGGCAGCTAATGGAAATCTAAAAGGACACAGTCTGCAACTGAATCATAAGAATCATAATCGCATTGATTAGACATTGGAAATTCTTTTTCAGCCAGAGGATTGTGGATCAATGGAACCGGCTTCCACAGGAATTAGTATCTGCACCAAGCTTGAACACTTTCAAACAGAAATTAGACTGTTGGATGGAATGATGTAGGCACAAATCGTGTATAGATTACCTAGCCCATTAACTGTAACTGTGTTATGGTGGAGGTTAAGGCCTAGAATGAAGTTTTCGAACAAGACTGTTCATATTTAAGCCCTCATACATACTATTTCCCCTGTACTGACAACAGCTCTTTAAACTGCACGACATCGCTGAAAAGCATGCTTTGGAAAGAAGTATAATGACAGGTGACCTTTCTGAAGCCTAAAAAATTCTTCATGCACTCGAAAATAATGATGAAGAAACTTCCTTTAAGAGGATATCAACTGGAAAGTTAAGAGGTTGATTTATGGATTATCTCCGAGGGTCTTCATTATTTAATTCCAAAATGTCTTTATATAGAACAGAATTCATCTTTTTAGGTGCACACGCGGCCAACCAAGCAACATGTTGATGACCGAACAGTTTGCGTGTTCGCAAGCTTGTTGCATGGTAGCTTCAACTGAATTACAATGTCTCCCCGGCTCGACCTCTAGACCCTGACGTGGTTCAGAAACAGACCACATGCGGACTTCATTTACGGACTTAATTTGATATATCGCCTCTTAATGCTCGCTTACCTGTTAGTTTCCTGGGGTTATTGACTGGAGTTTTAAAACGGGGCTTTTGGCCATAGGGTTATTTACCGTAGAACAGTTTAAGCAACTGGAGCCAGTTTTTGAAATTCAAATTTGAAGATTCGAGTAATTACTCCCTCGAAATATATAGTCTAATATTTGTATCCGTATAAATCATAAGTAGGCCTACATGCAGCATAATTATCAGGATGTCACGTAATCTTTTTATAGTTAACATATGATACTTGCTGGAACTATTGAGTTTCAAGTTTGAAATATATTTGCCAATAATATAATGTCATGAAGTCAAAATAGCAATGCACATAATTTTCGACCCGAAGAGTTTTTTGTCGTCAACTGGAGTTGTAAATAATAGTTATTCATGGATTCAGTTGCTACACGAGACATACTACATTGCTGCCTTTTATACAACTGTAAAAATAATGACTATATATTGAGGTCATGAGGAAGGACCATAACTCAACAGATATGTCTCCATGTATCTCCCTTTGAGAGCTAATTCTCGCGAGCGTGTAGCCTCATCCATTATGTGACGCCTCGTTATTTCAAGGTTGGTATACACTACGATACATAGTTTTCGAGGCACTTTCAGTGTCGATACCTCTGTTTATCGTAGGCAAACGCATTATCCGCAAATGATGTTAATTGAAAAGCATTGGTCCCTTGACTGAAGGTTAAAGGACGCTGATAACGACGAAGCCATTCGTCATAATTACGATTGTCCTGCTATAGGAACGCGACGTACACTACAGTGATCGCAACTACTGTGTTCCAGTAGTTCTAAACACCCGCTGCCTGAATTTTTGCCTTAGATGCTGCTGCTGCTGTAGCTGCTGCAAGGGTCATCGAGGATCTCCTGGCTGCAGATGCGGACGCTGACTGGTGTCGGTTGCTGAGAAAGAGTCCGAGAAACGTTTCGCGAAAGACGCGACTCATGGCGCAGTAGATGAAGAAGTTGACCGGGTAGCTGAGCATGATGCAGGCGTTCGTCACCAGCGCCGCCTGTTGACGTCTGACGGAGTCTACCAGCGGAAGGTCGAAGGTCTTGTCGACGATGACGAGGATGAAGACGACTGCCAGAGGAAACTCAACGATGAGGAAGAGACCGACGACGACCACGAGCATCATCGTCGTCACGTTGCTCTCCTGGATGCGATGCGACTCGGCGCGTTGCCTCTGCCTCAGCAACTGACTGCGTCGTTTCTCGGCAGCGCGCATCGCTCGGACGAGCAGCGCGTTGAGCACGATGAGCGACGAGCAGGGAACCAGATGGATGAAGATGACGCGGAACCAGTAGTAGACGTTGAAGTAGACGTGCTCGTGGCGCTGTACGAACGGTACGTAGGCTCTCGCGCAGCCGAAGAGCGTCGTGTCGATTGGTACTGGCGTTGGTACGGACAGTGGTACTGCGATTGGAACTGGGATGTACTTGCACTCGACGAAGCGACTGAGCTGCGACGACAGTGACACTGCGTAGATGATGACGGTGGCCTTAATGGCGTTGGGGATCGTGCAGGTGGCCTTGGCTCTGTGCGGGTGACAGACGGCGATGTATCGCTGGAGGGCGAGAGTGACCGTGAGCCAGATGGACGCCGTGTGGCAGACGGTCGGTAGGTAGTCGATGAGAACGACGTAGGGGAAGCACCATTCGTAGGGGACCCAGTCGAAGGCGCTCAGCTGCAGAGTGTAGAAGTAGAGGAACGACGGCATCGGGATAAGTCCGGTCAGCATGTCCGACAGAGCCATGGCAACCAACAGGATGTTCGTCGGACTGCGCATGGACTTGCGCAGCAGGATGACGCAGATGAGGGCGTTGGTGACGGCGGTCACGGTCGCCACGACAGGAGCCACGTAACCGTTGATGGTCACCTGCAGCACGCTCCTGTTGAGCATCATCACACGACTCTGGTTCGACCTCATCATGACTCCTGTACTCGTCGTGACCATGTCACCATCAGTCGCAGCGAGTGACCACGACGATGACGGTGAAGAAGAGGCAGAAGACGTGAACGATTCTTTCGCATCCATGACCAATAGCTTCTCCTCACTTCCAGATTACAGTCAAATGTCTGTTTGCTTAAGCCAGACGGTGGGAATACCGTAATGTAATTAATTCAATCAGGCACCTATATAGCGTCATTTGTATAGCGTCATTTGTATAGCGTCATTTATACAGCGCCAGTCAGTGTGAACTCATCGTGAAATCGTGTTCGTCACGCCCTAGCGAACACGCGCTCACTGTGGACGCGTGCACGTCTGTCGTAATCTCCACGATTTCCTCAAATCCAATCCGAGTGGGATTAGCAGAAGAGAGCCGGGAACGAAAGAAGGCCTTCGTCCATCAGACTACTTCACCCAGCATACCCTGTAAACGAAATAAACGACTGTTTTCCTTTCACTGCGGATGAACCTGATCACGGTCGATCCGTATTCAGATCCAAGAAGACCTATCTGTCCTTAAGCACGGCTTCCCTATTATATCGGTGATGATAATCGAAGCGCGCACCTGCGTTGTTTCCGCTGCATCTTTATGAGGCGCTGCTGGTGCAGAGCGATCGACGAGGCTTATTCCAATCTTCGCAGTAATGATGCACGATATAGGAGCGTCTAGCAGGATACCATCTGAAAACCATCGTAAAAACGTATATGTCTCGGCAGCAATTCCATTAGACATTTGATAGCATTTCTCATAGAAAATTCGCGCCTTTACTGCGTATTATATTTATGTATGCGGCGTGGTGGCTCAGTGGTAAGTTCAGCGCCTTGGGGTTATGCTCCTTATTGGTAAATCCAATTATTATGGCGTGAAAACTCCGACACAGTATCAATGCTGTAGTCGGGAGCGCCTCTGAGTAGTAGTACACTTGTGGAGGCGCTACAGAAATATTCGAAATAAATAAATTAAATAATTAAATAAATGTATTGCATATATGCATGTACGCATGTATGTATGCAATAGTTGCATGCCTGTATATATGTATGTATCAATATATGCATGTATGCATTTATACTTATGTATGTATGCACTATGCAGTATTTGCATGTCTGTATATATGTATGTGTGCATGCTTGTATCTATATATGATATAAATGTACGTGCGTACTATGTACGTATGTATGTATATATGTATGTATGTATGTATGTATGCATGTATGTATGTACGTATTATGTAAGTACGTATACGCATGTATGTATGCATGTATGTACGTACGTATGTATGCATGTATGTATGAATATATGTATGTATGTATGTATGTATGTATGTACGTATACGCATGTATGTATGTATGTATGTATGTAAGTACGTATGTATGTATGTACGTATGTATGTATGTGTGTGAACACTTTCTTAAGTTCCTCACAAAAGCGCTGCCTTCCTCTTTATAACTGATCAAGTCTTCGGACTTTCTCAATCCGAGGAAAGGGAAACTCTTGGCATCGTGCCTTTTTGTTGCTGGCCCTAGACAGTGGAACTCTCTTCCGGCAAAAGTTCGTTCTGCAAAATCTGTTGCGACCTTCAGACCTCGACCTAGAAATAATCGTTTACTAGTCTCATTTCCACCGTATAGGCTGTTTCGGTATCTTCTCTGGTTCCCTTCTTGACTTTCGACCAAATCATCCTGTCGTTTTGCTCGCACAACGATTTTGCTTGCGTTAAGAAAAGTTTGTTCTAATATAAAATCTCCCGCTACGAAGACAATGAAAAGTTAAAGTTATAATCAAATCTGCGCATTGATAACTTTTGCTCTCTGCTCTCGAAGCCACTCTTTCTAACACGATTCAGTTAAGCGTCACATTCAACGTTAACGCTTGTTATTTATATTCGTTTAACGAAAAAAAAACAGGTGACACACCGCATCTGAGTACAATCGTTAACAGAGAATAATTTGTTTCTAAGAGTAAATTTAAAATAATACAAAAGACCAGGAGCGTAAATTTAAAATAATTGTTATCCTCCTCCTGCTGATGCATGCAGTGGCTGCTGGTAACGCTTGAAATACATTAGCAGAATTTCCATTTTATACGACGAGAGGACGATTTTCTTCTGTTTGCTGCCCTTGCCGATCTGAATTTATCAAAGCACTGCCGTGTTTGGTTTGACGATGAGCGTTTAAACCTTAAAGCAAGTGCACAATATTTCCAGTGACTTAACACTTCAACGACGAGCTCCATTGGTTTTTCCAGTTACTTTAAGTAGGGGTCAGCCTGGTAGACATTTTCCACCGAGTACCGAATTTGAGTATTTGGATGTACTATTTGCCGGATCCGGGTACGAACCGAATACCATTTGTTACATATGCCAAGCTACACTCTTTCATGTAATGAAAAATTATCTAAAAAATAAATTTCTTTACTTGTAATAACTGACTGATACCTTTTTAATTTTAGAAATAAATAATCAATGATATGGATTTGACTTCTGCTGTGGACTTCCGGTTTTGGTGTTTTTTGTACTTTTCTTCTTCAAAACAAATATGCTAGATGAAGCTCAAAGCTGATATTATGAGCCTACAAATTCCGACATGTGAGGCAGACAAGCAACTATTTGTGTGCACAGTATTTGCCGACGCAAATGCTTCCGAATAGTCCCGAAAAACGGGATATTTGGCTGAGGCAAACGTCCGAGCCGATTTCCGGCTGACCCCTAACTTTAAGTACACTCTCGTCGTTAAAGTGTTAACACGATTCACGAGTTCCGTTATGGCATAAATATCCTGTGGGCTTTCTGCAATCTTGCCTAACAAATCAGAAGCAATGTGCACCTACGGAACACTTCTGACTAAGCTCTGCGAGTTGGAACCAGAATTGCATCCACACATTGTGATTACTGATTATGAAGTAACAGCAACGACTTTTCATAAAAATTTCAATCAAAAGTCATGGACATTTGGACAATATATCAGGTGCAAAGTGCAGAATTACGGATTTTGTAGTTTATGCATTTGTATAGAACTAATGACGATGCGGAATTTGAAACGCACAGACACACGATCGGGTAAAATATAATATGTAGGCCTATACAGGCCATGGCTCTGACATTAAACTCTTGTCGCTCCTATAGCGATCAAGTTCGTATTTGGTTATTGTTAAACCTGCTGCTAGTTCTCCAACCTCCTTAACACTAACATGTTAGTGATGCATACCCTTCAAGAAACGTCTTCTCAAAATGTCAAAAACAAATTCTGGACGAGCGACGCAATACAAAGCTAATGAGATTGACTGAGCAGAAGATCTGAGGGAAACGCCGAAAGTTATGCTAAACCAATTTCTGGCAATTGAATCGACGATGACAAACCATAAGAAGAAGAAGACTGCGGTGCGTCTGAACAGCCTGATTGATGTCTGCTTGTTTGTCATTTGTGAATTCTTTGTGGACGATGGATTACACAGAGACAACGTAGGAGTATATATATCATCGATATCCGTCTGACGAATTGCCGTCACAAAATACGTCAGAAGCAGTTGATAGATTGCACTCCGAAAAATGCGCTGGTAATTTTCGGCGAATTTGAACCGATGTGCAGACGGTGCTGGGTATAACTACGCAGGTCATTAGGTCGATCGAAGGAGGCAGACGACAAAATTGTACTACTTTGTACGGCGGCGTCTTGTCGTTGAACCTGATGCAGCGATCATCCAGGTTCTTGTTGTAAGCACACTGTATTATTTAGCATATACCGCTAATATATATATATATATATATATATATATATATATATATATATATACATATATATATATAGGCCTACATATAACTCAGCGACTATAATAGGCCCCTATATTGTGTATACAGGCCTATATAAGTAGGCCCTATGTATATTCTACAGGGATCGCTTAGTGTCACGTTGATACATGCCTATTATAAGCCTATAGAATATAGAAGAGCGCTATCGATATTTGTGTATCTCATTACATCACCTATAGTTGTATTGATCCATAGGTTTATTTAGACGTAGGCTCCAACCGGTGAAAAAACCGGATTTTACCATGGAAGAAACCGGCTTTGAAAAAATTGTTTTTGCCACATTTTTAGATTTAATGAATATTCTCTTGACTATTATTGTTTGTCTTAATATTTAACTATGACCAAGTCGCGTGTACATCTGTACTATTTTCTGGAAAGACTTCAATTCACTTCTCACTATATCAGTCAACCCCACCAAGTTCTGCATCTACTGAACGCATAGTGTCTAACTTTGGTTTTATTCACAACAAGATTCTAAATCATCCTGGACAATGTTTTGAATAAACCCAAAGTTAGAAAATATGCGTTGAATAGTATCAGTAATGTTGACAGTGATTCTGACTGACTGACACTTTGAGAAATTGATAACTATCAGAACACAATTAACAGGTTCAGAAAAACAATGCTGACACAGAATAAAATGCACCATAGCATCATGTTTATATCTGTTGCTTGTCTTAAGAATTTGTCATGGAACCAATAACTGCAGTCTGCAAGTTTCTGCCACGGTTTCTGACGGTTATTACCAGTTTTTTCCGCCGTGGCAAATAGCCATCTCTGCGTCTTATCGACGAAAAAGTCTCTTAATAAGACGGATCTCATCATCGCTATTCCTCGCGCGTTGCCTTCTCCCGACGACTGGCCATTGTCTGTCACACATCTATTATGACGTTATAGACCAAATAACGGAGCCGTATTCATCGCCACGAAGAGCGACCACCACCAGCAGCAGCAACCGACGCCGCATCCGTCAGTGAGATGGAATCGTCGTCGTCGTCGTCGTCGTCTTCGTTCTTGGGTTTATTTATTCATCCGGGTTCCCTCCGATTGTTGTGAATTGCATTCTAAATTTTACGGCACTTAAGTAACGGCAGCCGGGTAGGATGTAGCCATACACGTATAATGGACTATCATTAATCAAGGTCTGCTGCCTTTCTATATACACAAAGACACAGACTCAGATACAAGTACAAATAAATATACAGATAGAAATAGAGATGCATATAATCATATATATTTCCCATTTTTCAATTATAGATGCAAATACAGGTAAATTTGCAGGTATAGGCCTACAGGTACACACACAGGTACACACATACACACACACTCAAACACACACACACACACATATATATAATATATATATATATAAATTCAAATATGGTTTGCAATGCTTTGCATGCAGGTATAGTTAATACTTTCACAATTTACATTCATAGATTGTTTATTTACATATTCATAGATTGCTTATTTACTTATTCATAGATTGTTTATTTACATATTCATAGATTACTTATTTTCATATACGTGTGTAACTATATAATCATATGCATAGATGCAACTTGTATCAGCAACCACATCCACGGTTGCCTACTTTTCCAACCTGCCTTTCATAAATACCATTCCGTTTAACGCTTTCACGACGAGAGTGTACTAAAGGCGACTGGGGAAACCATTGCAACTCGTCGTCAAACTGTAAAACTGCACTCATTGTCGCCTACAATCGCATAATCAACTCCACGAATAAAGGAAAGCTAACTGCTCTCATTTCCCTCGATGTTTCTGCCCTTTTTCATGCAGTCGATTACGATATACTCCTTCACCGCCTCATCGAAGACTGGTTTGACCTTATACCGCTCCACTCCATTCAGTTCACTGGCCTACTTACTGAACATTCTCTGGACTACCATTAGTTTTTGTATTTCGACAATATAATATACAGTTATTTCCTTCATTCGAAAGCTCGTCTTATTCAGCTTACGACTTGGTGTTACCGTGTTTGGTGATGTTCAGTCTTGAATATTCAGTGCTCGAAGTGGGACGGTATGAAACGGTATGCCATACCGGCACCTCTCCTGGCCGGCTGAAAGCATATCAGAACTTCTCCAGGCGAAAGATCCATACCGGTATGGCCCAAAGACATATCGGTACCCGTATCGGGGAGGGCGAGGGAAAGGGAATGGTTCTTATATCCATACCGGCACCTATTGTTTCCCACTTCGAGCCCTGTGAATATATCCAGCAACAAACATCTTCTGGATCCCTCGGAGACTGAGTTTCTCCTCCTATAAGTACAAGTGAACAACCCCATAAATGTCACTGGCTGGCAGCCTTAAAGTTAGATGATTGACTGGTGATCATTCCGAATGTATATACGAGCTTTGGGCGTAATTTTTGACTCAGCGAATTACGTCAGATAAATCCTTTGATAGGTTCTTTCAAGATGACATAAATAGCCAGATAAACAAGCATATGTGCATTAACAATATATTTGGTGGTGGTGGTGGTGGTGGTGGTGGTGGTGGTTTTGGTGGTGGTGGTGGTGGTGGTGGTGGTAGTGGTGGTGATGGTAGTGGTGGTGGTGGTGGTATTGGGGACTATTTTTATGTCATCAGCTTCACAGTGCCTTTGTCCGACGTCAATGCCGTTTCTTCTGTGATCAATAGATCGTTGATTTATACCTTAATTCTTTTCTTTTAAATAGTTTTAGCAGTTGTCATTGTTTACATGTTGCAGCTGTGTGTACAATAGCAATTTAATCGTCGTCATATTTCACGTTTCCGTTTTTGTCTTACCAAACAATTGCAAAGCGGCTTAATTGGTGAGAGAGTGACATTGGGACAAGACTGTTTCCACTGCATTCGGGGTTCGAATCCTACAACCTTGTCAACCCGTAAGGTCACTCGTCAAGATTCACATTTGCAAAAACAATAATATTCAGATCATTCAGAATATCGCAACAAGTGACTTTTGAATGTAACGAACGTTCCACAATACCATAACTTGTGATTTTCTCTGTTTTTGGTAAAAGTGTATGTAAAATTAAGACTTATTGGTCTACGGACTCCTGCTGGTTCGCTAGGAACAGCTCGCCTGTGTGTGCATTCATGCATAGGCAAGGCCGAGGATGTCGCATCAATAACGCAGGCATATATATATATATATATAGGACTTCTGTTTGTATTGGACGTCTGAGAGCCGTTGGATTATTTTCAGCATGCGGTCAGATGTCAGCGTACGTTTGACCCAAGGCACCTGTCATATTCATAAATGGCTATGTCTAGCTGTTCAATTACATTCCGTTAGACAGCGACAGGTGGTGGTTCTGTTGACGGGTGTGGCCTTTGTGGCCTTTGTGGCCTTTCCCTTCGATGACGGTTGCCTTAATTGTTTAGGCTCTGTATAGGATGGATATGAATGCGACGTTGTGAACGAAGGTAATCACGCACACTAACGCATAAAAGATAATTGCACGTATATATACTATATACGTGCAAATGCAAATGCAATTACCTTTTACATATACATATACTATAGATTGGCTGCTGTTGATATAAATGTATATTCTAGATGTGAATTGAAATGTCAGGCGTCTGCTGATTCAGCCAATCACGCAAAGGAAATCAGTTTACATTCATGAAGTCGTGAATCAACGCATTCCGCGTACATCAGGGCATTTCGAGTCCACAGCAGCAGCAACAGATGACGACGACGACGACGACGACGATGATGATGATGATGAATGATGATTATGAATGATGCTGTTGATGATTATGTATACGAAGCAAATAAACAACAGATCATATCATATAATCTGTTGTTTATTTGCTTTGTATACAGTATACGCCATTATGTCGGGATGCAATGTCTGGTAATTGAAATCATTGAGATACTTGACTGTGATATTCTGTCATCATCATCATCATCATCATCATCATCATCATCATCATCATCATCATCATCATCATCATCATCATCATCATCATCATCATCATCATCATCATCATCATCATCATCATCATCATCATCATCATCATCATCATCATCATCATCATCATCATCATCATCATCATCATCATCATCATCATCATCATCATCATCATCATCATCATCATCATCATCATCATCATCATCATCATCATCATCATCATCATCATCATCATCATCATCATCATCATCATCATCATCATCATCATCATCATCATCATCATCATCATCATCATCATCATCATCATCATCATCATCATATATGCGTCATGTCGCTTTAATCTCTAATTTAAACTTTCTATATAGCCCGTATTTTTTTTGATAGCTTGTGTATCAGCCGCAACGTAAACACATGTGCAAGAACGGTCATTCCTGAACATTCGGCGGAAATTTCCTACATTGCAATGTAGACCAGTGAGTATGCGGGCATTCTTCAATTCTTCCTTCCGTATACGGAGCCGAACTGAAGACGCTGTAGCGGATGTCGGGATCAAATATACCACTAAGCAAACTAAAATACGACGCAACCAATAAGCTGACGATCGGCTCGGATGAGTAAAGAGGAGTTTGAGGGATGAGCCGATCCATTCTACAGCCAACGGAAGCAGCATCTGCATGATGGACATCTACAGGGATGCGCTGACTGCAGTGCGTCTTGTTGCTAAAGACAGCGTGACCCGATCTTCACTCTTCAGTAACCCAGCCCTGTCCAGTTCGCACGTGAATGTGGCTGATAAGCGGTTTTAGGCAAGCGATGAGTTATGGCGAGGTTGAATGCTGGAAACTCCGCTGCATCAATAGTCGCGAAATATCCACAGGCATTATATATTTACAACACCACACTTGTGACTTTTATACGCATATACACATCTATATGCGTAATACATTTAAACATATATCACGTATACTATATATATATATATATATATATCACCACATTTATATAGAATATATGTATAGATTTATGTATGCATAGATGGACGAATCCATGGCTCATGTTTATAGACGAAGGCCATAAGGATGGCTTCTGATTCCACGTATTGCATGAATTATTCTCCTCGCTATGAGGAATCGTGCGTTGTGTTCTATTGCTTCGATATAATTGATTCCTCTGCCTTCTACCCCTCCCCCCACCGCCGGGTGCTAGACCTCAATTCAATCCAGTCGGGATTTTTTATCCGACCATAAAGTCATTTTGGTTGGATGGAAAACAATTCTTTCGATTCCTACAACCGCGGAGACCCTGCCAACAGCTGCTGGACTCTTCTTCACCGAGACACCAGAATTTATTCATCGGTCAAACAAAGGAAGAGTTCGAAAGGATTCGAGACTTAATACAATATTCATACGAAAGTTTCTCTGTACACTTATGTATAAACTATCACTATGCTCGTACTGCCAAAGCACAGCGCAGGGCATTCTCGGTGGTTGATCCTGCCGTTTGGAACGATCTCTCTCTGGAAATTCGTTCCCTTCTTAGGGATCTTTCTGGTTCGTTTTTATGGTCTTCTTAAGACATTTCTCCCTGATCAGGCCTGGGTCAGAAGCGCCTCGGAGTAGATTCCTTGAAGGGGCACTATATAAATTTGATAGATAGATAGATAGATAGATAGATAGATAGATAGATAGATAGATAGATAGATAGATAGATAGATAGATAGATAGATAGATAGATAGATAGATAGATAGATAGATAGATAGATAGGTAGGTAGGTAGGTAGGTAGGTAGGTAGGTAGGTAGGTAGGTAGGTAGGTAGGTAGGTATATAGGTAGGTAGGTAGGTAGGTAGGTAGGTAGGTAGGTAGGTAGGTAGGTAGGTAGGTAGGTATACGTAGGTAGGTAGGTAGGTAGGTAGGTAGGTAGGTAGGTAGGTAGGTAGGTAGATAGATAGATAGATAGATAGATAGATAGATAGATAGATAGATAGATAGATAGATAGATAGATAGATAGATAGATAGATAGATAGATAGATAGATAGATAGAAAGATAGATAGATAGAAAGATAGATAGATAGATTAGATAGATAGATAGATAGATAGATAGATAGATAGATAGATAGATAGATAGATAGATAGATAGATAGATAGATAGATAGATAGATAGATAGATAGATAGATAGATAGATAGATAGATAGATAGATAGATAGATAGATAGATAGATAGATAGATAGATAGATAGATAGATAGATAAACATATACATATATTGCTACACGCTTCTGAGAAGCATATTAGACACGCAGTGCTGGATTTATAAGCATGGACGCTAAAAAGCTACAGCTTGTACAAGACCTCACAATCTGCAGGGGCCTAAAAAATTCTTTATGTGGGGCTTTTAAAAACTGTATGTGTACTGTGTGTGTGTATATATATATATATATATATATATATATATATATATATATATATATATATATATATATATATATATATATATATATATATATATATATATATATTATGTAGAACCTTTCTAAAGGCTTATGTAGCAAATTCCATCTCTCCTGAGTAAATTTATTCCTTTGAAAATAATTTGAATTTTTTCTTAAGTGCCTTGCTATTAAATAATTAAAAGGCATATATGTTTTAAAGTTTTGTGAGATCTTCTAAGTACATGTAATTCTGTAACAAGGGGCCTCCAAGCTTTATATAGCTTAGTGGCCTCACCAAGTCTAAATTCGGCACTGTAGACACGCGCTACATAAATGTGCGTCCTATACTGATGCGAAACAGGTCCGTCGAGGTGAGGTAATGTAATAGAAAGTAACTGGATATTTACCTTTCGATGACGCTCCTGATCAGTCCACATGACGTCAAGAACGACGGTTGCATCCAAAGGCGAACAATGCTCACGCAGCTATAAGAGCCTTCGATCATTAACAGATTAACGTTTTTAGACCAAAAGATGACAATATTATTGCCAACTTATTCGGAACTCATCGTCTGTTTTAGATTGAGAACGATGAACGATGACAGTCGAATGAACCATTCTCAGCTCATCCACTGCAGGATGCGCTCAGTCGCTGAAGGCAGAACGCGCAGTGTCCCGATAAGCCTTCCTTCACGCCACCAAGTCCGTGCGTGCACGCAGACATTCTTCCATAGCCAGCCATTCGGTCACAGAACCTTAAGTACCTTTGTAAATGATCGACGTCACTGCAAAAACCCAGGCCGACGCCATCTCACTGAATCCGTGATTTCATGGCCGCAGACAGCACATTGTATATGTATATTCGTTTATTATAAATCAACGAAGGATGACACACCGCATCACAGCTTACAACAGTCTAAAGCGATAATATTAATAATGAAATGATAAATAATAAAGTATATATTTCCAGTGCTATGACAAAGAATTGTGTAGAAGCGCACCAATTTAAAATTGCGGCCGAGTTTCAAATGGCGGCTGGGTGAAGTTATGCAAATGTAAGAGTCAAGTCATGGACCTTGACAAATGATTTAAACAAACATAATATTAGTCCTAATTGTTAATTGGCGAATTGTTAGTTTAGGACATAAAACGGATTGCTGGTTTCTCTATAGCATATCCGGGCGATATAAGTAAGACGTCATCCCAGCCCAGGCATAACTGCGAACCAATTGCTTAGTTTATTGGATTAGAGGTATATGCTGGCCTATTATTCAGATAAATCACCTCATGACATAACTATAGTGACACCGTATTCATTTGCTTAAATGTAGATATATAGCCAAGTCTTGTTCTTCTGTGTTTTGTTCCTGTCATTGGCAACAGTCGATTTAAGAGAGGCAATTCAATAAAGTCAAGCTGCTACTTCGCTTAATCCGATTGCTATAGGAACAGAAGCAGATATACAAATCTGTGGACGCCCATCTGTCTGTCGTGGTCTACAGCTTTTATTTATAGGTCAATGAAACTTAAAAAATAAACAAGTAGGCCTAAACTTCACATATGAAGCCATCGTGTATGTAGCAGAGAATTAGGCTGGAGAACTGGTCCTGATTAAGCAGAATTAAGAAATTAGTTGAGATCACTGCGACAATTAGGCTCTCCTTATTCATAATATAAAACAGGCCATGGACTGTTGTCCATAATAGCATGACTATATTGGTCTATCTATTGAGTCATATTAGTGAGCGTATGGCGAGCCATGACTCCATCTAATAATTTTATATGACAGCGACAAAGACTTCATGGCGACAGTGAGCAGATAATGAGCCAAGCATAATAACGAGTGACATTCGATTCCTATTTAAGCGTATACGCGGCAAGCAAAGATTGAATTAACTCCGTCACTGCTCGTACTCTGGCAGTGCCAGTCCCAAGCTTGGATAAAGGAGGAGGGCGATGCTAATCATATCTTTCTTCTGACACAGCGTCTCTAAACAGTAACTAACCAAATAACCAAATATAAATTTGAGTTAGCCTCTTCCTTTCCCTCTTCCCTCGCTTTTACGCAAAACTGACTGTTCCTGTTAAAAGCGTTCACGGCACATTGTGCATTCACAGTCTGCGTAAAAATTTACAATGATCACTCTAGGTCAGTATATCTTGCTGTTGTATTATGTGTCGCAGCAGTTACACTGGGTCAGTCTTCATCTTCATCCTACTGAACACATGCGTTGTAGGCCTATACTCCTGCGTGGAAATGACAAATACCAGCTCTTCTTCGTCCAATCACTGAAGCATCAACGCTTTAACGACGGACTGCATTGGTTTTCCAGTCACTTTTAGTACACAATTATCGTTAAAGTGTTAAATATTTCATTTCAGCAGCGGAATCTTCAGACAGACATTCGACAGAAAAAAGCAATTCCTAAAATCCAGCGCACGCAGTAAAGTCGACGAAACTCAATGTTGCTGACCCTGGCGCCGTTGCACGCAAAGAACCAGTACCCTAGGGAAGTATATTGGCTACCGTATATTGGCTACCCTAGGGAAGTATATTGGCAGGTTTTCGATCTGATCCTATCAATTTCCGATGGTCTTAAGCACGGATCGCCAATCTGAACCTATCAAGACAAGTACTTAAGCGCGTTTTAAGTATCTCGCAAAAACCATGTACCTATGATTGACTATAGCTGCTGATCAATACAAGTGCGAGCAAGGACCTATAAATATTTTATGGGCCTCCATTGTGTATTTTACTGTTCCTCAAGTTTTTGGGTTGGTAATATACAGTTTCTGATGATATACGTGAGGATCGAGGTCTGCAGCGTTAGTCGTGGAATTATAAAAGGATGTGGCTATACCTCAAGACTTAATGGCTCCCTACGAATAATACGTTAACATTTATGGCACTAATCTTTATATTCCACAAAATCTTCTGAAACTGATTTTCCCAAACCCAACCGCTGCTAGACCTGTTGTCGTTCACAGTAAAGTTGAGACGCATGGTGAAAGAATTTCTTTTCATGTCGCATACTGCTTTGTCGCCAAGCGCATCCTATGCATGATGTCCATTGCTATCGAAAAAGGTCACGTAATGCTTTATCAGGTCAGGCTTCTTCATGTTGATCTTAAATGTGATGACGTGGCCATGAAGTCTGTATTTATTAAGTTTTCAGCAAAACCTTTAGCGCAAAATAAAGAATCAGAATTCATAATCCTGGAACAGCTGCTTCGCTAGTCGATGCTATTTTTGACTACGGTTAGGTTATTTAAAAAATTCTTTATTTAAAACGGAAGGCGGACTCGGTGATATTTTGTATATTCTTACTCATACACAATACAGTATAATACAATATAACTGTATTTTATATTGCCTTCCTTCCATAGTTCAGTAAGTGCACACGACCATACGACAGAACATCGAAAGTAGTTGTGCCATGGGCTTATATAGAAGCCTACAATTACCATGGTAGTTGTAGGCTTCTAGGATAACGTATTTTCAGCAAGTTTTTGCTAGGACTCAATTTCTAGCGGTTATTCGAAGTGATTACAATAATTACATCATCGACTGATAATTACCTGGTAACCAGTCGATTAGATCTTAGCCTAAAGATCTCTGAGTTGGTCTAAAAGTCACGATATACGCTTTTGATTTAATATATAAACCAACTGATTTTAATTTGTTTGGTTCCTCCTTCGAGTCCCTTTCTTTTCAGCCGATGAGAACTTACAACGACAGTTCGCTGATTACATTTTTTCACCTAATTTCAGTCCAATTCCTTTCGACATGCTTCCAAGCATCGCTTTTGTTGCTCTAAAGCCACAGCGTATACATAGGCCCAACTAATGCTGTACGATACAAAGCATGGCTACTTAAAGTCAGTCCCCATGCGTTTGCTTCTCTCGAAACATGCTTTTGCCAGCTCCATCTATAGCAGCCGTATTAGAAAATCTTAGGACTTCTATTGCGCCATTACATCAGTGCACAGGGCATCAGTTGGTGGCACTCGAGCGTCTAAGCATAATTCAAAGCAACTGCGGAAAATCTGTCTTCGTAGTTTTTGCATCTCCGGGTCGAGCCAAGAGTGGGCGAACAATTCTGCAGAAAATGTATGGTGATTTCTTAACTTACAGCTGTTGAGACTTGGATCATAACAATTGCATCAGTTTGTATGTACGTATGTATGTATGTATGTTTGTATGTATGTATGCATGTTTGTATTTATATTATGTATATATGTATACATGTATGTATATGAATATGTATACAGGTATGTAGGTATATACATGTATGTATGCGTGTATTTATGTATACATGTGTACATGTATGTATGTATGAATGTATGTATGTATGTATGTATGTATGTATGTATGTATGTATGTATGTATGTATGTATGCATGTATGTATGTATGTATGTATGTATGCATGCATGTATGTATTTATGTATGTATGCATGTATGTATGTATACATGTATATGAATATGTATACAGGTATATAGGTATATACATGTATGTATGCGTGTATTTATGTATACATGTGTACTGTATGTATGTATGTATGTATGTATGTATGTATGCATGTATGCATGTATGTATGTATGTATGTATGTATGTATGTATGTATGTATGTATGTATGTATGTATGCATGCATGTATGTATTTATGTATGTATGTATGTATACATGCATGTATATGAATATGTACACAGGTATATAGGTACATACATGTATGTATGCGTGTATTTATGTATACATGTGTACATGTATGTATGTATGTATGTATGCATGTATGCATGTATGTATGTATGTATGTATGTATGTATATATGTATGTATGTATACATGCATGTATATGAATATGTATACAGGTATGTAGGTATATACATGTATGTATGCGTGTATTTTAGTATACATGTGTACATGTATGTATGTATGTATGTATGTATGTATGTATGTATGTATGTATGTATGTATGTATGTATGTATGTATGTATGTATGTATGCATGCATGCATGTATTTATGTATGTATGTATGTATGTATACATGCATGTATATGAATATGTATACAGGTATATAGGTATATACATGTACATTATGTATTCGTGTATTTATGTATACATGTGTACATGTATGTATGTATGCATGTATGTATGTATGCATGTATGTATGTATGTATGTATGTATGTATGCATGTATGTATGTATGTATGTATGTATGTATGTATGTATGTATGTATGCATGCATGTATGTATTTATGTATGTATGTATGTATACATGCATGTATATGAATATGTATACAGGTATATAGGTATATACATGTATGTATGCGTGTATTTATGTATACATGTGTACATGTATGTATGTATGTATGTATGTATGTATGTATGCCGGAACGGCATTCCGGCACCTTTTTTCAGCTACTAAAAAATAATTTAGTTATGTATGTATGCATGTATGTATGTATGCATGTATGCATGCATGTATGTATGTATGTATGTTTGTATGTATGTATGTATGTATGTATGTGCGTGTATGTATGTCACAAATCTATCTATCTATCTATAATAACTTAATATAGCGCCCCTTCAAGGAATCGTGTTTTCTTAGCTTTATCTACTCAGCGGCGCACCCGACTCAGTTCCGGTCAAAAAGAAAGGTCTTAAGAAGGCCATAGAAAGTACCTGAGAGGTCCCTAGGGAGGGAGCGAAGCGAAAGGTGGAGGTTATTCCAAACGGTAGGACCCACCACGGAGAATGCCCTACGCTGCGCCATAGCATTACGAGCATAGGGACAACAAAATCACCCCGAGAGGCCGAGCGCAAGGCACGGCGCACCGCACAGGCGGAAGTTAAAGAGCTCGCAGAGGTAGGCCGGGGCACAATGGTCATGTGCACAAACAAGATTTTGCTAATTATAGGTCAAATTCCGTATTGCCCTACTTGTCCACGTTATTTGAAAAGGCAGTGTATGCGAGCCTATATGATTATATCGAGAAAAGAAATCTCCTTTATACATCCCAGCATGTTTTCCAGCCAGGCCACTCTATAATGATGTCGCTACTAAATATCCAAGAGAGCATATAGCCTATGTCACAACTTATCGCAAACGAATAGTCCCTAGATGCAGTGCCTTTTTTAGCCGGAACGCGCCGGAACGGCATTCCGGCACCTTTTTTCAGCTACTAAAAAATAATTTATTTGTTTCAATAATAAAAACAATAATTTAGTTATTTTAATTTAATTTCAGCGTTTTGAACTGTTTTCAGTGTTTATTGAGACACCTCACAACCCCAACCCCGTTTTTCTCGGAATTTTAGCCAGCCCATAATAGTTCAGTTCCGGAACCTATTGTTCCGTTCCAAAACTTTTTTCCAAGAATAAAAGCACTGCCTATGTGTCTTCATAGATTTTGCCAAAGCCTTTTATACGGTTAATCACAATATATTATTATCTAAATTAGAAAACATGGGCATACGTGGGATGGCACTTTCTTGGTTCCGTAGCTATTTAACTAATAGATACCAGCAGATCGATGTTCTGTAATCATGTAATGGTTCTCTATCTACTTTAAGACTTGTCAGATATGAGGTACCACAAGGCTCAATCCTTGGCCCTTTACTCTTTTTACTTTTTATAAATGACGTCCCTAATGCCTCACCCATTCTACACTTCCTACTATTTGCGGATGACACTAATATCATTGCCTCTCGCAATCTTATGACAAACTATTCCGACTGATGAACCAAGAACTTGTAAAAATAAACAAGTGATTTGTATTGAATAAATTTTCCCTAGATGCAACTAAAACAAATTATATTCTGTTTAGTTCTCATCGTAAACGACCATCTCTTACAAATGAAATACTTACTATAAACAATATCCCCAATCCCCAAGTAACCTCTTCTAACTTTTTTGCATCTTCATCAACCAATCTCCTACATGGCTGATCATATTAATAATATAATCCAAAATTGCAAAAAACATAGGAATTTTGTCTATAGGATCGTCTACCTCTTACCAAAAAAACATTCGCATCAGCCTGTACTACTCAATTATCCACCCTTACTTATTGTAACATGATATGGACATCGAATTATCCAGCTAGACTAAAAAGACTATCTATACGGTACTTCAAAAGCCCTTCGTATTATTGCAAACTGTTCCTATCACCTCTCAACTGACCTTATCTACCAGCAAGCGCGTATTTTCAGGATCAAGCAGATACTATCCCTACGAAACAATGAATTCATGTATCAATATGCAAATAAGCAACTACCGTCAGCTTTCAATAATTACTTTGCCTTGGTATCTGAAAGCAATCCTTATAGAATGCGCACCTCGAACAACTACAGACTTATATATCCCCGAACTAATACCGCATGTTCTCGGTTAGATGTGCCAACCCCAATACCTGGAATATAGACCATGCTGACATAAAATGTTCGACTAATGTTTTGTCTCTTTAAGCGTCGACTCGTGATTGCTTTGTGGCATATTTAACTATCTGATGTGTGTGCACTAGTTAAGATTTATTGATTCCATGTGCAATTGACCAAACCAGCTGCGGTATACTGTCACTTAGTGGGACCTTGGTCCTTTTAAGGTTTTCTTTTCCTGTTGTTCCCGGATAACCTCATTTTATACACATGTATCATATTCGAAATGTCTTGTTTGATGTTGTTTGATGGAACCAATAAAAAATTTATGGCTATGATTATGGTGCATATCTAGACACTTATTATAGTTGCTGCGTCTGTTAGTCGAAGTTGCGTCAAAGTTTGTATTCGTCTTCCATAAAAAAAACAAATAAAATAACTTCTAAACTCCAAATTGTGATAATGATGATATATGTATATATATCAATTTAGCTGTGAACGAAAAGCAGTTTGTCTTAATTTACATCCATGCTGCGACGGCATCCGTTGGGCGGCATTAGGTGAATCCATGGGTTGCCACACTCTGAATTAGGACAAGGGCGGCTCCATCGGAACTGTTGATAATAATGTTGAAAGATATCCAGACGATGAATGTCCGACGGCGACATTTTCCGAAGAGAATCCTTGGACAGGAAATTGTGATCTATGTTCCAAGCGCTGTTGATGGAGCGCAGAGTTAAAGTTCAAAACAGGCAGAGACCAGAACTGGATTTGCGTTGTCACACAGAAGATAGCACGACTAAGCTATGCCAAAGACCTAAAACGCTATTGCTCGAATTTGAGGCTTAGTTTTTATGGCCGTAGGTTAGAAACAGACCTTAGTGTAATTCGTAGGGTAGCTCTTTGAGTCCATTTAGTTATTGCTCTTTCATTCTTGTGCGAATTATTCCGTTTATACAATTAAATTTCTGATTCGTTTCGCACTTGAAGCATTGTCCTCAGCCACAACATTAGTTGATTAAAACACAAGAGTCGTATAGTCTCGTAGAGGTACGTTTTGACTGATGATCTGTCTATGATGTAAGTACGATCGTGGTGGTGATGGCGACGGTGGTGGTGATATACTTCAGCAATGAAGGTAATGATGATGATGTGGTGGTGGTGATGGTGATGATGCTGATGATGATGACGATAATGATGATGATGATGATGATGATGATACTGCTGCTGCTGATGATGATAATGATGACAGTTAAGACGAAGATTATGGTGGTGATGATAATGGTGATGATGGTGGTGGTGGTGATGATGATGATGATGATGATGATGATGATGATGATGATGATGATGATGATGATGATGATGATGATGATGATGATGTAAATGATGATGATGTAAATGATGATGATGGCAGTTATGACGAAGATTATGATAACAGCGATATGGTGATGATGATGGTGATGATTGTACACATGTAGCTAACTGAGTACAACACTGAGCGAGAGATTGAGAGATATCAATGTTACTCAGCAAATCGACTGGAGTCGGATAAGAAATTAAACAATGAAGTCATTAACTTTTCTATATTTAAAATCAATTATTCTGATGGCATGGTATCTGCTTGACTTTCTGTCTAATACTATTCGACGGATCATCTGTATGTTAAACGCCGCTGTGTCTGTGTCTATCTTTCTGTTTATATGTGCATATACCTGTGTGTCTGCATGTCTATCCGTCTATCTGTCTGCACGAATGTGTGTCTGTCTCTGACGGAGTGTCCCTATGGCTTTGTGTCTGCTTGTCTCAACGTACGTATGCTGTTCAGTGCTCTCCATGGGTCGTACATATATCGTGTATTGATGCGATCGATTCCCACGACAAACTAACAGGTATAAGTTGATCTCGAATGTCCTTGACGTGCAGGTAATTATTCATGCAAGAAGGAATCAAGGAAGGAAGGAAGGAAGTCAGACAGGAACTGGAAACGTTCTGCGTCGATTCCCCATCTAGCGTATTAAGTCGGATAAACGGCCGTCTTCCATGAAATCCTTCTGCGTCCATGGAGCTGGAAAGCAACACTAACAGCACGAGCTGTCGGGTTCTCGAACGTGTCCAGGGGAGGACTCACTCTGAGGGCATGGATGCCATGGGCATTAAGCAGAAGAGCACGATATACCGATTATTCTAAAACACGCCCTTCTAGCCATCAACATGGCTTAGATCAACGCAAACACACAGCTAGACAGACAGGCACACGCACGCACGCACAGACTGGCTTCCGGGTTAATCCAGGTGAAGACAGACAGGGTTCTTAAACGTGGAAAAGCTGGTTTCCTAAATCATCTATAACTGCAGATAACGTCTCGCATTTTATGAGTCACCCGAAGAGATGCATCGTTAATGGAAATTACATTTCAGCACATCTCACAAGTATATTACCTACATTCGCCGTGGCATTGACAAATGGCGGGCATACACTGACAAATGACAGAGAAAAATATGATGGAAAATGCAAGAGTATAGACGACAAAAGACCTGTTTTGAATCGCTTTATGTGCCATGTTAAAAACTGTGTATACATACACATGTCATTTGTATATATATGCATAACTGCACATCTTGGATGCGCATAGTTGAACCTAAATGTACCTTGTCACTGTAGAGTCGCCGATGTGAAATTTGGCGTGTGGTGGATAAGATAGAAGCAGAGTATCCCTATGCAGATAAATATCATGTCATCACAGCTGCTTCTGTGCTGTAATTCATGCCTATACTATACCACATTAGAGCTATGCAGGTAATTTTGCATGTGCCGTCTTTTATTGGTAACATTATGGTCGTGTTCTCATAGCCCTACGTAACGAACGAGAGTGTGTAAGAGAGGTAGAGAGAGGGACAGACAGACAGACAGACAGACAGACAGACAGACAGACAGACAGACAGACAGATAGACAGACAGACAGAGACAGAGACCGACAAAGACAGAGACAGACAGACAGACAGAGGGGGAAGAGGAATGGAGAGAAAGAGAGGAATGAAGGGAAAGAGGGAGGATGGAGAAGAGACGGAAGGATTGTTGGAGGGAGCCAAGGAGGGAGAAAGACAGAGATAGCACGACAGGTCGGTCTTTTCGTGCACGCCATCTAATGTACGTGAAAAGCGAAGGAAATTTGTTCGTCTTTTGTCGTCTTGATCTGATATGATGACAGTAAAATAGAATCACACGTCAAATAGAAAGATTCATCAGATGAAGCTCGATGCTAGGTTGGACGACAACGACGACGACGATGATGACGACGACGACGAAAAAGACAATTCTAGAACGGACGACGCCTTTAACTTGGATACGCCTGCTTGGTTAAGATAAACTATGCATCTGGTATATTTTCAAGTGTGGGCGCTCGATAGTGTAGTGGTTAGTGCGCTGATCTGTAAATCGAGAGGTCGGGGTTCAAATCCCCGCCAGGGCAAGCACTTATTCTTCTTCTTCTTCCTCTTCGAGTGGCTGTTCCGATCTTCTGAATAAACTTAAACCTCGGTCTTGCCAGAGCCGGAAAATCTGCGCTTGAAGTAAGTATATAACTGTATATTCCTTATTAACCAATTGCTAATCGCACTTTGGTGTACAGATATCGTATCGAATAAGTTTACCTTTGTCCCATTTAGATCTAATTCTTTGCCACTATTCCATCCTTTCCACGTCGTGTTTCTTTTCTCGTGTCCTTAGTTCAGTGTTCGCTCAGACACACGCATACATGTAGAGCCTCAGCGATTGAACAGAGATGACGTTGGACTCGGTCTACTTCAAAGGCAGCATCCGATTTGATTGCCTCAATTGAAACGACATCCGACAATTATTGTTCTTTTAAATTATGATTGCCCGATTGCGAGAGAGAGCGAGATAGCGAGAGAATGAGAAAGAGAGGGGGAAGAGGAATTGAGAGAAAGAGAGGAATGAAGGGAAAGAGGGAGGATGGTAAAGAGACGGAAGGATTGTTGGAGGGAGTCAAGGAGGGAGAAAGACAGATCGAGACAGCACGACAGATCGGTCATTTCGTGCACGTCATCTAATGTACGTGACAAGCGAAGGAAAATTTGTTCGTCTTTGGTCGTCTTGATCTGATATGATGACAGGAAAATAGACGTCAGCAAGAAAGACTCATCAGCTGAAGGTCGATGCTACGTTGGATGACAACGACAACGACGATGATGACGACGACGATGATGACGACGACGATGAAAAAGACTATTCTAGAACGGGACGTTGTCTTCACTTGGAAACGCCTCCTTGGTTAAGATGAACAGTGCATTTGGTCATAAGTGTAGTGGTTAGCGCGCTGGACTGTCAGTCGAGAGGTCGGGGATTCGACAGGGCAGAAATTTGTTTCGAGATTTATGCTCCACTTGCATTCCTAGCCAACTCAGCTATAATGAGTACACCGACCGTACACTGTCGGTGGAAAGATGAGACGGCGAGGCCGCGAGGGAGAAGATCGGCCAACCGCCCTTATATGCCGAGCCTAAGTAAATGAAGTCACTAACACTTTGCACAAAAGGCTGCCTTTAGGTACAAAGTTCTTCTTCTTCTTCTTCTTCTTCTTCTTCTTCTTCTTCTTCTTCTTCTTCTTCTTCTTCATCATCTCATTCTTCTTCTTCGTCTTCTCATTCTTCTTCTTCGTCTTCTCATTCTTCCTGCCCTTGAAGTAAGTTAGTAAGCAAGTATATTCTTTATTGACCAATTGCTAATCGCACTTTGGTGTACAGACATCTAATAAGTATACTTTTGTCCCATTTAGACCTAATTCTTTCCCACTGTTCCATCCTTTCCACACCGTGTTTCTTTTCTCGTTACCTTAATTCAGTGTTCGCTCAGACACACGCATACATGTAGAGCCTTAGCGATTGAACAGAGATGACGTTGGACTCGGTCTACTTCAAAGGCAGCATCCGAATTGATTGCCTCAATTGAAACGACATCCGACAATTTATTGTTCTTTTAAATTATGATCGCAACAGAGAAAGATAAACAGGAAGCAAATTTAAGATCGTCTCAGTGTTATCAAACGCAAAACACGACCAACGCATGTCGCATGACACCACGCCTTATACAGTAGCCTATGCATATTATATATAATTATATATGTATGATTATATATGTAAGCCTATATGTGTGTGTATGTTATATGCATACTATAACATAGCATAAATGTGAACTTGTAAAGCGCAACTTCAAGGGAAAACTCGTCGGTAGCGCAGCTCCCGCGCCAACAAAGGAGAACCCTCGTTCAAACAGAATAGACTTAAGTGACTTCATGTCTTATATATATATATATATATATACATATATATACATATATACTGTAATATGTAATTATGTACTATGTACACTGTATAGAAGGTTTGACATCAACAGGTATTTGTCGCCTTACAGTCTTTGTTAATGTATGTATGTATATGCATCTGAGCTTATTGATATTAGAGCCGTTAGAGACAGACCTCTCAGCGTACTTACTCTAAGTACCTTGTATATGGCGTAATGTCACATATAGGCTTATCATGTATGTTGCTTTTAAGCGCGTGTGTCGTTTAGTCGATATGGCTGCGTTTTATGGGCCATTTCTGAAATCAGAAGAAACGTCGTAATTCAGAGATATTCCAATAAAACGGCGAAGATTTAAGACCAGCTGGTAATTTGAAAGTCTTGTTCGACAGGAGGAATACACGGGCATAACGTTGGTATGCAGCCAATGTTGAGTATAAATATTCGCCAATTTCATTAATTTATATTAAAATCACTATTATCTTCGATCAAAAAATGTAGTCGTTTTCCGCTGTCATAACCAGACGTCGCCGACGTATTGGATAATTTTCACCATTGTCCGCTTATTTCTGATGACATTATGAAACTTATTGAAGACATTATTAGACCTATAAAATGTAAGCAAATTGAAGCCAGTGGAGCCACGTCGATCTTCTTCTGATCTGAATTTATTCCAAAAGTGTTTATCGTTTTGTGCAAGAAAGAGGGCGAACAAATACAAAATCCATAAGGCATCAACGTAGTCTGTAGTGGCTCTGGGTTGTCTAGCAACTCGACACTAGATATAAATACAAATCTGCTGTTGCTCACTATTAGCCAGTCTTGTTGTCCTCGAGACCAAGGTCTTGGTCTCGAGTGCACTCGAGTTCGTTTTTAAAAGTCTTGGTCTTGGTCTTGGTCTTGAGGTTCAAGGTCTTGGTCTTGGTCTTGGTCTTGAGGTTCAAGGTCTTGGTCTTGGTCTTGGTCTTGGTCTTGAGGTTCAAAGTCTTGGTCTTGGTCTCGCAAGACCAAGACCAAGACTGGCTGTTAATATGAACAGTCATTTAACATAACTCAAGAATTTTGTATCAAGCCTGCTTGCATCATACGACCAATATCTATGGATGGATACAAGTCATGTTGGTCAGGAAAACCCATTGGCAGCAGCAACAGTTATTCTGTATCAGACGGTATGATAAACCATGGGAAGATTTCAAAAGGACTCACTACCTACATTTACATCCAGTGCTTGAAAAGCTACTCTGTGTGTGTCAGCGACTTCAGCACCTGTAGAACGTATTTTTTCACATGGCGGAATTTTTATGAGGCCCACCAGGCACGTCTTGGTCAGAAATTCTGAGCGAATTGGTTTTTATAAAATACAAAAGGCATTTGGTATAAGAGTTTGCATGAAGGACTTTTGAATACAAATTCGGATTTCTCTGCAGTTTACATTTAAAGTTAATTTGCTTGAATAAAATAAAAGACTCATGTTTTCACTAAAATAGTGAATATTCTGACTTTACAATTTTTAGAAGTCTTGACCTGATTTCGGTTTTTTGGGGTCTTGGTCTTGGTCTTGGTCTTGAGGTTCAAGGTCTTGGTCTTGGTCTCGAGGTTCAAAGTCTTGGTCTTGGTCTTGGTCTCGAGGTTCAAGGTCTTGGTCTTGGTCTTGAGGTTCAAGGTCTTGGTCTTGGTCTTGGTCTTGAGGTTTAAGGTCTTGACAACAAGACTGCTATTAGCTACGGGACATGAAAACAATCTACCAAAACTGTCCCGATTTTCATAACTTTACTCCATCTGTAATATCACCTAAGGTCTAACCCAAAAAAGAGATATTCTAACACGAGTCTAGTAAGAACATAGAACTTTAACCGACTTTAATATTTAAAATTTTTTTATTAACATCGTGCTTGCTTAGGACTACAGGCGTCTATTGGACTGCCAATTCTACAACGCATGTTGTATGTTTCTTTGTAGTTTGTCGTGAGAGGTCGCTGGTGAGACGTTGACGCAGCAACAAAACCACATCAGGACTCAAGTGCTCTTCGAAAAAAATGTATTGACGACCGATAGCCTAACTGGTGAAAGAAGTGCAGAATTATAAAAATTTGTTCGGTCGGTAGCCTATTTATACGTTAAGAGTGAAGGCGCTTTCTTAACAAGCATAATATGTTTAAATCGAAACCACGCTTCTCGAAAAGAAAATCATAGCAGTTAGAAAATGCAAGATAGAGAGCAGGCCCTCTATTCAATGATAGGCGATAACCTTAGATAAATTTGTTGTATTGAAGATCAGAGAAGACAGGTTAAAATCGTTTATATTGCTGGTGAACGACTCTAGGTGAACGAACAACATGCTCTCATTCGACCGGAAACACGAAACGAACGAAGGGTAAACATTGACCATTTATTTGCTGCAAGAGGATGATTGCATTTTACAAAAAATTGTCTCTGAAATAGACGCAAACATTTTCAAAGACTGGGAAGTCTGAAAACAAGACGCTGTTTATCAGGTTGGCCTATATATTATACTGAGCACGCAAATGTGTATTACTTCGTGTGTATTACCAGATTGCTAGCTACATTTCCTATATCGATACAATAACATCCATAAATTAATTTTATGTTCACTAAGGCGTGGTCTAGGCTAGACGTTTCACAATGGGTAATGACTGGCGCCGGTGTTGTTGCTAGTTCCAATGGTTTAACGACATCTTAGGTCTGTTAACGTCTCTGACTTGTGGGAGTCCAATGTGGAAGGCTTTGGAACTGACGAAAGGTGACACAGGCGGTGAGGGAGTGTCGCGGGTGAAAAGATGCAGTCGGTCGTCTCTCGGTAACATGGCTGATAGTGCTGTGAGTATCGGTATCACAGACTTTCTTTGAAGGGCGTATAAAGATTCATAGTTGACGCCCGAACAACACTTCGGCATGTAGTGGAGCTAATTGCGGTGGAGCTGTTTGTTCATATTTCATCGTAAAAGTACCCGGTGACGCCAGGAATAGATAAAAGTTGTTTTGCTCTGGTAATTGTTTTTGGAATCTCTATGGCATTCTCAGGTCTTCCGTATAATCAAGGGCAGCGCGGAGAGGTCCTGTTAACGTGCTGAAATTCTTTTTGGTCAGAGAACCGTTTTTTTGCAACAAAGACGGCTGTTGTCTGATATCAGTTCAGAAGGAAGATCGTGTCTGGCAAATTGCGATAGATCATATTCGCCACTTTCATCGGCGGTAAGCAGTCAAACTCGAAGAATTAAGGCAAGTAATGAACTGTAACCAAAATAGTCCCTATTGTCATACATGAAAGTGTCGACGCTGATTCTATTCCTGGGTCGACTTGGCATCAAAGGTTCCTTCTTCGTGAGCTGCTGTGGAGGGGTGTCGGTTTCACACGTCTTCGATGCTTCCTTGATGTCTCCTGCAAGGTCTCGATAAACTAGGTCGGAGCCTTTGTTCTGCTATCGCTTCCATTGTCGCAAAAATTTCGTAGGCGTCCGATCATATTTACGCAAAGAAAGTTGCTGATAGGCAGGCTGATAGGCTTCGAGTCAACACCAAATTCGATGTTTTAATGGTGCGGAAAGAGTCATTTTCAAAGCCGATGCCATTTTGCTAAATAGAGGCCTACGCCAAGCAAGTTTCTCGCTATACTCTAAAATCTAAATCAATTACTTTACTTCTGACATCGATTATCAGGTTGGCCTCTAGTATATTGAGAACGCTCATGTGTATTACTCCGTGATATTACCGGACTGCTCTACTGCAACAATAGGGCCTACATGATTTATGATGATTATAGGCCTACATACACTGGAGTGTGGCCTATATCAAGTGTCAGTCAACTACTGTCCAATACCTCACATATCTCTTTAAAATAACAATGTTTGAGTATAACTAAATCTATAGAATCTAATTTTCTTTGTGTGGTATGCTGTGATTCAAATTTTAGTCCACGTTTCAGACTGAACACAACTTGGCTGACGCATGTGATTGTAATACTTCCAATGGCCGACGCTTCTCTGTAGCGCTGTGGCCCAGTGGGAGGGGTTCTTCTGAGCTTACGAAAGGTGATACAGACAGTGATGGTGGTGTCATGGCTGGAAAGATGCCGTCTGGTGGTCTCTCGCTGATAGAACTGTTGCTATTATGTTAATGCCGTACGGTATCAGTTAGTTTCTTTGAAGTGCGTGTGTAGGCTATTGTCATATATTAGCCCTCGCCAAAATAGTACTTGGAACTAATTGCGATGGAACTAATTTCGATGGAACTAATTGCGATGTAACTAATTGCGATGGAAATAATTGCTCGGAAGACTTATTTCTCCGTTCACGCAATGCCAGGAATTATTGTTCTATTTTCAGTTGTTTGCCTTAATCATTCTTCGCTGTGCGTTTTCAGCTCTTCCGTATGACTGAGAACAGCGCAGGCCTGTTCGTCGTGTTGAAGATCAGAGAAGAGTGGGTAGTCTATACAATTATGGTAGGCCCTATTTACTCGCAGTGACCGGAATAGCACTCTGTACAAAGTACAGACAGTTACTATGACGTGAAAAGTAATTTATAGACTCCAAGACGATGGCTGCAGCTTACTCTGGAATGGGCGTAAATATATGGGATGACTGGGAAGTTTGAAAGCACGGCGAGGTGCGTTGAATACCCAAAGGGCACCACCTGACCAGATTTTTAAAATATTGATGGATGCCATCTTAGAATTCAAGAATATATTTCGTGGCCCTTGCAAAAAATGCCAGCGTTTCGGCTATCATGAAAGGTGGGAACATGAATCATTTCGTAGGCCTTTTCGATGACGATAAAGACCGCAAACATGCTACTTTATATTCAAGACTTTTGTAGATCCTGTCGTGTAGTCGGATAATCTGCTCTATAGCCTAGTATACTTTGAATCCTTCGTCAGCAATCGCCTCCTTTCCACTAACGTCTCTATCAGGTACGTGATCATCCACTCTATGATTTTGCACAGAACAGAGCTTACAAGTATCCAACGAAAGGATTCGGGTTTCGTTGGGTTCTTCAATGGTTGAGTTGTCACAGACGTCGTTGTAGATTTTAAGTAGTAGGCTCCTACTTTAACCGCCGATCGATGGAGATTTGTCCAGCATCAATTGAAAGGCAGTAAAAAGGCTTCCATATATAGTACCCTGATGCGACCCATCCCGGTCTACGTCGCCTTCCTGTTCTGCACGGCCAACGACAGAGAACTGCAGAAATTGGAAACTATCCTAGACTATAACTCTAATTATATGCTGCGGAGTATCACATGGAATAGCCAATATGGCGCTGTATAATGAAAGCGGTGAAATGTTCCCGCAACTGTGATGGCTCAAATGGTCTGAGAGAGCTAGGCTGTGAAGATCGTCATCAGCAATGATCACACGGCAAAGGAGGCGACGAAGAATCATTGGACTTTGCACAGAGATAATTCAAAGAATTGGAAGAAACCGTTGTACCAGAGACTAAGGCATTTCTGGACTCGAGACGTCGACGTAAAGAGTAAGATGGTCTGATTTTCCAAAAGTCGCCTTCTTGGAGTAAAGAGCATGTCCAAGTTGACCCCTTGCCAAAGAAATCAGTCTAAAAGAAAAACGCATATTGCCTGAAATTCCGAAAACTAAGCTTATATCCTTTGAGCTTATCAGCAGAAACGAGCAAGATACACAGACGGGTCCAAATATGAGTTACGGCTGTTGTATCATTTATCGTCCTATAGAAGTCGGATACCGGAAAGGGCTGAAAATAGTGGACAGGTCCAGTGTGTGTGCTGCACAACTGACGGTGATACTTAATATTCTATCGACTGGATTGGCTATACGAGAAACAAGCTTTCGAGAGGGACAGCAGATCTGCGATCTTCGCTGAGTTCACTCATTGCATCAGCCATGCGGACTCTGTGAAGCTGCAACGGTCTATTTGTAGATCGACACTGATGACCAAGGTAGGGCCTAATGCAAAAAATCAGCAGACTTGGTCTGGGCGACTTCACGGTGGACTGGATTCCGAGCCAGACGGGTATCGATGAAAACGAGGAAGTCGACACCGCGGCAAATAGACACTAAACGAAGGTTGTCAATTCCACTGCATATTAATCCATGATACTATATATAGAAGTGGCAGAAGGAATACACTGAGGGTCTTTTATAAAGAAATCAAGCCACTGTCTTCTACCAAAATCAACTGCATGTACATGGATTGGGGCTACTCTGCGGAAGCAGGAGGTCCATATGTCATCAGGAGGCTGTGCACATGGGTGGAGTGCTGCCTCACAGAAAGCTTCACAAGAGAAAGATGCACCCTGACTGAAGATGTGAAAAGAAAAAAATCGCTCATAACCTCTCGGTCTATCTCGAAAGATATCAGCCGGATCACACGTAACAAATGTAGGGAACTCGGACTATTGACCACTCCAAGACGTTCACGTCCTCTGAAATAAGCTCTGCAGCTGGAGGTTGCAACATTCATCAATGAAAAAACGAAATGAAAATGCTACACGAGAATGTCTTTTTCTTCCCTTTTCACAGTTGTATACATGTATACATATATATATATATATAATATTATATATAATATATATTATATATATCCTTATTTAATATATATTATATATATTATGTATACATATATTATATTATATATATGTATATATATATACATATATATATATATATATATATATATATATATATATATAAGCTCTATATATATATATACGCGTGGTTTATATATAACAGATATATTGAGGATTGGGAAAGGAGATGTCCAGGTTGTGACGGACAGTATCGGACAGATCGATCTGTCGAATTTATACACTCGGCATAGCGGATTAGAAGATTGTAGACAGAAGTAAGAAGGCAGACGTATGTTATAGATAACTCTATCCTCTCGAGGAATGCGAGAGGATAAATCCATCACAATCTGTTATTGTAGATGGTTGGATAACATGACCGACGAAGTAGAAGGATGAGACTGAAGGCCCATCAACCGATTAAAAACAACAAAGAGATTACATCTACAGTAAGACTTCTGGATTATAAAATACAATTTAACTCCATCATCTCAGCTCATGTTGTCTGAGGTTCGTGTGCGGAGAAAACACTGTTTACACGACACAGATGTACAATTACATTTAATTTGGGGTCATGAGAATACTGGTTGTTTTTCTTTGCCCAGGGGATTCTCTTCTAGAAAGCGACTCGTGTCATCGTTGTCGTGTTTAATTGTTCCTGCGAGGAATAATATCCAGTCTTGTTGTCCTCGAGACCAAGGTCTTGGTCTCGAGTGCACTCGAGTTCGTTTTTAAAAGTCTTGGTCTTGGTCTTGGTCTTGAGGTTCAAGGTCTTGGTCTTGGTCTTGGTCTTGAGGTTCAAGGTCTTGGTCTTGGTCTTGGTCTTGAGGTTCAAAGTCTTGGTCTTGGTCTCGCAAGACCAAGACCAAGACCAAGACCAAGACCGGCTGTTAATATGAACAGTCATTTAACAGAACTCAAGAATTCTGTATCAAGCCTGCTTGCATCATACGACCAATATCTATGGATGGATACAAGTCATGTTGGTCAGGAAAACCAATTGGCAGCAGCAACAGTTATTCTGTATCAGACGGTATGATAAACCATGGGAAGATTTCAAAAGGATTCACTATCTGTACATTTACATCCAGTGCTTGAAAAGCTACTCTGTGTGTGTCAGCGACTTCAGCACCTGTAGAACGTATTTTTCACATGGCGGAATTTTTATGAGGCCCACCAGGCACGTCTTGGTCAGAAAATTCTGAGCGAATTGGTTTTTATAAAATACAAAAGGCATTTGGTATAAGAGTTTTGCATGAAGGACCTTTGAATACAAATTCGGATTTCTCTGGAGTTTGCATTTAAAGTTAATTTGCTTGAATAAAATAAAAGACTCATGTTTTCATTAAAATAGCGAATATTCTGACTTTACAATTTTTAGAAGTCTTGACCTGATTTCGATTTTTTGGGTCTTGGTCTTGGTCTTGAGGTTCAAGGTCTTGGTCTTGGTCTTGGTCTCGAGGTTCAAAGTCTTGGTCTTGGTCTCGAGGTTCAAGGTCTTGGTCTTGGTCTTGGTCTTGAGGTTCAAGGTCTTGGTCTTGGTCTTGGTCTTGAGGTTTAAGGTCTTGACAACAAGACTGATAATATCTGCTGCCTTATGATCATCGTTTATGTCGTTCCGTCTCTGCATCTAATTTCTGCATCCCCAGACAGGGGCGGCGCTACACCAGGGCGAGCCAGGGCAAATGCCCTGGTAAAAAAGCCTTCGCTCTGGTCGTTGCCCTGCCAGAATTTTTGCTCTGCCCATGAGTTGTTCGGAGCATAAATCGCCCTCTGCACTGGTTACTTGTATGACTGCCCTGGCATTGCCCTGGTTACAAAATATGTCTGGCGCACTGTCCCCAGACCGCTGAAGACTCAGATCGTTCACGAAACCAAAGAAAACAGACGAAATAAAAAGTCGTCGATTCAAAGAACCGTCTCTGCTCGGAGTCACTGCTGATAATAGCAGCTGCTGCAACGAACGAAGCGCTCGAGGCAAGCACTGTACGCCCTCCTTACAAACCCCTCTCCGACGCTGCCACCACCCTCGCTTCCTCTTGCCCGCGGTCATGCCGTGCACTCTCTCTTCCACCAGAAACTCCATCCGTGTAATAGAAACGGGTAATTCTCGAAACAGCGTTATTATGGTCGACAGTCGTTGTCGATGAAGTCTAAAGGAAACGGCGATGAGCCCTAGGCTCGCAACAGACACCTGACGATGGAGAGAGGGGTATGGATAATTGGACCAACGGCTCTCGTTTCTAGCACACGTATCCATGACACATCGACTTCTGGGAATATATAAACCACGCGTAGGCACCTTGCATTGTTATAGATAACTAATATAGATAAAAAAAATAGTGCGACGTGTGTAAGAGTATACCCGGCATTATGATATACATTTCTCTGACGCGATTGAGCTTATTACCTGACAGCTGAACAACAGTTGCAAACATGTTGCCTTGTTTTCAGTTAGTGGTCCACACTAAAGGAATACGATTGTCTTCAAATAAAGAGAATACGTAGATATAGTTACAATGTATTCAAACAGAAGAATATGTAGCTATGGTTACGTTTGTCTTCAAACAAAGAAAAGACACCGGAGGCTATGCAAATATGGTTGCGATTGTCTTCAAACAGAGGAATACGTAGTTATGGTTACGATTATGTCCAAACAGAAGATTACGTCGATATGGTTACGATTGTCTTCAAACAGCTGAATGCGTAGAATACGTAGATACATAGGTAGGCCTACGATTGTTTTAAAAACTAAGTTGAGACGGAGATGCATGTGTATGATTGTCTTCAAACAAAGAGAATGCGTAGATATGGTTACGATTGTCGTCAAACAGAAAAATAGCCTACGTAGATATGGTTTCGATTGTTTTCAAGCAAAGAGAATACGTAGCTATGGTAACGATTGTCGGCAAACAGAAGAATACGTAGATGTGGTTACGATTATCTTCAAAGAGAATACGTAAACATAATAATAATATATTGTTGGGACGTGTAATATAGCGTAGAATATCTACACATACGGGCATTTAGGACTTTATTAGTTTAATTATAATTTCGTCTATTCATGCATAAGCTAAACCTTCTAGGCTTCTAGAGATATTGGACATATTGATTTGTGTAAGCTTAGGCCTATAGATCATATTTAAGTAATCTATAGAGCGCAGATGGAAAAGTTCAAGCCTTGAAGAGGATATAGACAGCTTTACAGTCGCCTCACAAATAGGCTCATAAATGATCCTAGGAGCACTTACTACTGCAGCCACGGCAGCTTGTTGCTCAAAGTCTTTGGAACTGATGGAGCATCTCCCAGCGGTTTCTGCATTCAAAAGATGCTGTCAACTGCGAACGCTCGGAACGAGAGAACCAAAAACTATGCTCTGACTTCTCGTCTGTTTGTTAATAAACTTGACAATATCATATGCAAATTGTTTAGTGTACTCATGGGCGGCAATCCGGGGGTCGAGGGGGACAAGACCCCACTTTAATAGTGGGGGCACAGCGTACATTTGTTCCCCCCACCAATTTTGAAGAAACACCGAAAATGGTCAACACATTTTTTTCACCTCTTTTTTGACCAGATCAGTTCAAAGTGTCCCGTGTCCCCCTCCCAGGGTCCGATTTGCCGGGGGGGTCGGGGGGTTGGACCCCCTTGCTTCTTTTTTTGACCCCCCTGCTTCAAGCCTTTGGCCGACCCCCGAGGGGGTCGGCTTGACCCCCTCAAATTCATTACCCTGAGTCCTACACCAAACGACTCCATTATGACCAATCGCAAGCAGTACTGCGTTGTCACCTTTGGGTAATTATTTATTATCCAGTCGGTACTCTAATTTTGAAATATCGTTAATATTGTTCACGAGTAGCGCTTTAAGCTTGGCATCTTCAGCTGGTGACGGATTAAGTTACTTTTAACTCAAGCTGAGGTCGTCTACTGTGTAGGCAGAGGCAGGTGTCAGAGATATTTCGCAGGGCAAGCATACAGCCGACAACAAACGGACCGCAGTTCCTGCACAAGCCAGCCCCTCAGGCCCCTTCATGCCCGGGGTCCTCGCCTTGGGCAGATCGGCTCCAACGCCACGAGCATCCAGTTGCGGGGTAAAGGTCAAGCATACAGTGGCATTCTGTCCAGCGTTCGCTGCCGCTTTTGACCTCGATTGACCTAGACTAGAGTGCACATCTGTAGCAGAACACAGCTATATGCTGTCATTTTTGTGACATGAACCGAATTAGAGATCGGCATATGGGCCACTAATCGGCCTATAGTGGCTCTCAAAAACGCGTTAAGTAAGGAAAAAACATATCAAAATCAGAAAGTACTTGCAAAGTAGTTTTCCTGTTTTCCTTCAAGCAAAAGCTATTAGTACATCTGCTGTCACCGTGATGGTCAAAATGCAGGCTCATCTCTGCCTATATAAAGTCACTGGTGATGCTGCAGTTGTTGTCGAGCAACAGCCAGTTTAACAACTTTCCCGCTCTGCCGAGTCTGACTCTGTTGTGGAACGGCAGAATATGTTCAAACAAGAACACGTCATCAAAACGTACGTCTCCTACCACTGGATTATGGTGGAACCCCAGAAGCTGTGCACTCTGCTTCAGAGAAGTTTCGGATTGACAATTTTCTGCAGAACTACTCTGTTCAAGGTTTGGTTTTCTATCTAGGCTTGAATCTTGTAGTGATGAAGAAATGCACAACTCAGAGAAAAACCTTGTAGCAATATACGGCGATGACCTCGATGAAAGCCTTGGCAATAAGCTCATAATATGCAGTGTTCTTATTTTGTCAAAATGTTTAAACACGAGACAGGTAGGGCAGGCCTCAACATAAGTTAGGAGCAGTTCATGTACCAATAGGCCTACATGGCAAAGGTGTTGAAAGTTCATTTCCAAATGTGGAAATTATGTTAAGAATGTACTTGGTTCTCGTGGTCACAAACTGTAGTGCTGAATGCTCATTTTCTAAGATGAAGACAATTAAGAACACGCTTCGCGCATATATGACACATGAGAGACCTAGCCACCCTGCAGCGTTGAGCATAGAGAGTGATATTCTACGTCAACTGAATTTTAATCAGTTTATTGATGACTTTGCCAATGGAAAAGTGTGCAAAGTCCTATTAGGCCTATTCAAATTTAGATCCAACTGTAGGCTTAACTGAGCTAATTAACTGACTTAATCTGTTTTTAGTTTTAATGTCCCGCCTATCACTATTTTTAATGTCTTTCTTTGTCTGTATCAACAATTTCTATTAAAAACGGGATAAGAATCTTAAAGCTTATCCTTTTGTTTTGTACTTGACCCTCTTAATATAATAGAAGACACTTTATTTATAAGTAAAATGATCTTCCCAATTTATTTTCATATTTAAAAAAAATAATTAACAATAAGTCACAATTCCCAGGTTGTCATCGAGTACTCTATACATACAAACAAGGCCAACATATGGGGCCTCATCTCGCAACACTTGAACAGACTTTTAAGATTCTGCTCATTTCGTCTGCAGCTTGCGAGCGTGGCTTTAGCCAGATGAACTTGCAACATAGGCCTACAGTGCGCAACCTGCTGGCTGTTGATGATCAGCATTAACGGGCCATCTCTAACATCTTGGAATGCCAGGATATACGTTATTTCCTGGCTGAAATCTGGGCGCCATGATGCCTTAGATAAGCCAATTGGCAAGGCGACTATTGTGCACAAACAAAAGAAATATGCACAGCTTTTTTTATAGTGGCTGTACTAGTGTACTTCGTGCACTGGTTCATTGGGTTTGCTAGTCTTTCCAATGACAGTACTTGGTGCAATGGTTTGATAGCTTTGGTTGTGTACTTGTTATTTCATCTTTCAGTGCAATTTAGTCACGTCTAACGCTTCTGCGTAGGCCTACAATTTGTTGTTCCTATTAGTATATTTCAGCTAAAACTGCGACTGAAAACTCCTTCTAATTTTGAATATAAAATTTTTTCGATGTCATGTTTGCATCGTAGTTGACTTGGTCATTGCAGAATCTTGACATATAATGGAAGTTCATTAACCTCATTTACAAACTAACGAGTAAAAAAATTAATTATAGCTTACTAAATTTTTACTATTTGTGTAGATTTCCGACCCCCCTGCTTCTTTTTTGACAAATCGGACCCTGCCCCCTCCCACCTGTCAAACAAGGTCGCCGCCGCTGAGTGTACTGCCAATCTCAAATGGAACGACCTACTGCTTGAACCTTACTTTTCTGGCACTGCCTTTAACGACCTGTGACTTAATTTGAAGTCTTGTCTCTTCTTAATCGTACTATTCCTAAATCATATCCGATGGAATTCATACTTACATCACTCCTTGTCTCCTGTTTCGAGGTTTTCTCCCACCTTATTGTACATTTGGCCAACTTGTCTTTTGCAAACGCTGCTTTCCATAATATATTAAAAATCTGCTTTAGTTACGCCTTTACTTAAAAAAACAGAGCTGGACATCAACAGCCTGTCAAACTTTAGATCCACCTCCAACCTTAATAACATTTCTAACATTCTTGAACGTCTCTTCCTTGTACTGAACAAGCCACACATTACTTCATCTCCCAATTTTAATCCTTACCAATCAGCTTACCGTGAAGGCTACTCCACTGAAATTGCTCTCGTTTACGCTGAACAATATATGCTCGTTAACTGAAAAAGGAAAGGCGTGTCTCTCATTATGTCTTGACCTTAATGCTGCTTTCGACACTGTCGACCACCAGCTACTGTTGTCTAGACTCAGTAAAAGTTTCGGTGTCTTTGGTACTGCCTGAAATTGCTTAGCTTCTTAACTCTGCAATCGGTCTCAGCAAGCACAGTTGGTACTGCTCGATCGAATCCTTCTCTCTGCACTGCTGATGTCCCTCAGTGATCTGTTTTCAGCCCCTGTTATTTACTATCTTCACTTCACCAATCAGTCGCATAGCCAATCACTGTGGATTGAGTCCAGCTAAAGCAGTATGCCGATGATACTCGGCTTTCCATTGCTCTGTCACCAACATATGATCAGTCTGGCAAAACAATGCTTGGAGTGCCTCTCTTCAGTGCATGCAGGGTTTGCTTCAACGTTCTTGCAATAAGCCCTAATAAGCCTGAGACAATCGTGTTTGGCTCACGCCAACGGCTGAGCTCTTTCCCTTCTCTTTCCAGCGTTGACCTTACCATGGGAAGGTTTTTTCGAACGGACTGTCAGAACACTTGGGGTCACTTTGGACAGTAATCTCACATGCCAACCTCACACAACAAACCTTTGCAAATCTTGTTTCTATCATATCAGAGCAATACGTCACATACGGTCTGCTCTTATCAATACATATCAGGTATCTTGTCTACTCTCTTCTTGATTATGCCAAGTCTGTGTTTGCAGGCATTTAAGCTCTTGAAGTCAGTAGGCTTCAACCCATCCTAAATTCTCTGGATCGCATGTTGCAGCGAGCATCTCTTCGTTCTAACTTCTTAAATGTATTCGGTCAGCTGCAATCGCTTCCTGTTGATTTCATACTAAGATTTAAATTGGCGAGTCTGGCTTATAAAACCCTCACAACGTGCACTTCTACCAACCTCCAACCACTACTCTCTCCTTACATCCCGCCACGCAGTTGCGGTCTTCGGTTATGGGTCTATCGGTCGAGCCTAGATGTAGCATTGTCACGGGCTCTCGTGCATTCCGTGTTGCTGCCCACAAGGAATGGACTCAACCACCAATTTTTATCCGTTGCTCGAACTCCCTTTCTTCTTTCAAGAAACGCCTCAAAACCCTATTTTACACTGGTCTTCAACCATCTGGATATCTAACTGTTCATCACCTGGCGACTGACTATGCCACGCCTCAGATTCGCATTTCTGACGTATATATATACATATACATAAATAAGCCTATATTTTTTTTTCGGATACTTCTATAGCGCCTCCTCAAGTCTACTAGGGCCTACTACTCACAGGCGCTCCCGACTACAGCATTGATACTGTGTCGAAGCGCCACGAGCAATCGCGAGTGAAGGACTTGCCCAAGGTCCGTACGCAGCGGCTAGAGTGGGATTCGAACCTACAACCCTCTGGTCACAAGACGCCGAACTTACCACTGAGCCACCACGCCCCACAACTACATCTGTAACTCAAAGTATTTATCAACAATCCATTTGCGAGCGTTTTATGTACACTTTTCCTGCCACGTCAGCAGACGAGTCTGGACATGTCTAATCATCATCGTCGCACGCCTGATGAAACCCCGCTGGTTTAGGCAACCATACGTATTTCTACCACTTTTCTCCAAGCGTTGATTTTTCCAAACTTACACTATTGCGCAAGCGTGAGTTTTCCAAAAACCCGCTACTCTTCGCCTTCATGCAGCATCATCAAAATTACGTTAAAATTGCCTTCATACCTTCAGATGTTTTGTAAACCGAACACAATTTGTAATGTTTGGCAATCTATTGTAAAACAAAGAAAATCATGTTCACAAACAGAAACAACCTAATACGAAATAATCAGTTAAAAGCCTGAGAGAGGCATTAATCCGAATTGTCAATCGATCGGCCTTCGAACTATTGATTTCGATTGATTTGTAGCATAGCATTTACTCCAGATAACACACACAGTCTTTGATTTTATTACGTGTAGCTTAATTAATTACCAAGCAGTTTACTGACAACAGTACTTCGGAGTTCGCCATAAATTGTCTACACGCACGAATCTATCAACAACATTTGTAACTGCTATTGTCCACAAAGTTTCTTCGTGCTCTCTCAGCAACTGTTGCAGTACTTGCATATTTGCATGTCCTTTTATTTCACATGATATTCATAATGTTTCCATAGAAAAAAGTATCGCAGGATAGATTCATGCAATTTTCTTAAAGTTAAAATATGCACCAAAACTCTTTAAACCTAGGCTATTTAAAAATTATGGGAAATTTTCAGCATCCTATTGCTATAACATGCCAGATAATCGCTGCCTGAGAAATCGCTGAAAGCTATCTGGCCTGAGATTGTATAGAGACCGATGTATAGCAGTTTACGTCAAGTTTATACTTAAGTACTGAATACAATTTCACTCAACACTAAGTGAAATTGTATGCAGTATATGGGCCTCCCAGGCTTGAAGAAGAACTGTGATCCTACCATGGGATGGAATCTCAGCGTAGGTCGAATCCTGTTCAGCTGCTCTCTGATGTCCGCCAGCTGTTGTTGTTAAGACACTGATGCGCCGTTGCTATTATATCCGCATTCCGTCTGTCGATAGATATGTCAAGTGTATAGATGCAGAAGCAGCAGTGTTGCTCTGGTCCATATCACGCATGAATTGCAGTGACGTTCGCTCTCGTCTCGTCTCGCAGAAACCAATACACGAACAATTCGGACGAAAGCCAAAAGAAGGCTGACGTCTGATCGAACGGCAAAATCATCTTTCCGGACGAGTTGTTAAAGCGAAGCCCATAAATAAACCCAGAACCTTCAACCTCCGAAGCTATATACATCTCTGCCTCTCTGTCTGCCTCTGTCTGTCGGTCTCTGTCTCTTCTCTCTCTGTCTATGTCGCTGTCTCTGTCTGTCTGTCTGTCTGTCTGTGTATTTATATATTTATTTACATATATAGAGAGATATATATTATATATATGTATATATAGGATATTGTCGCGGTCTACGCGGGTGCATGCATCAAGGGAAGAAAACCGACGCGTCAACAAGCTTGTTTACAACGCACGGAAAATTCTGCAGCAAGCTGTCAACATTAATTCGGTGCATGCAACAAGGATATACGTGTTCAGTAGGACTTTCCAGGGAAAAGTACAGTGGCGTCACAGAACGTTCTGGAATCCGGGAGAACTCTATATAAGATAGACCTGCTGTACATTAAGGGCCTTTTGACGAAGATTTGTAAACGTTGAAACATTGATCGTATGACGTTCAATCGAGACCAGCCAACCTGTGTGCTGTCTACGATTGTGATATTTGATAGACGAGTTGACTTACTTTACACTTAATCGACTTTATTTTTAATTAAAGATCTTTTAATAGTTCCTTCGTTGGTTCGTCGTTGCGATCGAAGGAGTCGACCGCGACATTATTGGTGGCAGCGGTGGGATCATCGGTGTTGGATCCGGTGAAGAAGACGCGAGCCGGCGGAGGAAGGAGTCAACCCGGAGGATCAAGAGACGGTCTGTTCCAGACAGCGAGCGGATCGAGACGCCTTTCTACCGTGGGAGACGGGTGAATCGGCATACGACAGTCGGACGGACGAAGTGCGTCGTTCGGCTGAGACAGCAGAAGACAGCAGTCAACATACGGGTAAGATCCTAGGTGTTGTCGTGGCTGAGAAGGAGAAAAGAGAGTGGAGTTGCAGCCGAGTGGGAGGCAGCCATTGTTTCTCTTTCAATATCTGCTGATTATTTCTTTGAAATTTGATCCATTGTTGTGATCGAGGCCAGACTTGCGTGAGCTTGTATAGTTTTTGCGTACTTGGCGAGTGTACTTCTTTGGATACTGCATAGTTGCACTTTGGGTTGTGGAATTTTCCTTTTGTGTGGCGGGTTTGCCGCGTGGTGTCTGTTTTTTTTTGTTGATTGTTGTTGACTGACTGTTTGTAAAAATGGAAGCGTTGACAACAGAGATGCAAGCGAATATTCGCAAAATGTCGTCTGAGCGCCTTAGGGTGTATCTTGTGAAGGCAGGAAGGGACGAAGATGATGTTATGTCATGGGATCGAAATCAATTAATGGAAGAATGGGCCATGGAGATTGGAAAAGAGGAAGAGGAATTTAAGGGTAGTCCAATATCTCCAACAGGAGTGGATTACGAGCTGCAGAAGCGCCGTCTGGAGTTCGAAATCCGTAAATATGAAGAACAAAGGGAGGAACGGAAGGAGAAGGAAGAAAGGGAGGAAAAGAGGAGAGAAGAACAAAAGAAAGAACAAAGGGAGAAGGAAGAAAGAGAAAGGGAGGAACGGAAGGAGAAGGAAGAAAGAGAAAGGGAGGAACGGAAGGAGAAGGAAGAAAGAGAAAGGGAGGAACGGAAGGAGAAGGAAGAAAGAGAAAGGGAGGAACGGAAGGAGAAGGAAGAAAGAGAAAGGGAGGAACGGAAGGAGAAGGAAGAAAGAGAGAGGGAGGAACGGAAGGAGAAGGAAGAAAGGGAGGAAAAGAGGAGAGAGGAAGAAAAGAAGGAACGGAAAGAGAAAGAAGAAAGAGAAAAGAAGGAACGGAAAGAGAAAGAAGAAAGGGAGAGGAAGGAAAAGCAGGAAGAACGAAATGTTAGAGATTCTTTAGCAAGTCGTACTAAGCGTTATAGTGATGCCCTCAAGAATATTCTTTGGAAATTTCCTTCCGACCCTATAGAAATTCCAGGTTTCTTTGATCACTTGGATGGTTTGTTTAATGTGTATGAGGTGGATGAAGATGTTAGAGCAAAATTATTGCTAGCCATTTTAAGTGAAAGAGCTAAGGCATTAACCATGCGCCTTACTGAGGCACAGCTCCATGACTACAAATTCCTGAAGGAGTTTTTGCTACGGGAGTTTAAGATAAGCCCTTCAAATCTTAGAGCCCGATTTTGGTCGTTGCACAAAGCATCGGACGAATCATTTACGATCTATTCATCCAAATTGCGTGTGGCTCTTATGTATTATTTGAAAAGTAGAAAGATAACTGATGAGTTTGATAAACTTGTAAGTTTATTGGTGGCGGATCGGCTTAAGGAGTCCTTGTCGAAGGCTTGTTTAGATTATATCTTGGCCCAAGAAAAAGAGGAGTGGTTGAGCTGTGAAGACATAGCTAATGCGGCTGACATTTATGTAGCGTCGCATGATGGTGGGAATGACTTAGTATGCCGTAGTCATCCGACACCGAAGTATAACAATTGGACGAGAGGTCAACCACATGTTCAAGTCAATAACCAGACAGCTCAACCCAAGTCTCCCAAACCGGAAATAAGGGGTGAAGCCAAGATAGGTGCGAGGGTGTCTCAGGAGGAGGCCAAAGTAAAGGGTCTCTGTTTCCTATGTCATCAGAAGGGTCATATGGCAAGGGAGTGCCAGACCAAACCAAGTTCTAAAAAGGTGAGTACTTGTATATCTGGGAACCCAACTGAAGAAGTGACCGACTTATTTGTTGAGAAGGTCAACGTGTTGCATGAGATACCTGAACAGGTAAAGCAAGGGAATTTATTGGATAATTCTAAACCAATAGGGTTGGAAACTGCTGTAAGGGTATACGAGAATAGTATTGATGGATTACACGAGAGGTCGTATATCAATGTACAGATTGAAGATCTCCCTTCTCAGCCAGCATTATCTGATTCAGGAGCAGAAATTTGTTGTATTGATAAGAAATTAATTGAGTCACTAAACTTACCCGTGATTAAACGGATTAATATAATTGGTTTTCAGGGAGAAGGATGTAAGGCAGATGTAGTATACCTACAAATGAAATTAGCTAATTCAATGGAAGGAACGACGAACATTGCGCCATCTTTGTGCGTCATGTTCGCTGTAGTCCCTGAACTAAATGAACGGGTTATTCTGACACCCCATGTTGTGGACCTATTAAGGGATAGTTCGCAATATGTAGTGATGGTAGCTGGCGTAGATCGATGTGTACAAATAAATAAAGGGGCAGAAGAAGATAACTTAGAAGTTAATATCGAGAAAAGTAACAGCAACGAATCCTTGCCGTCAGAAGTGAATGAATATTCTCAGGAGCAACTAGTTGATGATTTAGATAATTTTCTTGATGTTGAGTCAACAGAGTTCAAGTCTGATGAGGGAGTAGCGAATAATGATACTTTATTGCGTGAGCAACAGAATTGTCACAATCTTATATCTTGCTGGCAACAAGCGAGACAGAATAAAAATAATTTCTTTATAGATAATAACCTCCTGTACCACAAAGGGGAAATTATGGGACATAAGGTTAATCAATTATGTTTACCGGAAGATAGAATCGAGGTTGTCTTGCGAGTAGCACACGATGCCCCATGTGCTGGGCACATGGCTTTTAAGGCAACGAGAGCCAGGATCAAATTAAACTTTTGGTTTCCAAGAATGGATGAGAGGATTCGCGAATATTGTGCGTCTTGTCAAATTTGTCAACTAAGAACTCCAGTTAAAGTGGCAGATCGAGTCCCGATCACTCCTATTCCGAGGGCGGATGAACTCTGTTTTAACCATCTAAATATGGATTGTATTGGCCCTATGGTAGTGACTGGAGAATCCAACAAATCGAAACCCCAGTACAATTATGCTCTGGTTCTGGTGGACAAATTTTCTCGTTGGCCGATGGCGTATCCTCTTAGATCGCTGAATGCAAAGGGAGTTTGTGAAGCTCTGTTGCAAGTTTTTACAACTTTTTCTATTCCAAGGATCATCAGTTCTGATTGTGGTACCAACTTTACCAGTCGTTTGACGAAAGAATTCTTGCGGCGAATGGGTTGTAGTCCCAGATTTAATACCCCTGGACATCCTGAGGCAGCTGGATTGGTTGAAAGATGCAACCAAAGCTTGAAAACCATGATCTTTAAGCTTGCTCAATCTGATCCTCGTGGATGGCACCAATTGTTACCGTTTGTTCTGTGGAGCCTTAGAGAAAAACCTTCAGGCACGACTCATATTTCGCCATTCACTATGGTTTATGGAACTCTTCCTCGGGGTCCACTTAGTGTGTTGAAGGAATCGTGGGCTGGCGAACGAAAAGTACCTCTTAACTTAGGTAAATCACCCGAAGAGTATCTCCAATCACTGAAGGAAAACCTCGAATTCGCGAAAGTTTATGCAGATTACTATAGTGATATAGAAACCAAGCGGTATGCAGATTATTATAACTTGCGTAGTACTGACAGAAAATACGAAGTTGGAGATAAAGTAGCAGTATTAGCACCAGATTTTGGTAGTTCTAAATTTTATAGTCGATGGCAAGGACCTGCTACCGTAGTCAAGGTTAAATCCCCATATTCTTATATAGTAGAAATAGAGGGAAAACAAAGACATTTACACGCAAATAAGATCAAGCGATACCATGAACGACTCGAACAAGCGATGATCAATAGCTGTTCAGTAATTGTTGATCAAGATGAAGAATTTGGTATAGTAGAGGTTGTAGATCAGGAAGAACGTGAACAAATAAGCCCGAGTAAGCGAATTGATCCTCTGATTATAGCGCATCTTTCGCAAGAGGAACAGAAGCAACTTTTTGAAGTTTTGGATCGGCACTCGGCAGTATTCGTGGATAAACCTGGGTATTGTCCAGTATTAGAACATGAAATTAAGATAACTCATGATTTCACTCCTAAGCGTTTAAGGGCATATAAAGTACCTGAGCTACTTAAACCTGAAGTACAACGCCAGATAGAAGAAATGTTGGCATTAGACATCATTCGACCATCGAAAAGTGAAATGGCCAGTCCGGTAGTTTGCGTTTTAAAGGGACCCAAAGGTCAAAATGGCGTTCGATTGGCAATTGATTATCGCCATGTTAACAAATATTCTCTAGGTGATTGTTACCCGACCCCAGACATTGCTGACATCTTACAAAAGGTGGGACGGGCAAAGTTTATTAGTGTTTTCGACGCGAAATCGGGGTATTGGCAAATTCCAGTTCGGAAAGAACATCGATGGCTTACGGCATTCGTATGTGATGCAGGACTTTTTGAGTTCACAAGAATGCCGTTTGGACTCAAGTCCGCTAGCAATACCTTTATTCGTGCTATGACCCAAGTTTTACATCCAGTGCGAAGTTTTACCGAACCATTCGTCGATGATATGGCAGTGGTTTCAATGAATTGGAATGACCATTTAGAACATCTAGAGAAATTCTTGCAAACTATTGAGGAAGCAGGACTGACTTTGAATTTAAAAAAATGTAATTTTGCACAAAACAAAATAAAGTTTGTTGGCCATATAGTAGGGTCAGGTTGTATTGAACCTGATCCAGGTAAGATCGCTACGATCAATGATATCCATCCTCCAACAACAAAGAAAGACGTTAGAAAGGTTATGGGTTTTTTCAGTTACTTTCGAAATTTTATACCTGCTTTAGCTGAAAAGGCACGGGTAATAACTGATTTGACACGAGATAACATACCTACGAAGGTGCCTTGGGAGCAAAAGCATCAAGAAGCACTAGATAAGTTAAAGGATGATCTCAGTAAAGCTACACAGTTGCATACCATTGATTTCACTAAGGAATTTGGTTTAAGTGTTGACGCAAGTGCCACCGCGGTCGGGTGTTGCTTGTTTCAGTGGACCGAAGAAGGTCAAGAAAAACCAATTGCTTTTGCTAGCCTTAAACTTACAGATACGCAGATGCATTGGTCTACAATTGAGAGAGAGGCTTTCGCAGTAATTTGGGCACTTAAACGATTCAAGTCATGGATATTTTTATCAAGGATAATCATTTATTCAGATCATAATCCTTTGTCTTATCTCACAGATGCAAGCCCTAAGAGTGCGAAACTGACTCGTTGGGCGTTAGCATTGCAAGAGTTTAACGTGGACTTTCGATATCGTCCTGGACGTCAGAACACGGTGGCTGATTTCCTCTCTCGGTTGTGACTCGGATGGTGAGGGGGGGAATGGCCCGGCACACGGGGATCGAGCCCGCAGGTTGTGTGGATGGGTTGGCTGACTGTTGTGTTTTGTTTTGGTTGTATGTGCTGTGTCGGGATGGGGTCTGGAGGCCCGGCTTGATCGTGATGACCCGTTCGAGATGGTGCTGAAGACGTGTCATCATCTGAGGGCGGAGGGAATGTCGCGGTCTACGCGGGTGCATGCATCAAGGGAAGAAAACCGACGCGTCAACAAGCTTGTTTACAACGCACGGAAAATTCTGCAGCAAGCTGTCAACATTAATTCGGTGCATGCAACAAGGATATACGTGTTCAGTAGGACTTTCCAGGGAAAAGTACAGTGGCGTCACAGAACGTTCTGGAATCCGGGAGAACTCTATATAAGATAGACCTGCTGTACATTAAGGGCCTTTTGACGAAGATTTGTAAACGTTGAAACATTGATCGTATGACGTTCAATCGAGACCAGCCAACCTGTGTGCTGTCTACGATTGTGATATTTGATAGACGAGTTGACTTACTTTACACTTAATCGACTTTATTTTTAATTAAAGATCTTTTAATAGTTCCTTCGTTGGTTCGTCGTTGCGATCGAAGGAGTCGACCGCGACAGATATGTATAGTTAATACAATTTCTCTCTCTCTGTCTCTGTCGCTGTCTCTGTCTGTCTGTCTCTCTCTCTGTATATATATAATATATTATTGTATGCATGTATATATTCGGCATGTATTGTTAATAAGACATGCCTTTAATATTCCGGTCGACTCGCGTATTAAATGAAATTAATGCGCCGTGCATTATTAAGTCTGTCACGACGAAGTCTCCCGTCTCCTTCATGTTCGCCCACCGCTCTTGCTTCGTCATATTTATTATGGCGCACTATAATTAGACATCTTAATATTTGTTTCATCTTGTCTACAGTTTTTTCACCGGTTCTTATGTGTGCTGATATGAAGCCAGCGGCGAGAGTTTGAGGAATATCTAATCACTCTGAAGGATTTTTAGTGTCTGTGTTGCATCACGTGCCTTGTAGCGACTTCTACACAAGTATTCGTCAAATGGCGGCAATAGACTTACAGCACGCCTGTGGCCTCTGATTCCCCCATCAGTCTGCTGCAGAGACAAAAGTTATGACAGTCTCCATCGACTTATAGCGTCCATAAAAATGAATATATCTACAAGGCTTAAAGAAGAACGGATGAAGGTATTAACCGGAATTACATGCCATCCATATCAACTTATAGCGATAGGCTTATATTATGTGTACATTATATAAAATGTGTGTGAATATTTATACATGCATATATGTGTATATATATATATATATAATAAGATTTTAGCTATTTAGTTCAGTCGACAGATAAACTGTTTATTTCATTAATAGTTAGATGGATGTGTATACATGCGTGTGGATGTAGGCGTGTTGTCTATGGACGCATTGCATTGATTTTAAGATTACTATGATTTCCATCATCCCTGTACTGTCCGCTGAACCTCTGCTCTTCTCGTCTAATCAGCCACGCGGTTTTCTTCCCTTCCCCTACATCCACCTAACCTACATTTCCCACCCACCGACGTTTGTGACTTCTTTATGGATTGGGGCCAAGATCTTTCCATTCGATTTAGGAAAAGGTTCAACCCGATGATTGTGCTGCGAATTCAATTTCATTCAATACAATCACCTACCATCGTCCATCGAATCATCTCCAAGAGAAGCAGTCCAAAGTAGAATCGCACTCTTCCTCTTCGTCCGCTAGATGTCGTCGTCGTCGTTGTCGTAAGCCCTCTGGCGGACATCAGGCGAAAGACTGACAGTCGCGAGTAGCAGCACATCAACAGCAGCACATCAAAAAGAATGGCCGGATGCGATGACCAACAGATCCGAGATGCATGCGCTAAGGTCTGGCAGGCGAGGAAAGCGACTCCGACTCGCAGCTCTAGACAGAGAGCGCTCCTAATAAAGAAGAGAAGCACATATTAGGTGGTATGGAATCTGTCTCGATGCCACCAGGCTCCTCCTCCTCCCTACCAGATACCAGCGACCCCTATATTAAAGAAGTGTTAACTGAGGCACTGGCTGCTGCTGCAGGGGCATATTGCAGAAAGAAGAACAGGAGGACGAATAGGGACAAGGAAGGGTGGAAGAGGAAAAGAAGGATGCTCTGTCTGCAGCAGCAGCCGTGTGGACGATGGATGATTGGCGAAGACGACAAACAGTCGACGTTAAATTGAAGCGACTGATTGGGACCACGGTTGCACTCGTGACAACGGTTGCACTCGTGACCCTTTGCAGGTGGCCCCGCCTTAGTGACCGCTGCCTAGCCCGCAGAAATGGCTCAGTCAAACAACATTAACTTAATTCTATATGATGCATGAACACGTGTGAGTGAGCAAGCGAGCGAGCGAGTTAGCGAGCCAGTCAACGAGCGAGCGAGTGAACCGCTATGCAGTTGTAAAAAAGGCATAAAAAATCATGTCTCCCACTGAGAAGTTCCATTTGCCTATTTCAGCGCCGAAGTGAGATCCTGGCTGCTTCTTTTAGTCCTTGCGACAAGCAGGTATTGTTTGTGAGCGTTTATCGACCCTCGTCCCTGTCTTTGACTAACTTCGAGCTAATTTCAGTCACTATAGGCCTATTCGAATAGGCCTACTTCATTTCTTCCCCTTCAGAAATATATTAGGCACTATAAGACGCTTAATTCTTACTGACATGCAAAAGTTAAATTCCAAGAAGTTTCAGAGAATTCTGAATGTTTTGCCTAGAGTCATAACTTACACATAAAAAAATATGAGCACAAAATCTTGATGCTTAAATCATTGCATTTGCTTTCTGTTCAGCAAAGAATCTCTTTCAAATTGAGCTTATGCTCAACTAGGTCATCTGTTTGCCTTTCTCTCTGGTCATACCTAAACTAGAACAGATGCTCTTGGTCAACAAGTGTTTTGTAGCTGGACCTAGATTTTGAAATTACCTCCATGTCTTTCTGTTCAGTCGCTTCTGTCGTCTCGCTCTCCACTTGAGACGTATCTCCTACAAATTGTTTGTCCACCGTAGTCTATGTCTTGGTGGACTAATCTTCTGGATAGTGACCACATACTGTTTGGTATTGATGCTTCCTCGGCTGATGCCTTGTGACTTGACATTGACATTAGGCCTATAGAAGTCACATTAATCTTCTAGTCAAAACGACTCTACACATCTTGAGCGTCCGTAAGCGTGGGAATGCTGTCTGGAGCAGGGCATGTTTTAAGGAAAATTTATCACTGCACATGGCGAGCAACGGAGCGCATAGAAATCATAAAATATTTTACGAATTACAATCTTTTCATGCACAAACAGCGGTTAACAGCCTTTTATCACTGCACATTTTGTGTATCATTGCACGTTAAAACAATCCCTGGTCTGGAGTCATTTCAAGCGCGAATCAGTCACAAATATAAGTTCGTGTAGCCTATCATCGGGGAAGATGACAGATGAAAGGTAACATTCTGGCCTGAAAAGCATTAGATCTTGTATGTGTACGTAAGTACTACGTATGCACGTGCGTATGTACGTTGCTAATTAATAATAGGGCCTAATGATGAGATATTGGCCTCCATATATTCATACTTATATGCATGCATACATGCTTTATCGGTCTGGGCATGTCACCGGCAAAAGTCGGTCGTTGATCGACTTCTGCGTCATTTCAATGGATTATTTTGTCTAAATGCAGAATTTGTTCAGTAGTTTCGCGCATGTTGAAGTCTACTGCTGCTATTTATTCGTAGCAGATTTATTTGTCGTTTCTGCAAATTAAGAATTTTGCACATTTAAAAAGCATCTTGTTTGTAAGTGGCCTTGGCCTACGTGACTGTTCAGGTCCATCCTTCAGATGTTTGTTGGAGCGTGGAGTGCAAGGACCTGCTCATGTATACGCCACCTTTAGCCGGATGTTTTCCTTCGTCTCGGCGGACGACCGACACGGGTCATTAGAGTTCGATCTATCGACGAATGCCCCTTTTACATACATCTGACACCCCGATGAATTATCCGAACGTGCATCATCGTCTAGTATCAGTGAGGGCCTGCTTAACGGCAGCGTCATCGTGTGCTGCGAGCGCTCTCACCTGTCGTCTCTTCACCCTATCGACGTAACTTGGTCTAGAGACTTTGAACTTCCAAGCCATCTGTGAACTGTCGACAGGAACTCTTTAGTTTGCTCCAAATGTGTGCGTGGGCTTGCCGTCGGGGCTCTTCTTCTAGTTTACTATGCATTGTTTTGCTAACTGACGTAATAATCTAGGCCCTAAGTTGTTGCAAATGGCATTTAACATCATATATTCTTCTTTTACTCTCTTCCGTCAGGTGTGCGCCGACGATGAGGTTTTTCAAGATGGCTCCATTTCTTCCTGTCTCTGATACAGGTCATATTTTAAGAAATTTTGACTACTGGGACAAAGTCGGCCATGGGTCTGGTTTCACGATCTTTTTTTTAGGAATTCATCTTGAAAAAATGTTGCCCATGGGAAGAGACTACTGGGACAAATCTTAAAGCTCCTGCAACATTCGTCCCACTAGTTATACAGTTTCAGCAGTTTGAGTATGCATTTTCTGACTACTGGGACAAATCGTAAGACTACTGGGACATTTGTCCCACTATAGTTATACAGTTAAAATATGCCCTGCTCTGATAGTATCCAGGCCGTTCTCAAGACCATGTCTTGTTCTTTAAGATCTTTTACCATGTTTATAACATCATATATAGGCGCAAAGAAAGCGCTATTATGAGGTACCTTAAAATGCGTTATACTATGTGTCCTGATACACATACATTTATATATGCAAACATGCATACATAAATACATACAATACTTACATGCATACATACAATGCATACACACATACATACATACATACATACATACATACATACATACATACATACATACATACATACATACATACATACATACATACATACATACATACATACATACATACATACGTACGTGCGTGCGTGCATGCGCGTGTACGTGCACCTACGTACGGACGTCATACATACACACACACAGACACAGACACACATGCATACACACAGACATCCATACAAACACACATACGCATAGGCGTAATTTGTGGGGGTACCCATACCCCCCACTTTTTGGACTGGGGGGTACCGTACCCCCACATTTTGAACAATGCCAATGAATATTTTATTATTGTGCCTTCCCAGAGATCACAGTCTCAGCCTTGTTTCGTGTATGTAAGAAATTGGTACCCCCACCTTTTAGACCAAAGTTACGCCCCTGATTATTATTATTATTATTATTATTATTATTGTTATTATTATTATTATTAAATTTCTCAGTCCCACTGTCCCACACAAAAGCTGCGTGATGTAAAAGCTCAGGGGCGTAACTTTAGTCTAAAAAGTAGGGGGTAACGATACTTTGGTCTAAAAGTGGGGGGTACCAATTTCTTCTCCACTTTCCCTTTTCGCATGGTGGCCATTTTGAACATAATATTATTCCCTGTCAGTATTCTCATTAATTTTGGCTCTCGGTTTACCTTTGTATCTAAGTACTTTCGCACTTTTGGACGAGACTGCATTCTCTGGGAAGGCACAATAATAAAAATATTGATTGACATTGTTTAAAAAGTGGGGGGTACAGTACCCCAGTCCAAAAAGTGGGGGGTACGGGTACCCCTCGTACCCCCCCACAAATTACGCCTATGTAAAAGCCGGTCTCTCTGACGTGGCTTTTGTGTAGCGCAGAGAAATTTAGATGATTTGTAATTGTAATTGTAATTGTAATTGAACATTTATATAGCGCCACTCAAATCAGAGGCGCTCTCGACCCGCATCACTGCCAAAACCGGCAAAAAGAAAGGTTATCAAGCGTCTACGGAACTGAAGAGGAGAGAGGACAAGAAGGACAAGATTTACATTTAGGACCTACATTATATACAACGTACATAATGGTAGGCCTACATCGTTGTAGGTAGTACCCGGAGTCAGTCGCTAAGGAGTTAGCGACTGACTTGATGCGTTAGCGACTGACTTAGCGACTCAGTCGACTAAGTCGCATGCTTATCGACTGACTAAGTCGCTTAGACTTATCGACTGACTTAGCGACTTGCTATCGACTTCTCAGGTAATCAGGTATGTCTATTGGACATACCTGCTTACCTAACAATATAATGCATTTTACCGCATAGTGTACTGACCGTGCCATCATTTCCGTGGGCATTAGATGAGATCCATATGGGCTCTATACGGGTCGAATATGGGAATACGGGCTCCGCTTCATGTGGGCATGCTGACATGATTATATCGATACATCATGAAAATGTCTTCTCTTTGTTAAAGAGTCAGTCAAATAGGACTAAATGCTAAATCACACTAGCACAAATGAGAGGTTGGAAACGATCCCCCTGGGAAGATTTAACTGTGGAGTCCTAAGAAAGACATGTGGGGTTTAACTCCCCAACCCCCGACAATTCTGCACCTGCCTACTCCCACTCTTCGTAATCATCGACTCTTCGTAAACACCATCTTTGTAATAGAATGCATAGCCTAAATTCACTGTACCAAAAAAGACAACGACTATATCCCCGTTTCTCTATAAGAACTCTAACTAATAGAGCATACTCTCTTATAATGTACCAAGTTGCGGCATGTCAGCAAGTTTTCTTCAATAAACGAATATTGCATTGTATTGTAATGTTGCTCGTCCTGCTGCTGATGCTTCGTGAAAACGAAACTTGGAAACCGCAATTAAAACCACAAGCAAAATATTAAGTGAACGAAGTCGCTAGCAGTCGATAGCTTAGCGACTGGTTTCGACTTGAGGGCTTAACGGCGGCGGCGGCGGATGGCGGCGGCGCCGGGGACTAGTTGTAGGCCTATATCTAAAACTATCATGAATGTTGCTTTGTCAATATATTGTGATGCTATACAAATTAGCAAACGGTCCCGCAGAGAGGTTGGAAACGATCCCCCTGGGAAGATCTCTCGCAAACATAATTTAATTAATTATATTGGATATTTCATTTCTAATAATATTACCGCTACGGCGCTACCTCATTTTATTATTTTAATAAGCGCTGTTATCGGCATTTGTAAATGAGTTGACTCAGGTTTTTCGAGTTTTAAATATAAATGACGTCATTTCAATGTTTGTTCATATATTCCGATGACGTCATCGTCTCTATAGTTTCCGCGGCTTAGTTGCAATATTGTTACTCTGCTACGGGTGTTTTCTCGGGGACGGAGGTCTGCGGTGGACGAGGCGCTTTCTCGTTTCGACGATGGAGCTTTCGCCTGTGTCAGTAGTTTGTTATACTTTTCCCTGCTGAGCCTCTGGCGTGGCGTAAAACCCCGTAAGCTCATTTGTTTGGCAGGAGGGCCTCTGGCGTGGCGTAAAACCCCGTAAGCCAATACTTTGTCAGTAGTTATACTTTTCCCTGCTGACCCTCTGGCGTGGCGTAAAACCCCGTAAGCTCAATTGTTTGGCAGGAGGGCCTCTGGCGTGGCGTAAAACCCCGTAAGCCAATACTTTGTCAGTAGTTATACTTTTCCCTGCTGAGCCTCTGGCGTGGCGTAAAACCCCGTAAGCTCATTGTTTGGCAGGAGGGCCTCTGGCGTGGCGTAAAACCCCGTAAGCCAATACTTTGTCAGATGTGTTTTATACTTTTCCTGCTGAGCCTCTGGCGTGGCGTAAAACCCCGTTAGCCAATACTTTGTCAGTAGTTATACTTTTCCCTGCTGAGCCTCTGGCGTGGCGTAAAACCCCGTAAGCTCATTGTTTGGCAGGAGGGCCTCTGGCGTGGCGTAAAACCCCGTAAGCCAATACTTTGTCAGATGTGTTTTATACTTTTCCCTGCTAAGCCTCTGGCGTGGCGTAAAACCCCGTAAGCCAATACTTTGTCAGATGTGTTTTATACTTTTCCCTGCTGAGCCTCTGGCGTGGCGTAAAAGCCCGTAAGCCAATACTTTGTCAGTAGTTCGTTATACTTTTCCCTGCTGAGCCTCTGGCGTGGCGTAAATTAAATTTTGTTATAACTGCAATTGTGTGACAGACTGACGGTGCATAGAAAACTGAAAACTACATGTAGGCCTACATTGTACAAAGCAAAAATTTCAATGCTTTAGTTTATTACAGTTCTATGTTGGGTCTGTCTGTTGCTAGTCTACGTTGGTTCCTGGAACTTTGCTCTGAGCCAATTTACAAATACCAAATAATGAAATTTTATAATTTGCCAAAGAAGTCATGTAAAAGTTATTACTTTTAACCAAAAGATGGTCTCCAAAATGCACCATTACAAACCCTTAAATAACAATTTTTCTTACCGGACACAGCCCCCTCCCCAGACCCCTCCCCTTTTACATGTATACAATAAGATGGCTTGATTAAATACGTACATATGACGAGCCCCAGTAATACATACATCCCGACATAAACACTTACATAGAAAGGTCAGTTATTCGCTAGAATGCTTCTGCCCATTTGGAACTCCATGGGTGTAAAGCTTTTCTGTCATTTTCCATTAGTTAATTATCGGTACATCCGTATATTGACGGCAGAGGGAAGGCCAAGGTCGAATGAACCGAGTCTCTATTATCTTCTGACAGGCTTTAACGGTAGATAAATGTAAGACGTAAATTGCAATTTTTAATCACAGGTAGAAAAAAAGAAACTTCTGTAGGTGGAAGCATACACACATATATTTATAGGCTTAAGGTCAGCAGGGCTGTTAATATCGCGATAAAGTATTGCAATACTTGGTATCGCCGATACTTTTTTCAGTATCGCACCCAGTATCGCGATAATTTTATTTTGTTGGTATCGCCTGTGTATCGCCGATACTTTTTAGCCTGTAAATCAGCGATACTCGATACCAATACTTTTTTCACTAAAAGACGTTATTTTCTGGGCGTGGCAGTGCAATGGCTTCATTCCAAAACCCCGGGAAGTTATGCGCCCAGTGACGTACTCAGGGTTAGATATCCTGCAAGGGGAGAAGGACATTGGTTTACGTTATCCGCTGCCAAAAATTATTGTTATAGGATGTAGTGCTTGACACTGCTAGCACGTATCATGTCAACAAACGTAAACATATTTATCGAAAAGTATTGGTAAAAGTATTGGTATTGGTATTGCAATACTTTTAAAAAATTGTATTGGTATTGGTATTGCCAATACATTTATTGGGAAGTATTGGTATTGGCATTGCCAATACATTTTGCCAGTATTGTTAACAGCCCTGAAGGTCAGTTATTTGACTAATAAAACTCGTTTTTTTCAGAAGTTCTGCGACGTTAGGTTTTTTGGAAGTTCTGCGACTTTAGGTCTCGTTCATTAATGTTCCATATTTTTTTGTGATTGGTCTATCTAGAACTATCTGCTGTCTGCAGCAATTAGATCTTTCTGTTTGCAGTGAAGGAAATCTTCCTCAAGAAGTCTCTTATAACCTGTGTGTTTCTTTCACCAACCATCCTTCCAAGATCCACAATATCGTACCGCCTTTACATCTCAGTGGCTTATGTTCTTAGCTTGACCTCTCTGGATATTTCTAGTACAGCACATCCTCATACGGACTGGTTTTGACCAGGGCTGTAGTGGTAAAATTAGAGGTGAGTACACGCTACCGGTTAGTTTTCCGAAACAAATTAGCGGTGAGTAGGCTTATACGCTACAGTATTTTGTGAGTAGGCCTACACGCTACAGTATTTTAATATAAATAAATACAAATATTTTGTGAGGTGAGTATACGGTCTCTAGAGGTGAGTATACGCTGTATACCCGCGTATACCATCGACTACAGCCATGGTTTTGACTATAGGCTTCAGAATAGCTCGAGTCTCCCTGACGCAGATTTTTGCGTGAAATTGAGACACGTCAGACTGAGACATGAGGGGTGCGTAACAGTCCAGTGGTTAGCATGTTGGACTGTAAACCGAAAGGTCAGGAGTTCAAATCCCCGCCAGAAATTTGTTTCAAGATTTCTGCTCCACCTGCGCCTCCTAGCCAACTCAGCTATGAGTACGTTGACCGCACACTGTAAGAATATGACACGGCGAGGGAGAGGACTGGCCACACGCCTTCATATGCCGAGGCTAAGAAAGTGAAGTCGCTAACACTAATTCATACCCATGGCTGCCCTACTGCTCTGCTTTCTGAGACATTTCGGCGAGTTACATATTACGTTATAACTTCGATCGTCCATCCCTTGTATAGGCTTCCTGTAAGAAACCTCTTAGAATCTGCTGTGCAATATGCTATTGTGACATAAACGTGTGTAGCCTGAATTAGGTCATCAAAGTCCGTAGTTTCGGTGTCCTATAGATTCCGTTTCCATAGAAACTCAGTCTGAGCGTCTGCAGCAGCAGCAGCAGCAGTCGTGGTACTGTCGACGCAAACTTAGCCTGCCAGCGATTGGACAGTTATTGGCCAGTGTGTCTGTATATGCCCATGTAGGTCTACGTTGTTGACCTGTTCTCTAACAGTCGATCCGTCAGGGATTTTTATGGTCGAGATCTTTCTCCGAAGATACCCGTTTTCCAGCGGCCTCAGCCGATGCAGAATCGAGGTCTTAGTCAGCAGTGGAATGTCCTAGTGCAGCATAAACCTGTCCAAACGTAAGGTTATATAGTTGCTCAGTGTCGACATCCAACGTCTAGCCATCGAGCCAACGTCAAACACCTACATCGACCGGTAGGCGGTAGCACATAAACTTGAGTGTAAATATATAACGTATACTTACGCGGCCAAGTAATTGGACCTAAAACTGCCGCTTCGTCACGGTTCAAATCTTGGGTTAATCATGTGAAATTGGCAATTTCTGCCATCCAGTGACCATAAGAAATAGCTGTCCAGATATCGGCCGATGAGTCATACTCTGCTTTGGTCTCACTCCTTATGGTGCAAACGCCTGTCTTTGGATTCAAATTATGAACGGTCAAATAGACTTAATGAACGGGACTCACAATACACGCGTTGTTCCATATAGCGATTATACTAAGCTTCAACAAATCAACATGTGGGCATATTCCATAGGTCACTTGGGACGTTTTGACCTTCACTCTAGTCATTTCAAAGCATAATCGCCCGTTTTAAAGCCGCTATAGCATGTATCCAACGCAACAGTTCTATGCAAAGAGGGGGAAGGGTGATTAGGTATGCGTTCCCAACAAATGATCTACCGGTACTTTAAAATCGTCTACATACGCCTGTTGTAGTGAAGGCATGTTCTTCTCCATCAATACTTTACTTGTTTGTTTAGTTTAATCTCTAATGCCTGTTAGGCATTAACGTTGCACACTGTACTCATCAGATTAACTGGCAAGCACTTAATTGACATTTCTGTCACTGCCTATACTGTTTCTTTCTAAAAATTCTAAGATTCCAATTACTAACATTTAGCTGCAAAAACACCGTTCAAGGTGTGAAAGTTAGCAACGTCAAATAGTTAACAAATAACAACATACAATAACAACCAAGTATAAAATGCACGTCAAAAGTAGTCCTAGCATAGTCAACCGACAACACAGCAACATTTTCTTACAAGCACACATTAAAGAACACAAAGCTATGAGCCTACGAACCTTAGCAACAAAGCCAAGCAGAAAAGTAGCTACATCATTAAGAGTCCAAACACAAATAAATAAGACGGCACTCAAGTGTTTTTGAATTAGGTCGTATGCAACTAGCAGCTCTCAACAGCAGAGTAAATTATGTGCATGGCATTCATTGTCAACTACATCTTAATAAAAGCAGATTTCACGCAAGCACTGTTGCTAGTACCTGTATAAAAATGCAAGATAGATCCATGCACAAGCAAAGAACATCAAACACAAGTTGGACTAAAATGTAGGCTCAGTTCATTCACCTTCCAACTCTTCTATTCCACATCCAGTCAATTCTGGCAGTCTGAGCACAAAGTCTACTAAGGAAACCAGCTGCTTTGCTACCTTAACTTCTGAGACTAATTTGTAAAAGCATGAGCAAGCAGGAAAAATAACAAAAATAATAATACCAGGAAAAATAATAATCAATATTATATTCTATATACAGTAATAATAATAATAATAATAATAATAATAATAATAATTATTATTATTATTATTATTAATGAAGTACCTCAGGGCCAAAAAAAAAAAAAAAAAAAATAATAATAATAATAATAATAATAATATGCATCTCATGTTGAAGTATAAATAAGGAGTTAATGCAAACTGGATTATAGGAATGACCCTGCAGTTTATTTGCCTAACAATGCACACTCATTAATTATTAAGTAACTGTCAAAACTGTTGCAATAATGTCATCGAAAAGTCAGTCCCACAGAAACTGTACAGCTGATTTTGCAAAGAAATATTTACAGCACATATCTAACAATCATAAACTAGGGAGGATCATCACAGTCAAAAGACTCAGAGACAGCCTGCAATCTCTGGCGACGATTAAAAGAACTTGGAACAAGAAACTTGAACAGTGATGATGCTGATGATGATGATAGGCGGTTTGGAATGTCTTCATTGGCACATTGTCCATGAATGCCACACGAATCTGACATGGCGCTGGTGTCTGCTGGTGAATGGGATGTTACTGCAGTTCGCTTCTCAGCTCCAGAAGGAAATAACTACAACAGTAATTACATCCAGTTCAGAGCACATTTACACATTCCCAAGCATGGGCATTGGGGAGCGATCCTGGGGGGTTGACAAAACCCCACCTTTAACAGTGGGGGGACACACCATGCAGTTGCATACAGTTGTCCCCCCCCAATTCTTTTGAATAAACACCAAAAAAGGTCAACAAATGTTTTTTGTGCATGAAAATTTTTCACCTCTTTTTGACCAGATCAGTTCAAAAGTGTCTCGTGTCCCTCCCCCCCCCACCTGTCAAATAAGATCGCCACCAGTGTCCCCAAGGAAAAGCAACAATTTCTAAGGCCACTGACACATCCTCGCAATTCCAATGTCACATTCCTGACATTGCAGCACTGACGATTGACCTGGTGCTTTGCTTGTAGCCCTGTCACTTCTGCAGCTTAATCCTTTGCAGATAAACCTTATTTGATCAGATGGCAGCTGAGAATGTAAGAAGCTATAGATGTACTGTATAATTTTATTTAGAACATATATACAGGCTCTATCCATCCATTGTATTTTTTTGTCAAATGAATGAGAGTTAAATGTCTCTTCAGCAGAATATGACCAAATATCAAGAAGTGAAGCTACAGAACTCAGAAAAAAGCTGATAAACTGTACAGGAAGTGTATCTGTTTCATCAGCGTGCTTTATCCTCTGTAGAAAGCAAATGAATGCATTTAAGTCCGGCGCAGACAAGATGAATATCTCACCAACACTCACATTATACTGCAGTAAATCCTCGTCCGGCTGAATCAGTTTTAAAATGTTGTTGGCAACCCAACCTCTGGAGACAAGTGATGTACAAGTTGACCTGGTTGGTGTTTTTTGATGCCAAGTCTGTTTCAAACAGCGCCTGTTGGAGCAACAGATTCAGGTAATTACACAAATACAAAACAGCCGCAACCTTCAAAGACATCAGGTTATAGGCTATATATGTATGCATGTGCATCTGTGTATCTGAATCTAATTTTATGTGTGCATATGTATATACTCTTGCACTCTGAGTGAAGTTCTTTGTGAGGTTCTTAAATGTGCTACATAAATAGTCACATCAAACACACATATTTATGTGTATAATACACATGCAGTCCTATACATACTGCTTTTAGATGTTCGCAACACAGGGTCTCCAAAAAGGCAACATACATGACTGTCTGGTAGGTCGAAATGTGTGCACAACATGAAGCAAGGCTAAAAAACGAATGGTGCTTTCTAGAGCAGAACTGAATGGTCTGTCAGAGAACAGACAGTTATAATTAGTTTTCAGCTGACTTGGACGAGACTGTTTATCGTTTTCACTCTTTGCAAGTCAATTAATCTTTGTAACACATCAAAACAGTTTCCAACATAAAAACCTATCACAGCCAAGGAAAGAAATCAAAACGTGCTGTTAATTTGTTCCACAGATCCTACTTAAAGTAGTAAGCACAAACATAACAAAGGAAAAACATGAACATAGTCAACAACAGTTTGAACAAAGGTGCAGTGCCAGTGCACGTCTGAACGATCCGGTGGTCAGCGACACTGAAGCTAGTCAAAGACACAAAGAACAGTGTCAAGAAGGAAGGACTCTTGAGACATCTAGGGATAAAGTCAAGAAAGTCAATCTCATGGAATGGCATTTTCCGACAGCACGCAGTGTGGGAAAACCAGAATTAATGCGAGAACAGGTCGGTTAAGCTTTCACATTGTTTGCATTACATTCACGTCTCCTGATTTAAGCTCTGTTTTGATTAGAGAAATAGAAGCACTGGTTACCTTTTAACTGCAAAGGCAACAATGCACAGCCAAAGAACAACAGTCATCAGCAATGCACCAGCTGCCAATGGGATCAGATCAAATGATTTAGCATCTTCCAAGGCTTCTGTTGCGAGAAAAACAAAAATCACAAAACTGTTCAAACACCAACAACTGTTATTTACAATGGCTGAAATTACAAAGAATCTACTTCTCTTCAAAGTGCTTGATGAATTAATTCACATCATCATTACCATCTGCTGTCATCACAACCATCATCCTCAAAATCATAAACAGTAAAAGCATTACTATTTCTATTTTGACCTCAGTGAAGAAAATTGTTGACCACTTGTTGCTAACTAGATCAGCCACAAAGTACCCTTTACTTTACAATCATGATGTTGATTTTTGAATTTCAGGGCTAGGTTATTACAAACACATGCAGCATTGAGGCCAACTTTGTTAGTAACGCATTGGACAAACCCAGGTTGAGTCTTCATATGCAATTGACCGCCAATTAATATTCCATAGTTTTGAAAACATTATGCACAAAGTTTGAAACTAAAGGTTCTGAAATTTTTCCCAAAACGACCTTAAGGTGTCAGCTTATCGAAAACATTAACAAGCAAATTCTCTTTTCTCCAACAGATCACATAAAATTCCAGTATCTGCCATACAAGCCATCAGTTGATGGCACGAAGGAACTGGGCCTCAAGGTTCCCACACACTGTCTATTTCTGAGGAGACTAAAACCTGCATAATTCCACCATACAATACAAGGAACGGGCTCAACTGGTTGGCCACCACATCATAACATTACTATGACATTTGCTTATTCATCTCCCTTCAGTTATTAAATCTTTCAAAATGCACTTGAGGCTATTGGACAAAATGTCTCAAGTCTAAGATGGTTTCATTCAAGACCAGAAGATCTTGACAATCACATTTTTAGATGGCAAAATATGAGTAGTTCTCCTTGAAGAGGCACTATATAAATGTCCGATATGGATGATAATGAAACTGTGCACAGGTGGTCAAACTTCCCAAACTTTATTATAGGAATAAAAATTGGCACAGGGCGACTCACAAATGTGTGAAATGTTGAAGCCATGATATAAAACTTAGCCAAATATCACTTCCAATCATCGGGAACACAGTGATAAACATAAAAAGTATCCGGATGGAAAATTTTCAAGCTACATTTCAGCCAACATAAAAAGTATCCGGATGGAAAATTTTCAAGCTACATTTCAGCCAATGCCAAATCTCATTATCAATGAATAATCTTAAGCAGGACAAAGCTTGATATTATAAATCTATTTGATGGAAAAAAATCACGAGATAGCACATCATATGGCATTCTCTCAAAGCATTTCCGATTTATCATTTTGAGAATTGGGACTCAATGAAACACAATTTAGTAGCCTTGACTCTGGATTTTTACTTGTTACCATAAAAATGTACACATCATCTTAACATTTCTGAAACAACATGCCAATATGCTTTGGTCACAAAATTTCTTAGCAACATGTGCCAATATTGTAAAAACAGAATGAATTTTTGTCAAATAAAATAGAAGTCAAGAGCAATGAGATGCTCAAGATGTCTTAAATTCAAAACAGCTATGTACTTAGAGACGATTATCATAAGTGTTATAATTATGTTGAATGTGCCATGTAAATTACAAGATCACATTCTACAAGTATCTACACTTAATGCTAGATAGCCGAGATTCATCTAAAAAACACTGAAAGTAATTAGTGTAAGCTAAAAGGAACTGTAAAGCATAAATAAAACGCATTTCCCAAAACTGAATAGCAATATCAGTAGGCGAATCTTCTTAAATATATCAGAGGTTAATTACAGTCTAACACATTTCTGTTAATCAAATGCAAGTCAATCTAAACTTTGGATTCTGTTGAGTTTATTTTATTTAGAAAGAAGACCACATCTGTTAAAATAATTTTTTTTCTAAAAATACTCTACAGTATCTGCTGACCTGCACTTGACGCATAACAACTGTTTTACTGCTACTAATATCAAAAGTACCATTATTTGTGCTTATTACAATTTTCTTATTCCTACGAAATCAGAATTCTCATTCTATACGAAAGGCAGGCAGGTGCAGCTAAACCTCTAAAGGTCTAAACCAAAAAGTAAGAGCTCAATAAGAAAGCAAGTAATTAAGTAAATTATGATTAACTTTGTTCACTGTTTCACATCAATCCTTCATTAATTATTAACACATTAAATTGAAGAATGGAAATCAACAGGTTTAAGGCAGATTATTCCATTGCCAAAGTAAAAAAGCTCTTCCACTTGCTCAGAAGTACTCTCAAGATTTCAAAGCTTGACAGCACATTTCTTTGCCTAATATATCACCTGAATCAGTCTGAGACTGCACAACCAACATGCACTAAGATATAACAATAGGACTCCAAGCCATAACAATAGGACTCGTCAAACATTAGAGAAGCTAATTTCTCACTGCAAATAAAACTGTACTGCAACTTTCTAAAATCTGCCAGCAAACATTTCAAAAGCCATACTAGCTTCAAGGTTTTCAAAAGGAACAAACAACCAAGTTCATAGGGAAAAATCAATAATTCATGCATATTAGTAAAACAAAAATTGTGAGTTATAAAAATAAGGTCAAAATGAATTCTCTATTCGCTACAAGAACAATAAAAAGAACCTAGTCAACGGCAAGACAGATATTTACCATGTGCTTTACTTTTTACAATGAAATAAGAGTTTCTCAGTCTTGTGGCACAGCCATGACACCTAGTGAATGCCAGAATAACCTTTCATGAACTGACTATATGCCTAACAATAAATGCATAGAGAGCTAAACTTCTAATGTTGTAAAAATATTTCATTACTATATACACTGTAGCTTGATACAATTCGTACAATTCATAAGCATTGTAAAACTAGTAATTTCCACAATCTCAAGTAGTCCTCTGCAGAGTTCTGTTAACTGAAACACAGATAAATGTGACAATATCTAACCAAAGACCGTATGGGCATCTATTCTAAAGCGTGGTGGGGGAAGGTAATGATGCACAGTAGGTCACTAAGAACTCTGAGGCAGCATATCAAAATGTTTCTATGTACAACAACTCCCGTGCCAGGAAGAAATGGCCAGTGATGTGTCCACAGCTGATGAATTGGTCATAGATCCTGTTTCTTGTTTGCAATAAAATAAGACCCTCCCTCGCCGCTTCAATTCTAAACACCATCCACCAAAGGCAATCTGACACTTTGGATCTTGACCTGTTTTGACTAAGCACCTGTGAATAAGCTGGTTCCAACAACTCTGACTTTTCGGCTGCTGTAGAAATCTTGAGATTAAGATTACAATTGAAATTTGTTGTTTTCCTCTGAAATTTCTGCGACACATCGTTCTTCATTACCCTAGGTTTGGACACTCTTGCCTTAATGCCTGATACATAATTTTATCATTTTACAACATATGAACCTTATTATTTCTATCTCACTTTAATTCAGAAATGATCACCTAAAGCTACAAGTCAAAAGTTCCATCAATAATCAAGGTGATTAAAGTTATGCATATGTTGACTTCAAGATCAAAACATGAAACAGAAAATGAAAACAATGACGACGGTGATAATCACAAAGACAGGACAGTAAAAAAATGATAATTGCAGCAATGATGGCACAGAAGAAAGACGAAAATCACTTACTGGGAGTTTCCGCAAAGTGTCGAACAGCGTTTATTCCTGTATGCTTCTCTTCACATCTTTCACCTTCAAAGCCAATCTTGCACCTACAAAATTACTTCACCTGACAATTCAGTTCGTAGATCAGAAAGACCTCAACAGGAGTTCAACTGAATCACACAAACACCACACTGTACTACTACACTGTGTCAGACATGAAAATGCATGTGGAGACAGGTGTAGGACTTCCACATGATATGTGCTGTAAAAATTTGTCAGTGTTCAATCATTAGTCTAAAAAACGTACAGGAAATTGTCACTGTACGACACTTGTTACCAGGCCCCCAGAGAAACTTCTCAGGATTTAAAAAGTCTCTAGTCTGAAGGAATCCCAACAACAGGTCATAACTTAACCACCCAACATGCATAGCTACTCATATACTACCAAATAGATGGGGAACTGGTGTGGCTCACCTAATTACTAACAGCTCTTGACCTAGTTGAAACTTCACTGAGCTTGTTGGCATCATATTCAAGACACCAAACTACCATCTCACTTTCATAGGCATCTATATTCCCACATGGAGACATTGGAAGGACTTAAGTAGCACACAATCCTCCTTTTAGGAAACTATTTCACTGACTGCATATGGATCTAGAATTCCACCTAATCCCCCACTTCTGTGGTTTCATCTTTAACTATTGGGATACAAGGTTTTTCGCACAGTCAGCGTCTAGCCCCAGGCTCCCCAAACAAATCAATACCTAACTAACATCATCAAATACGTACTCTGTTGAAGTAACAGTATTATACAATTTATCCTAGAATTGATAAGAAAAGGTTCTACAGAAATAGAACGAATCTTGCGAAACTAATGCACTTACGTACCGCAAACAGCCGCCTCTGACTCGTTAATGATGCAAAAGTGTCACTATTCGATTAGTTCTGCAAACTTACTGACAGAATGTGATTTGTAGAGGTGTCAGGATGAAGCAGATTCCTCCGTTCAGGCAGTAGGAATGGTCGGCACACAGCACGGCATGAGGTTTCTCAGTAGGCATTTCTGGAAACATGGAAAGAATGGTTTTAATCAGCTATATCAAGGAACCAGTGTCAGATTCTACTGTTGCTGGCAATGGTCGGTTCTAAGAACTCTGTTAAAAGAAATAAATATTGGACAAGCGCTAGGATCAACCTGAAAAGTTTTGAATTGTGTCTAATGTTTGTCCAATGTTTCTTTATTTTTAACAGATGTTTCTAACAGAGTTAAAAATTATAAAAAAAGTAGTTACAAATTGAAGTTTAAAAACACGATGAGTTGTTGACATGCGGATCCAAAAGGATAATTATTTCATAACTCATATCTTTTATCCATTTGTTTCCAGTGATACATACACATGCATACTTCTAACACATGTGCACACAAGCAGATAAACAAGCAAATCCAGAAGAACACAGAGAGACATGCGTGTAGGCAATTTCCAAATTGCTATTGGCAACTCGCCATTTCAAATAACAAACTCCAACCAAAAACACTCTGCAAAAGATCAACTTCCTCCTGTCATATGCATGACCCTGACTAACTCCAAAGAATCACGAAGATAAGGCAATCCTGGCAAACCTCTCCAGACAAAAATACATTTAATGATTGTAAGCATCCAGCAGATTGTTCATATCCACCCAACATATGACCAGTGGCATATATATATACAAATATATATATATATATATATATATATATATATATACAGTGGTGAATATATACATATATAATATATAAGTATATACATATACACATAGAATTATGGGCTCACAGGAACTGCAGTTGACTAGAGGCCAGGCACAGATCAAAAAATGGTGAACCACTCAGAAGCCTAAACACTGTGCTGTAGGACCCAAGAGGAACACTTACATAAACCTGACAGACCAAAAGAAAGTAACCTGACCTTTGATCAAAGATGTCACAGCCCTCCCCCCCCCCCCAAATATCAAAGGTGTCAACCCACTGGCCTATAAAGACTTCCTGACCATAAATTAGTCTTTTGGCATGTAGAACTCTGGCAAAATTGGCTTAGAATAATATTTTGTAACAAACTTCAACACTTAATCTATTCATATCAGCATTTGAGAATATCTTACTTACATAACAGCAGGACAAATAATGAGATCCGATTCCTCTGCCAATTATCCATAAAAACTTTACTGACATATTACTGATATAATGTTTTAATATTCCAAAACCCATCTTGTGTCGGTCCTTCACTGCACACCATTGACTGATAGTTTGGGTGGCCTAATATCACACCAAGCATTTTGCCAGTCCAGTATAGCAACAGATGCATAACGTTGCCCAGTACTTTTCAGCCCAGTTTAAAGTCTAGTTTGTGGCTGCTGCCTTGAAAAATATGTAGGCTTTCTTCAGGGCAGATAGGGATGATGATTGCACTTTGTTAGAAGGAATTATTTCAGCTTATCAGCTTTTGTTTCTGGCAAACTACAAACATGCTAATTACTGTAGTGGTGGAATTTCAGTCCACCAGCCAGTCAACCAGCCTAAGGCAGCCAGTCAGCCAGCCTAAGGTAGTAAGCAGCCAGCCTAAGGAGGGATCTGTACGAATATAAAGGATCAGGCTTTTATCATTGCTGTTGTTGTTGTTGTTGTTGTTGTTGTTGTTGGTGTTGTTGTTGTTGTTGGCTTACCTACAACTGCACATGACTTTCTAATCCAGCCATTTTGCAATGGTTCCAACTGCTTAGAATTTGTGATAAAACATCTCAAAACTTTTTGCAGGGCATTTATTAATTGATTACTTTATTAAAATTTTACATTACCTGCCAATTAACATCACAATGCAGTTGGTCAAATAATTCGGTTACAAATATGCGCTTATATCTATCAGAAATAGTGAAGTGACCACAATTACAGTGTTTACAGCACAGTTCCACTCTATAGACATAGCTTATAATTACACCCACATCAGCAGTCATGTCAGATAGCTAAACTTAGTGAGATGGTTATGTGCATATACATAGATTGATCAAACAAATGCAGGGAATAAGCTTCTCTCATTTGCCAAGAAGTTGTAATCATGAGTCATTGTTAGCTGGTGGAAAATGCATAAAATTAAATACTTATTTTTTTTCAAATAAAAAATCCAAATCGCAACACTTGGTGGGAGACGTACAAAAATCTTAGTAGTTAATTTTGCTTGAATGAAGATAACTAGACTAGTTAAGATACATTCATTTTGGTACTGCTGGGAGTGATGATGATGATGATGATGATGATGATGATGATGATGATGATGATGATGACGATGATGATAAGGATGATAACTACTCCCCTTCCAACTCTCTCTCACTCTCACTCTCTCTCTCACTCACTAACGCTCACCCACTCACTTACTCTCTGTCTCTGTGCAAATTAATATTGATAAGAAGTAATGTACATAATCTGATGACACAACTGAATCAGCCTTGTTCAATGTATCAAGACCCCACATAGGAGAGTAGGTGGTCACTTGTATCCACTGCAACTTGATCTTTCCACCAACAGGTTCAAGTTCAGTGTAGGCCTACTCTCATTTCACGGCTCAGTTTGCTATGGGGGGGGGGGGGCACATGTTAAGCAGAAATCTCAAAACATGTTTTGCCTTGGTGTGGATTTTCAAGAAAGTAAAGTAGAGCAAAACTGATGAAATATTATTACATTACAAGTAATATCACATTCAATCCTTTTACAAGTAAAAGTAATAAAACATTCTGCACAAGTAAGTTTTATAACTTTTACTTGAGAACATAACATAATTTGACTCTGCTACTGATCAACACTGGGTTTAATTCAGCTGAGTTTCCTGTGGAAACTTGACTAATGGCATCAGATTCCAGGTCCATCTCCTCCGTCTCTTCAAACCATGACCTTGAAAACCAAAATCATGACCTACACTGAATTTCAACTGCTGACCTTTGAGAAACAATTAACCCTGAGGCCACTTTGTCCCACTGCCCAATTTGACCTTGAAAGTCACCCCTTGGATTCAAACTTTGTTAAAGACAAAAACATTTCTACTACTCAGTTCAAACTAGAGGTGAAACAGGTCTCGTTTCATAATAAAAAATGGAAATTAATTACTTGCTGCACTTAACTGATAAATTTAAAAAACATAGTAAAACAGACGCTCTAGTCAAATGCTACATCCTCTGAGCGACTGAAGCTGTTATTCTTGACAGGATGAGATTAAGCTCATCATTGCATAGAATTAGAATTATTAAGGATCTTTATCTAATATTCATTTGTTAGCAAGGGCCATTGTCTCTCAAGAAGATGGGATGGTTTGATTTCTGATCAGGAATGCTAAATACACATCTGGCTTATGATGCATTTTTCAGTAGATGCTGTTTAAGGACGCTGTGTCATAACAAAGATGATTAGCGTTGCCCTGCTCCTTTATCCAGGCTTGGGATGTATTTTCAAAAAGGATGCCTACTATCTACATCAGCGGTGGCGAACCTGTTTTAGGGTGCGTGCAAAAATGCTGCTAAATCATTAAAAAAATATCGTGCGTGCCCTTCGGAATATTGCACAGTATTTAAGTATTTTTCTCATATTGGTTTTAGTGTAAAAAATGAATTAAGGACGTTATTTCAAAGATTTTTTGAATGGCATTGAAATAAAGTCCTCCAACAAGGAAAATGTGAATTCCTACAGGGATTTTGTTTTTATAAGTTTGATATTTTGGGGGACGCTCTGAATTCTGCGTGCCCAAAAAATTTGAACGCATGCCATTTTGGGCAAGCGTGCCATAGGTTCGCCATCCCTGATCTACATGGATCCTATATGTTTCTAGCATAATTTTATTCTTTATCCTATGATTAGGTCAACGGAGACACCAATTACAGGCAATTCAATGTGTGCAGCAGCCTCCACTGAACCCACAAACACTAATTAACAAGAACACATTAACACATTGCAATGCAACTATCAGCTTCTCATTCAGCCTATAACTCACACAGAACAATTTGACAAAAATATACATTCATTTATAGGTATCATTATTGACACAAGTATTACACACAGGTGGACAGACAAACACACCATGATAAGCAGAAGACATTCACAGTGCCCTAACAGGTGCTTAAGGTGAGTGGCTACCCGGTAATTGCTTGATGTCTCCCTTTGAGTATATATTTGTAAGTTGTCTGCTGGATAAAACCTGAAACTGTAGGTTTAGTTTTGTGGAACATTTTAGCAGTTCTAAAGTTCTGGTAAAAGGCCTGAGACTACAATGTAAGGTCAGGGCTAAAATTAAAACAAGGGGACACAAAGATTTTACAAGTTACAGCCACCTGCTCTTCAACACCATATTAGATACCCTTATAATTACCAATAACACTGACCTACTTTAAACAATAAGATTGTGTTAGATACAATTACATACACATCAGAGTGACTTAATCCCTTATATATGTATGTATATGAGTATGTATGTGAGTGTGTGTGTGTAGGTGTGTGTAGGTGTGTGTGTATGTGTGTGTGTGTGTGTGTGTGTGTGTGTGTGTGTGTGTGTGTGTGTGTGTGTGTGTGTGTGTGTGTGTGTGTGTGTGTGTGTGTGTGTGTGTGTGTGTGTGTGTGTGTGTGTGTGTGTGTGTGTGTGTGTGTGTGTGTGTGTGTGTGTGTGTGTGTGTGTGTGTGTGTTTAAAGTTTTATAGCATCGTATAAAGCTATATAAAGTGTGACCAGAGCAAACTAGTTGGCAGTAAGGACTTCATGGGCCTGTGCTGTCTGTCTGTGCTAATCGATTTCATAAAACTTGGCCTATGCCAGGTTCACCTTGGGTACATCTGCTTGGCACCAATAAGAGACTGGTTTACGAGCAAACACATATCGTAATACAGAAAATTGAAAATATATATAATAATACACACACATATATATATACACATGAAAATTGTCATATATAATTTATTTGCATATAAATATATATTGCTTTATGAAAGCTAGAATTGGTTAACTGTGTGACTGTCTGTTCATTAGTCTGTTGACTAATTGATCCTATGCATAATACTTCTCCATTCTTCCCTTCTTGGTCCACCCACCTACACCTATCAGGATACGTGTCTGGCTGTATGTCTCTGCCAATCTGTGTCTTTGTGTTCTTCTCTATCTGTTGCTCTGTCCCTTAGGCTTTCTCTGTCAGTACCTTACTCTGTTCTCCAATGCTGCCTTTGACAGTGTTAGGTGGGGCAAATATCTTTCAAACAACCTTTCACACTCTGGGTGATAGAGACATCATACAAGTTTGGGGAGGAACCTTTTAATTTGTGAAGACAGAGAGACAGAGAGAGAGACAGAGAGAGAGAGAGAGAGAAAGAGAGAGAGAGAGAGAGAGAGAGAGACAGACAGACAGACAGACAGACAGACAGACAGACAGACAGACAGACAGAGAGAGAGAGAGAGAGAGAGAGAGAGAGAGAGAGAGAGAGAGAGAGAGAGAGAGAGAGAGAGAGAGAGAGAGAGAGGCAGGCAGGCAGGCAGACTGACTGCTTTGGACAACAGAGTGACAAAAATACAGACCCAGAACAACAGAAAGACAGGCAGGCACAAAGACAGATAGGCAGACAGACCTCCTGATTAATGGTCAAATTATCTGCTCAAGAAGAAGTTACATCAGATACTAATTCACAATGTAAATTAGGCTCTGAAGTCATGTGGACCCACATGAGTCATTCTGGAGTTCCTAAAATTTTAAGTTAAGTCACTTGACAAACTAATACAATGAAATGGTGCTACATAAATATTCAGACAGTCAAAGGCAGACTAGATTCTGCAATTAGACTTAAATAAAATTTGCTTATGCATAAAGCATCACAAGTCAGTGAAAGCGTAAGTGTATAAATTAAACCTGTTGAAACTAGTTCCAAAATCTGCTACATAGATAAAGCAGTTTTTCCAGAAATATACTTCACAAAGAGGAAACCCTTAGCAGCTTTTAACTCACCTTTTCAACTGTGTGCCACAACTATGAGGATCTCAGAAACCAAGCGCCTTATTTTTATGAGATTAAATCGGAATGGTTTACAAAGAAATGGATCACTTACCATGTGTCCTCACTGAGACAGTGCAACTGGAAACATTGGATATTCCCAGAACATTCCTAGCAATACACTGGTAAACCCCAAAGTCCATTCCCGATGTTTCTTTGATTCGCAGCCTGGAACTCCGCCTGAAAGCAAAGACCAAACTGAATAACTGCTGGAAACCAAATCTCAAAACAAATGCTTTTGTATAAATGTTACAACTTATAATATTAGCAAATAGCTGAAAGTGTTGTAATTTTTCCAGCTACATCAGAGAATCTTTGTAACAGACTTTATTATAACGTAATTCTGATATAGCACAAAAGACAACACATATCCCAAATTACTTCAGCTACAGAAAATAAACTCGTTATAACATGACTTCATTATTGGGCAATTGATATGGCTCCCAAAGAGAGTATAATAATGAGTTTCCAGTGTATTTTCACCAGTGTGATTCTCCTTACAGATTTTATTTTAGTTATAGTTACAGTTATAGTTAATGGTTTTTTATTTTAGTTATAGTTACAGTTATAGTTAGTATTATTTTTTAGTTATAGTTATAGTTACTGGACTTTTATTTTAGTTAATTTTAGTTAGTAGCCTACACAATTACAAGTGACCCCAATGGCACTCCTCCTAGTCCATATACGAGGTCAACGCTTAATTATGTCAGCAAATTTTAGGCAGTTTTTGATCTCCTCTCCTTGTCATCAACTGTCAAACATTCAAGGACCTCCTAACAAAATTATGTCAAAGAAAATTACCCCACCCTCAGAATATTTCTATGACTACAACATGCAAAAAAATGAAATTGCCAAAAAACAAACGTTGTTATTCAGATTTTAATTTGATGCTTATTGGCTACAGTAGCTACTTGTGTAATCACTGTCTGCCACAGATATTTAATGGATTTTCCCATTAAGAAATACAATCTCGTTTTCTTTATAATGTATATTCAATTTGATTTTTATTATAAACATTTCTGATTTGAACATGATAACTTTTTATAATATTCCTTTTAACATAGAAAATTAAAATCAAAACAAGTTTCTCACTCTAAAATTAACAATCGAAAGAAAAAATGATCTTTCCATCAAAAAGAAACTCTAAATATTAGATTTTCGAAAAGAAACCAGAATATTCGGAAGGAGAATATGAAGCACATTTTCTCATTTTATCTCGGAACAATAAACAGGAGAGTTTAAAAGGAACAAAATATCGCGTTTGATTAAATTCGCCATGTTTATCGATATTGCACGTTTTTTATTTCATTAACGAAAATAGCGATGAATTTTCGTTAGTGTTATTTTCGTTATAGTTATAGTTATAATTAATGATATTTTTTAGTTACAGTTATAGTTATCGTTAACGAAATCATTTTTGGTTTGTTAACGAACATTTTCGTTATCGTTAACGTTAACGAGAATCACACTGATTTTCACATTATTTGGTTACAGATGAACTTTTTCAAAAGAAACTCTAGCATCATTTAGGTTAAGAAGGAATGCCTTTGAGATGTACTTATAAGGCATTACCAAAATCTTCACTTACCTACATATATTAAAGTGAGGTAGTTTTGCTATTAATTCAAATATACCCCAAATCAATTACTACAAAGTTGTGGTTGGTGAGGTGGTAGAAGAGTTAAAGGACAAATATGACAGAAAGACGGTTTGGAGTGCACCAGTCAAACATGATAATCATGAGTGGCCAGTCAAACATGACTGGCCACTCTGGTTAGCCAGATAATCATGAGAAAGTCCATTCTGGTCAGCCAGATGACCAGTAGAAAGTCTATTCTGGTTAGCCAGTAAACCACAAGAAAGGTCACTCTGGTTAGCCAGCCAGTCATGAGATGGCTACTGTAGTTTCCATCGAATGCAAGTGCAGTCACTCACCTGCTGTGTCGTATTTGTCGACGACTGTCATGTACCAGTGGAGTTCCATCTTTAAACCATGTCACCACTGAATTCGGTTGGCCCATGGTACGGCAATGAAGCTGCAATTTTTCACCAATGTCTAGGGATACCTTTGTGGCCGAAAGCCGAGACTTTGGCTCCTTTGCTACAATTAACAACCCCAGTTTTAATGACCGACCAAAACAGCTCCTCTGACTAACCCCTTTCCATTTCAGTAGATATCTCAATATTTATATTGGTTCCACTTCCAACTTGTGGCAAAGACTTTAGGCTACGCTGGAAGTCCAAATGACTGAAGAAAAGAAACATGAAATGCTTATTTTTATCTCATTAGGCCTAAGAACCATAGTGCAGTGTCACCTGGTGTGCATTATAAATGTACATTAAAATATTATTATTATATTTAATTAATCATTCGAGGTAACTCTGGATTTGCAGAATCTCCACGACAATGCTCAATGGGTTATTTCATCAGTTACTACCCATTGGAAAATCTGAATGAAGGACATGTCGCCAATATAAATCTTGTTAATTACACATTGCATCTTTTGTCATCCTTCCAGGAGAAATTAATTATCTGAGGGAAAGGAGTTGCCTTCACAATGAGCTTGTACACAACATTTGCATTTCATAAAACTAATTTTTAGAGTGAATATCAAAGGTTTTCTGTGTTTCCATAATGCAGCTCAGCAATAGTTCCATCCTTCACATAGGTAGTTACCACTTGTTAAGAAATTAATAAAACCACGTATTAATTTCATATAAAGTTAATTAACTGTGAAAAACAATGACAGTGCATTATTAGGCTGTGTACATGCATACACTGCATCAGGCAATCATTTTCACTGTGCTTCGAAGCCTACATGAGAAAGAATTCAACTACAGACTCTGCTTTTGTCTGTTTTTATGTCTCAGTATGTTTAAATTGCTCCATCTCCCCATCATTCTAGTTCACCTGTATGTTATGTATGTATCCTTACCAGCATGGGCATATTTGGGGGTTACGGGTTCAACACACCCGCCCCCAAATACAATATACAAAATACAAAAACACTTAACTTTTCAAAACTGACCCCGTACTCTGCGACCCTGTCCAATGGAACCCCCGAAATTGGAAACCCCTCAAATTGCTTCCTGGCTATGCCTCGGCCTACCTGTCTACATCCGTTACTCAATGTTTCTATCTTTCTGTCTATATATAGCAGCATAAAAATTCAGTCAGGTTATTATCGAAACCAAAGATGTATTGCAAACCAGATGAACTTCTCCTTCCTGATAACCTAGCAGGTTTTTTCAAACTTTAGATGAAACACTAATAAACTTTACTTGGTATGCAGCTTGCTTTGTCTGCCTATGTGGATTTTCTTGAGTCCCTGGACCACGATGGCTCCAGGCTTTGATCAGGCAAATGCTCACCATCAGTTCTATGACTAAGTTTAATCTAATCAGTTTATTCCATCATATCTGGTCTGCATCGTGGTGTGCCTCGTCTGTATGTCTGTCTTCCTCTATATTGTGTTGTCTGTGTCTATTAGCTGGGTTGAATCTTTACCAATACAAATTTATTTATCACTGCCTCTGATAAGAGCCAGATTTGGTCTTAAAATAGGTCGTTAACAGCTATATAAACCAGGATTTTAGATGTTTTCTTAAACTATTCTAAGAACAACATTTAGATCTACACAAAATCTATTACTAAAGATCTGGCACTTTGCAAGAAAAATGTTTCCCCATCCAAAGAGCACAGAAGCAGCTGCTCAGTAGCGTTAAGGAAAATTAGAAACTTAATCATGCATGCAGGGTAGTGTCTGCAGCGCAGTTAGAACATCAGACAACCGTAGACTGAATGAAGACAGATGAACATGTAGGACAAACTAGAACCAGACCAGTGAAAATTCTCTAGACCAAAGACTCTAGACCAAAGTATAGGCTCCATTAACCTAATTACAGTTTCAGCTGATACCAAAACTCTATAAGAACACAGCACCCCACCCAGGAGCTGATTCTCCCATCCAGATTTCAGATTCTACAGGTCCGGCCATGTTGTCTTATCTGAGACTCTAGTATTCCTGGACCTGGCCTGGCCTGGGGTTAAACAGGTCTCCACTGGTCTCGGTCAGGTATCAAAATTAATGGGACACGGATCTCCTGGTGTGAACATCTCGGTCCACTTTTTTATTAGTTCCTGGAAAGTTATAAAGTTAACACAAGAACAGATAAACATTTCCTAGTCCTATGGCTTTTGGTTCCTGTAGGTTTAGTTGTTAGTGTGTTGACCCATTACAGCCATCCGACATACAATTTATTATCCCACTTGTTGCTAAGGAATTTAAGGAATTTTAGAATATCTAGCTCTAACACTGGAGTGTAATGTGGTGGCTTTGTGCTGCCGTCATTCAAGTATGTTCAATGATGCTGGTAATTCATCACTTGTGAGCAAAACCATAGGGAAGAGTTTTATCTGTTTGGTAATGATAATAGGGCACTGTTGTGTGTCTGACAATCGGCTGAAAGACTGTGATCTGGTAGACTTTGTACGGTAATAATTCTGAGCGTTTTGTTGATGGAAACATACAATCTGTGACCAGCCTGGGTCTCTAAAATCAAACCTAAGTATATTTACTACAAAGGCATCGTACAATCCACCAGCAGACTGACTGAAGGGAAGTTGTAGCTGTGACCATATGATTTTACTGTTGGATTGACCACCTGCATCAGGTGTGGATAGCAGACCAGTCATGTCTCAGCCGTTCTTTAACCCTGAAAGGAGAAGCATGAATTGTCAGATGCACTTGAACATCCTCATCAGCATCTTTAGTGAAGGCAAGAGATGGGTCATTTGCTCGAAGGTTAATCCTGCATCCCAATTGCAGCACTGAACCTTAACACTTCTTCATTACGGGCTCCAGATGCCACAACCCATTTGCCTTGGCTTTACCAGCCAGTCAGTCTCTCATTTCTCTTTCACTCTGCATACCTCTGTATATATATATATATATGTATATGTATATATATATAAATATAATTTTCTCCACACACATACATATAATATGATAGCCAGGGATGCACCCACATCCAGGTCTTAATATAAAGGAGAATCAGCTTCAAAGAATTAATCCCAGGTCATCCTAGGTCAGGCGCAGCAAGGTGGTCGGCCACCAAGTGCAACAACTATAAGATGCTGCTGCCAAGCACTCCCAACCAGGCACATCAGTACACCCTCAGGCAGGATACAAAAATTTTGCCAACTTACTGTAAGTAATCCTTTCAATCACTAATCACATGAATTATTCTAGAAATTGATAAATAAAATTATAACCTATTAAACTGTAAAGAAAGGTGACATTTCCTTAGATCTTAAGTTTCTATGAACTTTTATTTTTTTCCAGATAATTCAGACACACTCCTAATGCGCCATTGCATTAATAAGTGTGAGATTCTTTGACAAATTCAGCATTTAATAAAAAAATTATTTTTATATATTAGAATCAAGCTTTAAAATTTATCAAAGTTCTATATTTACATTTAGCCAAATTAAAAGCTGATGAATTTTTAATTAGAATGAAAAACTGTTTAATTTCTCAAAATCATCAAAATGATCTAATGGAATGTAGTACACAGCAGCAATTTGCCAAAACAACCCAACTTCGATCCAACTTCTCACCTGTGCATCATTAGATTCATTACAAGTCGGACGCCTACTTATGATATAATATTCACCATGAAAACATGTTTGATCTTGCGTCAGTGTGAGTAGGATGAAACTGGCCCAAAGCAGAATTAATTTTCCAATTAGTAACCCACCTGAGCAGCGTGCAACGGAAGAAAACAAATTTTTGCCACAGGACTGCAGAAAATCAAAGCAAAAATATCTTCAAGCAATGTCATAGTCACACTCACTGCGTGACTCATGCCAAACGAGCAACCAGCCGTCCCACTACCTAGCAATTACTAATTTAGGTCTCCTTGGACATTTACAATAAATAAACTGAAATTCTGACATTCATCAAATGATTAGGCACAAACCTAAACAACACGATCACATGTCAATGATCTTGAGTTTTTGCCTTTCATGCCCACAACAAATGTAACCTTATTAACAATTTAGTACCTTACTAGATAACAAATATAATCTACTATTTTTTATTTGCTTATCTATAATGGTCTATTTATACATTAACACAAATCATCTCCTTTTGCTAAAGACTTGTGAAACAATAGCAAGCTATTATTTCTTTCCTCTATATTGCAGTTTGGGCATATGTGATGCGGGATCCCAAAACCAGGCGGTTCGTAAAAATTTACAAAAACTAGGTTTTAATATATATTTGTAGATCTTTTCAAGATCTTTCCAAGATGCTAAGGGTTTTTCTCATGGGTCTAACCGTTACGAAGATATGCGGTTTGGAAACCATGCCCTATATGAGAAATTATTTAGAGAAAAATGCCAAAAACAAAAACGCATGTAATCTATTATAAAGTCCTTGATTACGATAGGTATTGCTTGAGCTAAAAAGCTGAAATTTTCACAGGTTATAAACACACATGTCTGCCAATATTACAATATTAAATTATGTTATTACTTTTTGTTTTTATTTAATAATTAAGAAACTTTTGATAACTGACTAAGCTTTCATTCCACTCCACGCAGATACAAAATAGCCCGAGATGCAGCGCGCGACCTTGTTTTGCCCAATCAGGAATCTAGCATTGCACTCACGCAGATAAAAATAGCCCGAGATGCAGCGCGCGACCTTGTGTTGTCCAATCAGGACTCTAGCTTTCGGCATTTAAATGATAACGTCATACCAACCAACGGGAAAGAAGATTTGGGGGACCGGAGTTTCTTTGCTATTTATGGCACAGGAATTAATTATTCAGCCACGAAAGTCGGCCAGTCGGTTAAAGGGAATTCCAGGCTTTCAGAAGATGTATGACATCATGGGTATTTCTCAGTCGCTATTTATAACCGCTACGCGCAAAACAATGAAATTGACCCGAAAATGAAATCATATTCTTTTACAACTTTGCAATGTTATTCGAATTTGTATGAAAACAACCAATAAATAATCATAAAGACTGCAGAATTATATTCTTCAAATATTAAACAATGCAATTATGATATAAAACGCTTTTCGCTAAAAATCAAGATGAAGCGCTATTTTGAGAGATTACTCGTAATAGGTTTTGCCGACTTCCGCCTGGTTTTGGAAAATTACATCACATATATGTTATTATATTATATTAATCATAATCTCGAGATTTCTACAGGGCCCCAAAAAGCCAAGTGGCTGGAACCAGCTTATTCACAGGTGCTCAGTCAAAACAAAATTGAAAGGCAGGGGTGAAATCAAATCCAGGTCAAGATCCAAAGGGGTCAATCAGGCAGACATGCAGAGGGCTAAAGAGGGTAGTGTTTGGGTTGAAACTGCCAGGGAGATAAGGGGAAGAGGAGGAAGAGGAGGTGAGGTTTTGGTGAGTTTGTAGGATGGATGTAGTACTGATGGGAGTTTGTTCCAGCTAAGAAAAAGTACCATTGATCAAATTAAATCTCATAACTTCTGTTGTGGCACCAACTACTGAATTGTACAAACCTAACTTCAAACCCAAACAAGGTAAGGCTAAACAGATCAAGGGAACTACATCAAATAAGGCAGCTTTATCTTAAATTAGGAAAATGGCACTTTTGAGAGCTGTCTAAAAGGAGCTATATCAATATTCAAATACATGCACATATGCATAGAGCTTATAAGGTGAAGAAATAAGATGGAGATTAAGCACTTGGTCCTCGATGTGATTGTAGATCAACTCTGTGAGATTTAAAAAAAACGGAGACCAAGCAGAAGCTCCAGATGGGTTTGGACAGAGAAGAGGGATCCTTCCTGACCATGGGTCAAGCATTGCTCTGTATCTCGCATATTAAGCACCTTCCAGATTACTTGAGAAGTCGGCTTGAAGCAGTCCTCAGAGGCCTCTGTACATGGACAGGGGCCACTTGGGACCAGGTTTCAGGCACCTCAGCAGTTTCAGGTTATTGTCCCTCTGCTCAAATATCCCTGGAGTTTATGAACAGTTTTATGGATTGATTTGACTTCTGCAGCCAATCCCTCTTGGGGCCTCTAAAACCGAGGCCATATGGAGTTTCTGAACATTGATGCCTAGGGAGAATATCTAAATACACTGGTTAGCTCCTGCTGTTGGACTATTTAACGGCTCCACACACAGCCAGCAGTAACAGATACATTGAGCTGCTAACAGGAATTCTATTTCTAATTAGCCTAGGTCAAAGTCTTCTGACCAGTCAGTGGGTGGCCAGGGAACTAAATTACCAACAGTTCAATGCACCCTTAACTGACTAAATACCACTGGGGTACAGGGCAAAATGCAACTTGCCATCAAACCAATGAAAAATTCATTTAGAATGTAGCCTTTCAAATACTGTTTTTTTTTAAAATTCAACACAAAGCATTATGAAGCCTATAAGGAACCACCTTATAATAAAGAAATTCTATCTGTTTAAAAAATGCTTATTAGCACTAGAGCTTCTTTAAGAAATTAAAGCAGTGGAATGCAACATGGACTGATACAGATCTTGTCAAGGGAACTTAATTTTTCAGCAGCACTCAAAGCCTAAAACGCAAAGCTATTGAGTTAAGATTTGGATTTTACCTTGCCTAGTGCCAAGAGAAAATGTTATCAAAATTTTCTGAATATAGTGCAGACAGTAGAGAAGATAATTCAGGCAATCAAGCGGTAAGAGATGCTTACTTCATAAAAATAATTTTAAGTGTTGTTTTTAAAGGTTGTTCACAGGATGTTGCTGCTTACTTAACACTTTAATGACCAGCTGCATTGGTTTCCCAGTTACTTTTCTTCCTCTTGTCATTAAAGTGTCAAAGTATGTAATTACTGCTGCAAGAAGACATAACAGGGACTACTTAACTTAAGTCCAGGTTAAAAGGGGTTAGTACAGTAGATGGCATATGCCACCAATAAACTCGGCTGTACTTAGCCACTTCTCAACAAGTGGCCGATGCAGTAGTTTACAGAAGATTTTTATTTCACCCCTAAGCAGTGACATTTAGCTACACAATAACATCTATTCTCACAGAAGGAAGAGGAAAGATTAAATATTTGAGAATGGCATGAAACTGGCTGTGTTTCATAGCCTGCTTGGTTTGTCATCCAAGGACTGGGTTTGAACCTGGTCAGTTAGCTCTGTGAAAAGGCCATGGGCAAGTTCCCTTCGTCACCAGCAAAGGAAAACATTTTAGGGGCATGAAAGATGAAGAAGAGCAAGTTTCGTGATGCACTGTGTCCAGGACCTCAGGATAAGTCACTTGCCAGCTCAAAGACATAAAAAAACATCTAACTATGAAATATAATTTTTACATTGGAATGATTTGTGGATTTGGGCCCATGGATCACGATGATGATGATGATGATGATGATGATGATGATGATGATGATGATGATGATGATGATGATGATGATGATGATGATGATGATGATGATGATGATGATGAAGATTACACAACTGCTCTCTTTCTGACATGAATCCAAAGACAGAGGAAACTTTTGTGGGAATCTACGATTTTTCAGCCATTTTGCCACTTATGTTCATGGATTCAAATGTAATCTAAGTAAAAATTCTAAAATTTTAAGTAAAACCTAAACTTGCAAATCACCAAAATGTGCAAATTCAAATTGACACTGTACACAAGCCTTAAATCTGGTTAAACTCACTGCTGCTGACTTCTACTCTGACATTGCAACTCATTTGAGAATGCATTGCATAAATAATTATCAAGGTGTGAATTGTGACTTTTTACTTATTTACTTAGTTATCTAATTAAACAGTTTCTAAAAATGGGGTTCGATCTATACAGATAAGATAAACCCAAAAATCAATCGGGTATTACTTGCCACATTTTGAGCAATTGTAACTTTGAACAATCCTGATGACCTCTGAAGTGGTCAATTCTGGACGACCGGAAATCACGAAAGACGGAATTTGCCTCTTTTTGCTGGCTATGCTCCACTGGCCCTCTGACGTGGTAGGCAGGCCGTTGGGTGAAGTCCGATTGCCAACGAAGACTATGTACGAAGCTCCGACCTGGACTGACTCCAATGACCCCGTGCATCTACCAGGGTCTTCTCTGTTTGCAAAGAATCCCACAGCAACCAAAGATCCTCGGCTGCTGCTGCTGCTGTTAGTTCGAGGCAGGGCCACTCCTTCGAGATCCCCCTTCAAGACCTTTTCAACTCGAAAGACGACCTGGGCAACCGGGTCGCTGCTACCGTTGCCCGATCGCAGGGAGAGGCGTCGTTTCGCGCGACCTTCGAAGACGGCAACCGCGCGGACCGTTCTGGAAGCGACGTCTCCGAACTCCGATCCACAGTTCCAGGCACCGACAAGTCCCACGACGGACACAAGGAACAAAATCTGACTAAAAGTCATCGTCTGAACAACTGACGGCACTCAGATGGTCGAATATCTCTACAGAAACTAAGCAAAAATAAGTTAAAACAAGGTCGCCACCGTCAACGCAACTCGTCCTCCTATCGGAACCTATCTGGCATTTAAGAGCGCCTTTCGCTGCAGTTAAGTCGAACGCAGGGACGGACGTCAGAGACCACGTGACGACTGCCATGTCGCAAATGATGACAACGCGCGCGGGACTAAGTGCCCGAATTATAGGCCCTTGCTAGCACCGGTGGGCGTATGGTGGCTAGTCCAGAGTAAATTTACCTGCGGCGGAGGCGTTTCGTAAGCGCGACTTTTGAAGGAAGCTGATTAAATAGATCTACAGTGCAGACGACTGTACCAATGAGTCACAAACGTGCATCATTAGATTGGACTTCAGAGGCGGCCGTAACCACAGGCAGTTTCAGTTTCTGGTAAATCTACTGTAAGACAAATACCTAATTGCAGTCTTGTTGTCAAGATCTTAAACCTCAAGACCATGATCAAGACCAAGACTTTGAACGTCAAGACCAAGACCAAGACTTTGAACCTCAAGACCAAGAGCAAGACTTTTGATCTCAAGACCAAGACCAAGACTTTTAAAAAAGGAACTCGAGTGCACTAGAGACCAAGACCAATTGGTCTCGAGGACCAGAAGACTGCCTAATAGTTTTGATTGAAGTTGGGCAAATTTGGGCAACAAAAGCAGGTTTTCTGCCAGCATGCCAGCATCGGACCCATATATTCTCAAATGGGACCCGTGTAGAACCCGCATACATGGGCGGCGAAAAATTTGTTAGACCTCTTTTTTGACCAGATCAGTTCAAAACTCTTTTTTGACCAGATCAGTTCCAAAATGTCCACCCCCACCTCTCAAACAAGATCGCCGCCACTGCCCACATAGGTCCCATTTAGGGCTAGCTTAAGGCAGACTTGTTGTCCTCGAGACAAAGGTCTTGGTCTCGAGTGCACTCGAGCTCGTTTTTAAAAGTCTTGGTCTTGGTCTTGAGACCAAAAGTCTTGGTCTAAGTCTTGGTCTTGAGACCAAAAGTCTTGGTCTTGGTCTTGGTCTTGAAGTTCACAGTCTTGGTCTTGGTCTTGAGGTTCAAAGTCTTGGTCTTGGTCTCGCAAGACCAAGACCAAGACCGGCTGTCAATATGAACAGTCATTCAAACAAAACTCAAGAATTAAAAAAATTATCAAGCCTGTTTGTATCACAGCCTACGACAAATACCTATAGACGGAAACAAATCTAGAGCTTGTTGGTCAGGAAAACCCATCGGCAGCAGCAACTAAGTTACGCTGTAGGCCTATCTGGATGCCCTGTTTTTCTGTGCCAGACGGTCTGATAAACTATGGGGGGGGGATTTTAAAAAGGCTCACGATTTGTACATTTAAATCCAGTGCTTGAAAAGCTACTATGTGTGCCAGCGACTTCAGCACCTATGGAAAGTATTTGTTCACATGGCGAAATTTCTTTGAGGCCCCGCACGTCTTGGTCATAAAATTCTGAGCGAATTGGTTTTTATAAAATACAAAAGGCATTTGGAATAACATTTTGCATGACGGACTTTTGCAAATACGAATTCGGAATTCTTTGCAGTCTGCATTTAAAGTTAAGTTGCTTGAATAAAATAAAAGACTCACGTTTTCATTAAAATAGCGAGTTGTCCGACTTGATCATTTTTGTGAGGAAAAGAAGTCTTGGGCTGAATGTGATTTTTTGGTCTCGGTCTTGGTCTTGAGGTTCAAAGTCTTGGTCTTACCGTCTTAGTCTTGGTCTTGGTCTCGAGGTTCAAAGTCTTGGTCTTGGCCTTGGTCTTGAGGTTCAAAGTCTTGGTCTTGAGGTTTAAGGTCTTGACAACAAGACTGGCTTGAGGGACTGCTCTTCTTCTAACGTTCGACCTACCTAACTATCATTGTAGCCGCGGAAGAACCGATCGACTGCCAATCCGCAGCGGCTTCATTAGGCTAATCCAGGGATCGAGAGTTTATTTTTAATCGTGTGACCTAATTTAATCGCAGCCTAGGTGTTTCTTTTCAGCCATGGCGACTGGTAGCCTAGCTATTACGGTGAAGTTAATCTAAATCACTCGCAGAGCGGCAGAAGCCATAGGAACAACCGAAGATGAAAAGTAGAGATTATAATTGTATATGGAGCAAGGGTCTCGAGTGCTCAGATCGAGGCAGAGAGCCAAAGCTATTCCGATGAAAGGATCTTTAGCCGATCGAAGCGTCATATTATTAGGCCTTATTAAATTCCCAGCGGATCCGGAACGGTTCGTTCCACCATTTTCCCAGTCTTGTTGTCAAGACCTTAAACCTCAAGACCAAGACCAAGACCTTGAACCTCAAGACCAAGACCAAGACTTTGAACCTCGAGACCAAGACCAAGATTTTGAACCTCGAGACCAAGACCAAGACCAAGACCTTGAACCTCAAGACCAAGACCAAGACTTTGAACCTCAAGACCAAGACCAAGACTTTGAACCTCAAGACCAAGACCAAGACTTTGAACCTCGAGACCAAGACCAAGACCAAGACCTTGAACTTCAAGACCAAGACCAAGACCAAGACCCAAAAAATCGCAATCAGGTCACGACTTCTAAAAATTGACAAGGTGGAATATTCGCTATTTTATAAAAAAAAATCAATTCGCTCAGACTTTTCTGACCAAGACGTGACCTTGGGGCCTCATAAAAATTCTGCCATGTGAAAAATACGTTCTACAGAATCTGATGCTGAAATCACTGGCACACAGAGCAGCCTTTCAAGCACTTGATGCAAATGTACAAATCGTGAATCTGTTTTGAAATCATTCCATGGTAAATAGCCTGAAATCAAAATAATTGTCCAAAACAACAGTAGAGCCTCATTCACGCCGTGTTAAAATTAAAGCAATTGTATTAGTAATTATTGGATGAATTTTTAAAATTCTTGCGTTTTTTTAGATGACTGTTCAGTGTGTTCACATCGTCAAAAGTCTTGGTCTTGGTCTTGCAAAACCAAGACCAAGACTTTGAACCTCAAGACCAAGACCAAGACCTTGAACCTCAAGATCAAGACCAAGACCAAGACTTTTGGTCTCAAGACCAAGACCAAGACTTTTAAAAACGAACTCGAGTGCACTCGAGACCAAGACCTTGGTCTCGAGGACAACAAGACTGCATTTGCCTAACTTAGTCTCGCTCTCTGCACTTCGATTTCTTAACTTTCCTTATCCATCGACCCACTTTCACACATTATAAGCTTTGAATGGAGATATCTGTTATCATGCTTATCGTTTTCCATTTTAAAAATGTAGTTCCCTGCAAAGAGCATAGAGTAATTCGTCGAACGTAGAGACAATGTCTGATCAATTAAATTAGGCCTACTTCCACTGGACATCGATCTCCGGACAATTCCTCTGATACGACGCAGCGCTCGTGAATAAGCTGGTGCCCTGCGCATAACTTTAGAGGAGCGCTTTAGGAATTTTGATTTTACTATTACTATTACGAAGGGTCAGTTGAACTGTGAGCTGCATAGCTAGGATTCCGCAGGTGCCTGGTCTCGAATAGGGCCTACACAGCGCAGCTAATTTCTGACTCACAAACAGTTCGTATATTCTGGTCTCAAGAAATTCCAGTGCTTTATATTTATAAAACTGATTACTGTTAACGAAGTGAAGCTGGTTGGTTGAGTGGGGGTGGGATGGTCACCAACCCATTTGGGTATCATGTCGACCCAGGTGGCAATAGGGCGTATACCTCCCGGGAAGGAGCTCGAACAAGTCGTCTTCTTTGTCTGATCTTGTCTGCCTTCCTCGTAACCAATGTAATCTTGCGATTGTTATAGCGCCAATATCCGCAACATGTGTCTGAGCAATGACGCGAAAGATAAGTCGGCTGGCGAGTCTGCAGCGTCTTCATGTCCTAGGCACACGTACATCATTATAGAGACACGCTTCTTAATTTCCTTTGTAAAACGTAGGCTGTATCTTGCTACACTTAAATTGTGTGTAAGACATTGCAATTACCTCACAAGTAGGTCCTATATTGGTTATGCAGCACTATAGGGCCTAAATGGAGTTTTCATACCTGGTTAAGTTAAGAAATTAAGTTGGGAATTCTGCTTCGGAAGACAATGGTAAAGCATATATACGTAAGCTCATGTGTCTCTAAGTAATTATTATATACAATGAATTGGGTTCTCTTTCTATATAACCTTCGCAACTTACAGCTCAGAGGTGCCTGACCACGCACTCCAGTCATCACAATGAGCTGTGAGCTGTGACAAGCATTATGGAGTCGGTAATCTAAGACTAACTGAGTCTTTGACTTATTGATTATTCTCTTCGCCTGTCTCATTCTCCTATAGCTGGTCTTGTTTGGAGTGTGAACTCAGCAGTCTGTTGCTTGGAACATAGCCCGTTTGAATTCAGGCAGCTATCCCGGAACGTGTTTACCAGTTAATTTGGTCTTTTTATTTGCTTAGACAGACTATAGTAATAATTTTACAGAGACAGTATTAGGAATTTACCGACGATAGCCTACTGGACAGAGATGGAAACAGATTCTGAGACAGGCAAACGGATGCGTGCCATTTTAGTGAGAAAGACATACTGCGCAGCGTAGGCGTACGTAGGCCTATTATTAAAATCAACATTTGCAGGATCACAAGTTCCACGAAACGTCTAGGCCTAATTTTTAAACAAATAGTTAATATATCTGATTATAAATTATGCGGTATATATATAGGATATCGCCATCTGCCAAATAGAAGCGACAACATATGTATAGCCATAGCATAGATGCAGTTATAAGGTACGTAGGCCTATTTGCCTTCCATCTAGGGCTCGATTTTGAAGGGCTCGTGAACGCAACATCAGTAGGCGAAATTCATTTTACCATAAGACCACACGTGTATTCAGTGCACCATCATTGGACCACACTCCGTCCATCATCTACAGTTCATCAGTTTTTTTTACAATTAGGCCTACTATAGACGCGATCCGTGCTTCATAAGACCAGACACTCTTGTAGCTCAGCCTCTTCGCACAGCCGCGGCTGTCACGATTAGGCGTCGACGGAAAGCCTCTCTTTCCAGCAACTTCCATCCTCTTTTGCTTAGAGGTCATGATACCATTGACCTGCAGTCAAACTCCTCCTGATTACGAGGTCAAGACAGACACCGTGGGTGTGGATAGAGCGTACGTGCACCTATGTATCGTGTTGAAGCAGGCCGTATACCGATTGATGAGCTTCCTCACAGTGGCGGCGATCTTGTCTGAGAGGTAGGGGGGGGACAAAGTCAGCCACGATCTCGTCGACGAGCTTTTTTGAAAATCTTGTCCCCCAAAAATTTTCTGCCACTTCATCTCCGAAAAATTTCCCTTTCATCTCCGAAAAAAGTTGATGACCTTTTTTTAGTCCTTCACCTCTTTTACGACTTACTTTTTCTTACTTGCACTCTCCTTTTTCCCCCCACACTTCTTCACTTTTTCCCACTTTCATTTTCCCCTTTTTTCCCCGAATACCGATTTAATTTGACTTTTTTACGAATTCGTTCTTTTTTCTCATAATTTTGGGGAGGACACTTCTGCTCAAAAATTCAATTTTTACCTCATCTGGTCAGAAACGCTGCGAAAACCCTCACGCCAAATTACATTTCTCCACCTTTTTTGGTCTTTCTTCAAAATGTGGGGGAGGACAAATGTATGGAGTGTCCCCCCACTCTTAAAAGTGGGGGGACATGTCCCCCCGTCCCCCCCCCTAGATAGCCGCCCATGCTTCCTCACATGCTCTGCCCCCACATCCTGGGCCTTCCATGAGAATGTTCATGTCATCCGTCACGACCTCTTGGCTAGTTGGCTGTTATATGTAGAGGGTGATTCCAGGAGAGTGGTAAATTCCCGTGTGAACGTCTCAGACGGTGGCAGTGATCCAAAGCGGTAGCATGCGGCGATATTGTGCCGACCTGCAAAGGAACTTATAAGTACCTTGAAATTGGTAAATACTGGTCTCATCGAATAAGATCTGTTGTTTTATTACAATCAACTTTACTGCATAAACCTGCCTTATAAGACGCTTACTGTATCAAAATAGGCAAAAGTATATAATTATGCACACCTGGTCAGCGTTTCCATTGGCATTACACGAAACTCACATGGGCTGTATAGTGTATACCCTTTTCAATATGGAAATATGGGTCCTATATGGGCTCCATATGGGCCTGCTGACAGGGCAGTTTTGATGGATTGCATAGTTTCTCAGGTGTCTTATACAGTAACGCACCCAAACGGCACCTTACAAGCTGTGGGGTCTAAACCTCAACTTGAAATCGGTGTGCCTGCACTGCAGTCCTGGCTTTGAAATTTCTCGACGTGTTCCACCCACACTTCATGCTTGCGACAGAGTTGTAGAGTGTACAGCAGCTCGCGTCGGCAGAATGAACACTTGGAAAACTATAGGTCCTACTATGTATATATGCGATACTATAGAGCACGTCCTGTGTTTCCAAATTATTATATTGCCCAATTTTGCTTAATACAGCGTTCACTCAGCAGCATAGGCGTAATTTGTGGGGGGGTACGAGGGGTACCTGCACCTCCCACTTCTTGGACTGGGGAGGTACCGTACCCCCATTTTTTAACAATGCCAATCAATATTTTATTAGGGTCCTACTGTACCTCCTCAGAGATCGCAGTATCAGCCTTGCTTCGTGTATGTAAGAAATTGGTACCCCCCACTTTTTAGACCAAAGTTACGCCTCTGCTAAGCAGGATTGAGCATCGACCGTAATAGTAAACTTCAAATTGCGAAAGCGCTATATATAGGCTAGGCTACTTCTGAAAGCGAAGGCTAGCTGAGGAACAATAATTATGGCAGTTTATTCCCAACATTCACAAGCGATCGATGTGTTGTGTCGCAAGGCTTGTTCGGAGACACCAAACGAAGATCTAAGTCCGGTTGCCAGATCGACCATGCAGATAGAGAAAGAGGCAGATCTCGAGCAGTGGCGGCGATCTTGTTAGACAGGTGGGGGGATATTTTGGAACTGATCTGGTCAAAAAAGAGTTTTGAACTGATCTGGTCAAAAAGAGGTCAACAATTTTTTCGCAAATTTGATGACTTTTTGGTGTTTCTTCTAAATGGGGGTGGGTGGGTCCGATGTATGGCGTGTCCCCCCACTTTTGGAGGTGGGGTCTTGTCCCCCTCGACTCCGATCTGGATCGCCGCCCATGCATGATCTCGAGGACCTACTATAAGGCGGATTTCCGTTTTGGACGAGAGAAGAATGCAATGGCGGCCTTAAAGGGTCTTTGACAGATTTGTGCTATAGGGCCTAGGCAAGGACAAAAATGCCGCCCTTGCTCATAAATGCATCATGTAATTCGTGTTATTTTGCCGGAATTTACCCCCCTTAAAAATGTCACTCTACACCTAAAGCCGGCACTGGAAGATTGGAAGACGGTGGAATAAATTAATGGATCAGGATAAGAATTCTTGAAGAGGTGAGACTTTAATCTGAAGTGGAAAACTTGCATGAGAATGATGAATATAATATATTCATCATTCTCATGCAAGTTCTCAGACTATATTATAGTCTGATAACAAACGATGAGAGATATGATGGTCGGTGAGTAGGCCTATGCAGCCATCGATAACGGTACAGGAACTGAATTTGCGGAATTCGAAAGGATCTATAGATCGTTCCATGCAGTGTGGATCGTTGGATATTAGGCCTACAAGCTTAATAAATTGTCGTCATAGCTAAAACAGTTAAAAACTTCCAGAAAGCTGCAGAGTTCCTCCTATTCAGCTGTAACCTTGCTTGCTATCGAGCAGGGTGTAACAATTATAAAGGCTTAATGATGATGATGATATTACAACAACAACAACAACAACAACAACAACAACAACAACAACAACAACAACAACAACAACAACAACAACTACTACTACTACTACTACTACTACTACTACTACTACTACTACTACTACTACTACTACTACTACTACTACTAATAATAATAATAATAATAATAATAATAATAATAATAATAACGCTGTAGCTTTCCGCGGCACTTTCCCTCTCTCGAATCCTGAGGAATAGAGGCCGTTCCAGATGATTTACTAATTTTAATTAATATTTAAGTCCCCAAGGGATCATATGTACCTTGGGGCAAAAAAATAATAATAATGTCACGAAAACGGCCGAACCACCCTTCTAGGCGTAGCTTCGTAAGGCGCGTGGAGCCGGCCTCCGTTGTGTGTCAGAGATCTTGAAGTTCACGGGCGACACCGTAGGTTTGACAGCTTTATTCGACAACTTGACGAGTATAATACGTAATTAAAATAGCGCTAGTTAAACACATCGAATACGAACACCTCTACCGGATTTCTACTCTCAGCGCCCTGCATCTCTCTACTTCTGCTTATATAGGCAACCACACCGGAGGGGGAGAGTGTCCTAGGACATTACTTGGCAAATAAGAGAGGCGTGGGGAGGTGTCCTAGGACATTACTTGCCAAAGAAGAAAAGGGAAGGGAGGGCGGACATTACTAGGCAAAGAAGAAAAGGGAAGGGAGGGCGGACATCACTAAGCAAAGAAGGATCAAAGAGGGCAGTCAACAGTGTGGAGCGGCACATCAAAGGCTAAGCAGAAGAGGCAAAGGAGGGGAGAGTGTCCTGGGACATTACTTGCCAAAGAAGAGAGGCGTGGGGAGGTGTCCTAGGACATTACTAGGCAAAGAAGAAAAGGGAAGGGAGGGCGGACATTACTAGGCGAAGAAGGATCAAAGAGAAGCCGCCAATGACTGGCTAAAGAGAGTTCAAAAGAAAGGCCGCCTTCGGCGTGGGAGTCCTAATCAGCTCGACGTGAGCTAGCCGACAGGTCGCCATGACAGCCATTGTCGCTCGATCTATCATGCGTCGAGTTTCTCGACAATGATAATAATAATAATAATAATAATAATAATAATAATAATAATAATAATAATAATAAAAATAATAATAATAATAATAATAATAATAGGTCTAATGATAATATTAATAATAATTAATTCACCATTAATTCAGCAACTACCCAACCTACGATCGTTTTTAGCAAAAGCTACGGTCTTCTATGTTCGAGGGACACTAGTTAACACCCCCAACGTTTTAATCAACTGAAATACAATGAGCGTACACAGTTAGCCTATAGCCTCAAGATGTGCTATCGAGTCTTTAGTTAAGTAGACCTATATCGTATCGCATATAGAAATTTATAAAGCGCCTCTCCCAGAATAAATATTCAGAGGCTCTCTCAGCGCAGAAGCCGCGGGGAAACAGAAATGTCTTTAGGGAGCGCGAGACCGACGAGGAAAAGCCAGTCATTAGTTTGGCCCCGAGCGGGGGGGGAGGTCGTTCCAGATCGTGGGACCCACTGTTACCAGATCTAACGATGTTAGCTCGACTGCTTTTCATCAAATTGTAGCCCCTATTACTACCCAGGTGGCCCACGTAGCCAGGGGCCTACGACCCCTTTTGGGTTTCCTGTGTAGCCAGATTATACTAATTGATTATAAGCATTATATGTTTTGTTTATCCTTGCAATGTTTGGTTACTGAACTAAAAATACAATACAATACAATTGCTACCGGCAGGAATAAGCAATTGCATTGTGATTTCACAAAGGATATTGCTACAGCTAGGAATAATTAGGCTATACTGCATTGTGACTTCACAGAGGATATTGCTTGCTACCGCTAGGAATAATATTGCATTGTGATTTCATAGAAGATATTGCCTTAGCAACGTCTTCAATCCTCTCGGAATAATTGCATTGTGATGTCATATAGGACGTGTTGCACTGTGGTTTCACACAGTATTATGCTTCCGTAGCAACCTCTTGTAATGATTGCATTGTGATTTCATAGAGACAGTGTTGCCGTAGCAACGATTGTCTAACCTCCAGGAATAATTGCATTGTGATTTCATAGAGGATATATTGTCTTAGCAACCTCTTGTAATAATTGCATTGTGATTTCATACAAGCTATATTATTTCCATAGCAACGTTTTGTAATAATTGCATTGTGATTTCATAGAGGGCATGTTGCCATAGCAACCTCTTTTAACTCCTTGGAATAATTGCATTGTCATTACATTTTCACAGATGTATTGCAGTAGTAGCCTATTGTAATAACTGCATAGTGATTTCATACAGGGTATATTTCCGTAGCAACATCTTGTAATGATTGCATTGGTATTTCACAGATAATATATATTGCCACCTCTTTTAGTAAAAAAATAATAACAATGAGAGTAATGATGACGGTGATCACACTGATGATAATGCTTGGCAATTGTTTTGAATCTTGAGGTTTTCCTCAGATAAAATAATAATGGGCACAAACAATGGGTATGAAAAGTCCGGGTATGGTACCCTCCAGTCCAAAAAGTGGGGGTACGGGTACCCCTCGTACCCTGTAAATTACGCCTAGGCTTGCTCTATATATATATATATATGCATATATATATATATATATATATATATCTGCCCTTAGGCAAATATGTAAGCATTAATATGTATTAATTTATTTGCCACTTAGGCCTATAAATACCACTTCTGACGCATTAGAGGAAAATAGAGATGGCATGACGATCGTACTTTAATTGCAGTGTAAACAGACATAATATGTAGACATCGATATATATGTACTATTATAGGTCTAATTAAGAATATAAATAGCTGTTAACACAGGCCTACGCATGTGTATTTCCCTAATTACACCTAATTTCCAGGTCTGTAACTGGAACCGAGTGACACTATATGTTAACATCGGAGCATCAAAGCTAACCTGGAACTGTAGGCCCTAAATATCTAGACCAAAATAATTATTATTACAGGGTAGATTGGGAGTGGGCGGAACGCGTGGGAGGCCTTGGTCGACCTGTACTTTAAGCCCATGCCTCCTACAGTCACGTATTGATTAATCCATTAGCTACTGGTGCCATAAATTAAGTGTGATAACCGTTTACTCATCAAGTCTGCCTTCATAATCTGGTTTATGCTTTATTCTTCAACCAAATGCCGACTGCACTACACATGAAAGTTCTTTTGGGCTGGAATTAAGGAACTACTTGAAGACAACACGGACCGGACATATGTGATTAAAATGAATCAAAATTCCGCAGAACCGGATGCCATATTGGTGACACCTGGTCACAATTAATGTTCATCAAAATGATATCGACAGTGCCAATTCCAAAGAATCAGTAGTTCTCTTACGGATAGGCCTATTATCTGCTCACAATGATCGTATTCACAATCAAAATGGTTCCAAATTCCAGTAAAATTCTCAAAGGAATCAGGCCATTTTGTAATGGTCGTGTTCGAGATCAAAGTGAAGGTAAAATGATGCAGTTCATGACAATCACAAAGGCCACATTGATTACTTAACGATTACCCACCCATATGATTAAATAATAATGATATCTATAACCATATCCTGCAGAAGTTTAATTAATAAGCTAATATTTCATGGAGAATACGTGCAATCATAAATGCTACTTTCATGCGCTGGTGCATACACTTCAAAATAAAATGGTCAGGCTAACTTATCAAAGAACTCAGTGTGACAAAATCAACATACATGTACTCACTGAAGTTATGTGTACCTGCATAAACAAGTAGGCATAACAGCTTCAACATAAATCAAATCTTGAAAGCATACTCAGGCCTGCCGACAGAATTTCTGGGCCCCTAGGCAGAGCAGTCATGGACCTCTAAACTATCTTTAGACTTCATGAGAAAATTACAGCAAAAAATGATAAGGTAATATTCAGATGCTTTAAGTTTAAACTGATTGTAGTGAAGTGCCAGTAATATTATATTTAAAAAGGCATAAATCGTAAACTTTGTATAACTGATTATAATATTTTTGATAAGTTGATTGCCTGGGCCCATAAAGATCGCTGGGCCCCTGGGCATTTGTCCCCCATCCCCTCTCAGCAGGCCTGAGCATACTAACCTTAGTTCTTTGAAAATATATTAATTTTATCAATATCCCAAATCCCATTGGCAGCAGAATGTTACATCTGCACAAACACCACTGGATTCACTGTCTGGATCCATTCAACCGGAACAAAATTCTGCAATGTCATCTCTGACGCCTTCTAATACCCATTAACATAAATAATTATATTTATCACAGCATGCATCCACTATCTCTACTCTCTTGATTTCCCAGTTTTCAGAACACGATTAATATGAATATACTGTGGGCATGATAATTGAAGGCTGATATTTTTCAGCACGTGTACATTCGAAGACAGTCACAGCTACTGAATAGAGGGCCACATAGCACTACAATAAATACGAGGTCTTTGTCTTTCAAGTCTAAGCTTAAGACTCACCTTTTCCAACTCACTTACACACCGTACCCTGATTCAAAGTCCTTGCATGTTTCCTCACCAACTGGATTTTGATCCTGGTTCTGCAGTGGATTATGACTCTCAACCATGATTTCACCCGGAAAGTCCATCCAATCTTTTGTGCATCAAGCTAACGGTACTATAGAAATCATTAGAATATACTTGAAATACTAATGCAGTAACATAAGCATATGTTATTAAAACTGTCATAAAGTTGAACACTGAAACAAAACTACGATGAATGGCATTTGTTTACTGTTTAAAGCATTAAACCATCTCCAAATCACCTTGCTAAATAATTTTCAGGACTTTCTAAAACTCAGTAACAGTTGTGTACTGAGAGGAACTAAACTGACTAAAACATATACAAACCAAACAATATGTAACAAACTCATACTGAATAAAGTGGGATATGAAAGACACAATATAATAACAAAATCTGTACAAAACCAGAATGAAAATAATAAATCTTGAGAATTTCTAAATCATTGTGTTGGTACACCAGATTATACAAAAAATCTTCATCGTTATAACAACCTTATTCAAGAGATCAACCAATTTTGCGTAAAAAATGAAAACTATCAAAAACAGTTTCCAAAAAATGCAAATGTTCTTAGGATAGGTTCAATTCCACTTGGTTGAACACATCCTGTGGCTTCAGCGTCCAAATTGTACCCAGCTCATAAACAACATACCACTGGAAGCAGCTGGCAAAAGAAGTTGAAGTCAAGCAGCGAATGCCACCACAGTCTGCCATAAGCCTTCTGGTATAATAGTGGCAAATATCAAATGAAGTTTTTCTTGGACTCACAAAGGACAAAAATATGAATGAATTGTGTATGCAACCATATCAATGCAAGATTTTAAAAAACACTACGTAATAAGCCCTGAATCATGCAAACGCTCAGCAGAATATAATGGTAGTGATCCACAAGGATACCAAAGCATTATACATTAATAGGGAACAACTCAATAGTTGCAGGTCGAAAGAGACATGCAAGAACTGGTTGCCTACTAACTAAACTATGAAAAAAAGCAGGCTGTGCAACTGATCACCATGCCAACACAAACAAACAATATCCCAAGTCATAACGTAGCACAAACCACGCAGAACTAATTCATCCCATTCAAAGTAAATAATAAATATGCTATTACTTTCAGGAGGAAACTATCACACACGTGTTAGCAGACATTCCCAAAATATGCTAATCTATTATACTGATAACTAAATTCAATCATATATTTTATATATAATTCAAGCAAGTGTAAACCAGTGTCTATATATACACACACACACATATATTTATATAAAAATGAAAAAGTCCACTGTTAGAGGGCTTTAACAGGTGATGTATGTATGTCCAGATGCTTACATACTTACATATATACACTCACACTGGATTAAATACCCAACTTGAATGTATACTAATATAGCTATGTGTATGAATATATAATACAATATGCCGTACATAAAATGCATCAACATATCAACACTGTAAATAATTTATCTACAGCTCAGAAAAATTATTTGCTCAAGTGTACAAATGCACATGAATAAGAACTCATGAATCTGCACCTCTGAGCAGTTCTTAAGATAAGGTATTACATAACTAACCATGTAGATACAGACACACAGAGTGTTTGCAACGACAGGTGGTATTCCAGGATGACCAGCTGTTGCTGAGCATGAGTATTTTTTAAGCAATTATCAATCATTCCTTAAGTTCAGACTCTACTAAAGTCACTAGAAAAGTAGTTCCTTAAGCTAGTATCGCAAGGAAACTGTGTATGAAGCGTTAAGGACTTCATTTTTCTTGGCATGGGCATACGAGGGCAGCTGGTTCTCTCCTTCACTGCCTCATCTTTCCGCCAACAGTGCATGGTCAGAGTTCTCATTACAGTTGAGTTGGCACAAGTGGAGCTGAAAATCTTGAAACAAACTTCTACTTTGGCGGTGTGTTGAACCCTCCATCTTTCGACTGATAGTCCAGCATGCTCACCATTAGACTAACATGCGCTCCATCACTGGACTATCGCAAAACCCCATTCGCCTTAACTGATGCACTTGAAAAATCCAGGGATAAAGTCTTGAACAAAGCCTTTCTTACGACATAGTGTATCCACCATACAGGACAACCTTTGTAGAAAGATTCTACAGCTGCATGGGGCCTGTATGAGACCAACGACCAAAATAACATCACAAGGATGAAAGCTTTGACCCAAAATATTTACACCACACTTTATGAAATTACAATCAACTACATAGATAAGAAAACAGGCCGGCTTGTGACGAAGACTGTATGACTGATGATCTGCTGGTAACAATGATGATGCCGTGATGACGATAATAACAGCATGAAGATTTATAAAGATGATGATGACTCACTAGGCTGTGGTGGAAGTTGTAGGAGAAAATCATGTTCAAGGACTGTCTTGTCATCAAAACAAGAACACCAAAAGAATGATAATATGAGAGTAAGTTGGTATGTACTAGTAGTAGCTCATACAGTAGTTGCACACATTGAGGTTAAATGTATTAAGTTCTTAGTAGCACTAATAATAACAGCGATAATGAGTATGAAAGTAGAATTTTATTTTCATGTTGGGCTGCAAGTTTGGTTGTCCTGGGATAATGACACAAAACACGTTTCTTTTTCAATACCTTTCAATTATGCCATGTTGCTTTTACTGGCCTTGTTTCCTCAAATTTTTAATAGCCAACCTAGTTTGTTCCGACCTGAGGAAACACAAGAACTGATATAAAATGACAACGCATAAGGAATATCAGAATGCTAAAAATTCAGAGTGAGCCTTGAGCAGTCATTGAGCGTCCACAGAAGCAGGTGATCTTCAAAGGCATTATATTTTGGGGAGTTTCGGAGCAGTAACGACTGGATTGCTCTGCTCGATGAGCTTACGTCCTTCGGCTTTGTAGTCGTACGTACAGCCATGCGCCTCGGCACAGAGATGAGTGAGACAGAAGTTTTCACCACATCTGTAGAAAACAAAATGCTTAATCTATTAATACTATTATTCATAAGTTCGTCTTAATATTATCAATAGCACGTAGACATGTAGGTTAAAAATTTGCTTCTCTGAAAGAATTTAAACAACAGAACAGATTAAAGTTTTGTTCCAGCATAAGAAAATGGAAAGATTTTTTTTCACTGACAAATTTTAAATACAACCTGCTGCATTAAAACAATAGAAAAACCATGTTATATAATATATATATATATATATATATGTCAAACTTGTTGTTCAGTGGTGTCTTTTCCAATACCTGCACTGAAACCCTGTTGCCAGCTTTGTTCGTTTTCTACAAACACCACATCGTTTTGTTGACTTTTTCTTTGTCACCTTAACTGATGGAAGACGAAAGCGGACGGGAGTGACACGACCTTCGCGGCTGCCAGACAACACTCGAAGAATATTTGATGGATCCTACAACAAACACCAAACAAGACAGCAATTATACCAACAGCTGGTGGTCCAGGTGCCTCGTTCTGCTGTCTTAAAACCACCTTCTATTCACTGGGTCTATCGCACTGGGAGCGCCTCTGATTAGCGAACACTGTGAGAGGCGCTTTATAAATGTTCAGATACAATACAATACAACAGAACCCTTTACACGTCAATCTGTGTAATATCCCGAGGCTTTTGTTCTAATGCCGAGAAAGGAATATATGATGAAAAACACAAATATGTAGTAATGCGTCGATGATTTGAATCTGTGTGCATTAATAAAATTTTTAATGCTCACCATGTCATTCAATTACGTATCATGTATATAATCAATACAAGACTTTGAATAGTTAACACTTTAACAATAAATATGTACTAAAATGCATGGAAAACTAATCCCTCTTGTCGTTAAAGGGTTAAATGGTTTGAATGATTGTATTGTTTCAGTTGACACTATGACTGATTTAAGATGAAGCCATCCAGCATTCCTAGTAACTTGCAGTGGTTCTACCAGAGAATAATTGTCTTCTGAACCAATTAAAACCCAAGTTAAGTTATGCTATGTCATGTCTCTGGCTAATTATTTCACACTTAATAGAAGTTCAAAATGGTGCAAGGTTTTAAGAACATCACACAGGCATAAATACAGATTCATCATTTTTCCTGTTGTCATATAAGTGTACGCTGATTGTAATCAAGCAGTATGCCTAAACTTGCACAAAATGATATGAGTAAGAACAATTAATGTACGCTAGAAACAAAAGATAGATTCCTACATCAATGGGAACTTCAGCTGCATGAGTTGGAGTTGCTGGCAACTGTGTAAGCTTTCTGTTCGGCACGAGATATCCAGCCTGCGACCGATTGGCACTGCGCACGATGCTCCTCAGCATTCCAGACACGGCACGGACCTCTTTGTGGTTGAGGCTCTGAAGCGTAACTCCCCCAGACTTCCTCTCAACCCCCGTTCTTCGAGTGGGGCTCATCAAATAACCGAGTACGGCCTCGGCAGGAAGACTGCCCTCTTTGGCAGCATCAGGGGGATGACGATGCTGCAGGAGGCGTCCCCCAGTCCCTGGAGCAAAAGGAACGTACCTCGGAGGAGCAGCAGGTGGGTGGGGAATGACCTGAGCAGCAACTGTCCGGCTACCTTTCATTGAATTTGGACGCCACTGACCAGTTCCAAACGGTACTGGCTCAGTGGCTGGAATACTGGTTGCGTTCGGTACGTTTGAATTTGGAATGCTGTCAAGTGCGTCAGTCAGAGAAGGTGCTGAACCAGTGTCGGCATTTTTATCACCGCTTTTAACTGGTCTATCTTTGAAATTTTCATCTGCATCAAGCGCTGCCATTGTCTCTTTGTCACCTGCTGCAACGCTCGACTCTAACAACGTCTTAGCAATGTGATCTGACAGATGAGTCGAGGGAATGATCGGCTGCTTTGACGGCAGGGAATCGGATTTGTCCAACACGATGTTTTCAACTTCTGACTGACATGCGTAGCTTGGCACAGATGCTGACGATAAGGAATCACCAGCTTCACACGGTTTTGAGGCATCAGAAGATATAACAGGGTGAGGTTTAGAATCCAGAACTGAGCCACAGTGCTTAATCTGCCGGTCAATTCTCGTAACGACAACAGTCTGCTGTTGTTGTGGTGGAAAGGAAAGAGATGATTCGGACTGAGTCTCCTTTGAGGCAGACCCAGGAGACTGCGGCACTGAATCAGGCGCCTCAGCGTGGAGTGGCAATGAAGTCTCGGCTACAGATTTCTCCAGTGGTGCCTGATGCTGCACGGATTGTCCAACAGCTGGAAGACGAGAATTCTTGTTCAGTATTCCAGTTTGTTTACCACTTGCTACAGAGATATGGCGCAGCTTGGTTCTGCTCTGAGGTCTTCCGGATGATGGAGGACGTGGTACTCGAGTTCGCTTTACCAACTGCTGTAAAAGGAAGAAAACAATGAGAGCAAAACTGATCAGACCACGAAAGCTATATTTAACCAACTGATAACCTTCACAACTGCCTTTCTGCAACTGCCTCCATCTTCAAGCAGTACAAGTTAATTTAACCCTCTGTCAAAAAGTAAAAGGATGGAATGGCTGGTTAGCACCATTCAGGTGGGGCACAGCAAGCACCAGCGCGTCCGCTGATCAAGTGCAGGTTTCTATTAGAATGGGGCTAACCATGGAACAGCTGATTAAAAGTAATACCAGTACATCGAGAACATCTATAAGACAGAGTTTGAAATGTATTCTTTGCTCAACGGGAACCAGCACAATGGATTGTTCAACGAGGTGCCAGCACAATGGATGTAATATTGGCCCAAACTGAATGTTTATTAAGTATGGTAAGCCAAACCTTGACGAGATCAGATTAGAGCAGATAATAACAAAGAATTACTGTTGACCTTTTTCTCTTTTGCAATGGTCAGACTTTCCATTTGCTCCTTCAGCAACTTCATTTTATTTCTTGTTTTCTCATTTTCGTCTTCTCGCTCCTTTGGAATCGGTGAGTCCTCCTCACCATTGTAGTCGGAGCCTCCACTGTTGGCACAAACAGTAACTCTGCCAATTCAGTTAGCCATTCAGCAATTTTCATTTCGTCTCCCACAAACGGAAACCAATGCACAAACTTTTACCAGCATGCAACTCTTAAACACTTCTAGGATAATCATTGCAATAATTATTCCCACTGCAAATCATGAAGTGTAAAATGTGCTCTGTTAGCCCACAACAACACTGCCTAGCAATAGGACCCATGCAGATCGGTATAGCAAACACTTCACTTTCAAGATGAAAATCGAAAATGATTTATAGTTTTCAAAATCACTTGAGACACACTTATGACCAGCATAAACATATACAGTAGAGTACAATCGTTGAAAATAAGTTTTAAACTTAAAAGTTGAGGCTGCAAAACAAAATTTAGAAATAATTATGTTTGACAGATGCCTACTGATACACAGCATGTGACGACACGTTAGCAACTAAATGATCCTACAACATGTCTATGAAAAAAACAGAAAAGAGTAGAATCAGTAAGCTAAACACCTGAAAGGATTTTGAGCTCTTTAAACCAGTAGACACTAGGAAGGGAGCTCCTTAGTGAAGTGAACAGCAATGAGTTTATATATATATATATATATATATATATATATATATATATTATACATATATATATATATTATTTATATAAACCTTATTTCACTACAATCAGGTAGCACAAACATCCAAAACAAACACAGAGAAGGAAAACAAGAAAAATATACACATACATAGAAAAAAATAAGCAGCTTTTGAAAGTAAACACATAATTAGCAATTGAAACAACAATCTACAATAAAAAAAATTGCAATCTAGGTCAGTGGCGTAACAACCTAGCCGGGGGCCCTTGGACATTCTAAGCTTGGGGGCCCTTACCAATTAAAAAGTGAAAATAATGAGATAGCCATTTTAAACTGCAGTTAGTTTAAAAAAAAGAGTATTAAACGTTCTCACTAATGATCCAAAGTTCAAGTCACATTAATAGTTCAGGACAAAACAAGAATACAACAAAAATGTATTGCCAACGTGCTCAGTAATGTAATGTCTGTAGTTTTCATATTGAGCTCTCAAGTGACTTGAGAGCTCAATATGAGAACTACAGACATTACATTACTGTGCACATTGGCAATACATTTTTGTTGTATTCTTGTATTCTTATCGTCTATTCTGGAACTGGCTAATGCCTGCGTGCTGTTTGTCACTCTCTCAGTCACCGTCGCCAGTGCGAAGCGCTTCTTCAGATAATTACTTCATGAATTTGGCTATTCTACTTTACTATTAGCAAATTTGTCTATCAAATTATCAATATTTAATTGTTTTGCGCATTCGTTTTCGATCGCAAGAAGAGCAAGACCATCAAGCCTGTCCTGTGAGATAGTGGATCTAAGATACGTTTTTTATAAGTAAAAGACATTAGTAATGTTTCACGCAGTGAAGCAGATAAATATATACTACTTTAAAAAGCAAAACAACAACTGCTATAATTCTAAATTAAGAAGTTCCTTACCGTCATTCGAGTCTTAGATTCGCTGCCTCTTGTAGCCGTCGATTAAAAAGTTAAATGGAAGTCGACAGACAGACAGACAGACAGACAGACAGACAGACAGACAGAGAGACAGACAGACAGGCAGACACACACAGACACACAGACAGAGACAAAGAGACAGAGACAGCTGCGAGAGAGACAGTGACAGAGAGCGAGCGATTGAGAGAGCGAAAGAGACGAACAAATAGGCATATATTATATCAGGTGTTTCTTAGGTCTTAGCTCCTCTGTAGCTGAGAGATGTGCGTATGTTGTCGATCAGGGTCACATACCCCGACCTCGGCGACCCGGTGACCTAGACCTAGACCACACGTACATATATTGTACGTCTGTGTCCCTGTGCATCATGCATGCACCGTGAAGCATCAGTCATACATACAGCTATTTCAAGCTGCAGAGAGGCTCAGACCTACATGGGCCTTCTTTTAGTTGTGGCACTTTTGAAAACCATAGGCTAAATATGTCATCAGAATGATGGAACAATTAACCATATAAAAAAATTTGTGCTTGGAGGAAAATGAAAGAATTTGGCCCTAAAGCAGAATGTGACACAGTGACAGGGTGCACAGTAAAAAAGCTTGGGGCCCCTGGGACCTCGGGGGCCCCTGGACTTTGTCCACCCTCGTTATATGGCTGTTACGCCACTGATCTAGGTTTCAAAGCTGATATTGTCTGAACTATGATTTGCTGCTTTACCTGAGAGAATATGACAGCGAGGATGAGGCGTCGCGATCAACAAGCCTAAAGAAATTGATATGTTCGCCCTGTTGGTAGACAATGACCGTAACTGGACGATCACCTGATGCTGAGTCATCACCGACTGGATCACTGAAATACTCCGCCATTTCTCGCAATGATGATTCCTCCAACGGAACTACCAAGGTAAATAAAGCAAATGAACCATTGAATAAAAAACTTACATATAATAATTCGTAGTAAAGATAACTAAGACATGCAACCTCATTTTTGGTACAGTGCTGACAGCTTTGGTAATTAATTCTAGTATTTTGTCCACAAATGACTCAGAGAAATAATTAGGTAAACCATCAATAATCCACTGACTTCACAACAGGTTTTAGTCCAACATTAAACTGCCATTCTATCGTGTATACGAAGACTTAAACATGGAAACATCAATCAACAACCAATATGTTTCTGTGCAGCTGCCAATAGTTCATCTAGTTACACCCTGACTTCAGTCCCAAGACTCCGCAACCAAGGACTGATATAGATAGAAGAATATAACAAATGAGGGGTCAACCTAGCTTGCTCTGCCATTCTAATTTACATTTAAGGTCAGTTAGGTTAGACTAATCGGCAACCAGTGTTCACCATTGGTTGATGCCTTATGCATTAGACATCGGTGCGATAGAAGCTACTAATTATCCACTAACTCGATTACACACTCTAGCTGAATATATATTATAAGCGAACCTCTTCTGGTATTAATTGGTCCACCTCTCATGTTGAGAACTAGTCGAAGGGTCGCTCCATCTGGAATTCGGTAGTGCTGCAAAGACCTCTCATTGTCCAGTTCAACAGCCTGCCAAATGAGATGCTGCTCCGATATTGGGAAACCTAACAAGAGAATTGGTTTAATGGATCATTTAACTGCAAATCAAACATTAATGCTAGGGACCTGCAAAGCTTCGATATTCGATTCGAAAACGAATCGGACGGCGGTATTCGATTCGATTCGAAAATGATGTCATGATTCGAGAAATTTTCTAATCGTTTTTCGAAAAAATTAATTATTTCTCCCCTCTGGCAAGCAAAGGGTTAATAATTAGTACGTTATACTCCGCTTACATGTGTGACTATGTACACCAAAGTGCTATTATCCCAGGGCCGTTTTAAGGTCATCGTAGGCTCTAGGCTCTCTTGCATTCGTAGACCCCAACTCAACTGCCAACTCCAACTCCGCAAAGTTCACATAATGTTGGCTAGCACTGCAGCTTAAATTAAACTGTTTCAGTTAAATTTAAATTTGCTGTTATTTTTACTTTTCTTTTTTCCATTTTCCCGGTCAATCATTCAATATCTCATTTTCAGACTCGTTGGCCCCTGAAAGTTTCGTATCCACTAGGCACAGTGCCCACTGTGCCTAGTGGATAAGACGGCCCTGGGTTATACAATTGGCACAAATAAAGAATATACTTACTTACTTATCTCATACATTATTTGTGTTATTTTTAATTCTGTTAATCAGCCTAATGTTTAGTTTAATTGATTTTAATGCAGAAAAGTTATTATATTGATACTGTGGTACTCCTGTGCTATCAAGCTGCATGAATATCAAACTCCATAGTTCCCACCGATTCGATTCGAGATTCGAATTCGAACCTTTAGCCCCGATTCGATTCGAGATTCGATTGAACATTTGTGATTCGCAGGTCCCTAATTAATGCCTAATAAAATCTTAAATTTTATAGTAAGATTTCCCGGGAGAGTGAATCTTTGTTTAATTAAGTATTTATGGAACCACGAAAAGAGCACATTGTAATGAGTGAGGTCCGTGTGATAGAAAGGATGTTACTTGCACTACAACACATTTCCTCGATTTGAATTTGTGTTGTGGGTGAAGTGTGAGCCACAGGATCAATCACTATATAAATAAACTCAAGTTTGTAACTTTGTGAATATAACCAAGGAGGCATTACCGGGGCGGGGAGATGGTCGAATGGTAACACGCTGGAACAAAGATCAGAAAGACGCGGGTTCGATACCCGTTAGCCCCATAAGGTTGGCTCAGCCTTGCATTCGCTAGAGGGAGTAGAGAGCTACTGTAAAATTGAGCGGTAGGACAGATGGGCGCCGTCCATGGCTGCCGTATATACAGTTAAATTCAACTCCTGTAAAACTATCTGTTACTACTATATATCATGTAAGGCGCTGCTGAGCACCGGTTGAGTGGAGCCATAGCAGCAAGTACTGTGCAAAGACGAAGATGGTAAAATTTACTGTGAATTCCCTCCAGTTTTAAAACATCAGAATCCATACAAATTAGAAACTAAATTACTTTCGATGTTCCCCCAACTGTGTCACCTGGTCTGTTGTTGGGGACATCAATATTAATCATAATCATAATTGCAAAATCCAAATTTCTACAGCGCTACTCTAAAGCTAAGTGCAAAGCACCAGCTTATTCATGAGCATCACAAAGTATTCTATGACTGCACCTAGGGTTTAAATCATCAAACATTGCTTTGCCCAACACACTCCTTGTAACTTTGGCTTAGTATCTTTCTCAGGGTATAATGCTAAAGCAGCCCTTTAAAACCCTGATTAGAATCAATTACCATGTAGATCAGTTATGATTTATCACTTACCCTCCAGTTTGTTTATCTTTGCCTTAACATTGTAGACTGTCTCATAGGGATGGACCATCAGTTCCATGAGGACTCCTGTGAGTGTCTCAATGTAAAGCTCCATCATAGAAATGGAACCTTGCTGGGACATGACTCTACCTCCCAAACGTTATCAAGACTTCTAAAAGCGTCATTAATGCACGTTCCTTCACGTACAATAACTTTCATTTGACAGGATCTACATCAAATTCTTCTATCTTCCAAATATCTGAAATTAATCAGAATAAAGACATGTTTAAAATATTTCATAGATGCAAAAGATTAAAAGCTTTAAGAAATGTTTTCCCCAGTGATACTCATTACTAAACAGACTATAAATGGTTCTCTTTACAGTCTGCCAAAAGGAAAAGAGAGAATAATGGAGTCATCATAATTCATGTGATTTTGCTAATGCTATCTAAGCAGAAAAGTGTAACTGTCCCACCAGTAGCGGCCTTAGACACTTTTGTGCTATAATAGGCAAAGACAAAAATGCTGCCCCTTATTCATAAAAGCGTTAAGAGCTTTTTTATATTTAATAGCTAATTTCAAGAAAAACATGCTTTTTTGCCGGAATTTGCCGCCCCTTGAAAAATGCAGCTCTAGGCACCCGCCTATATTGCCCATACCTAAAGCCGGCACTGTCTCCCACTTTAACCAGCTGCAGTCAATCTGGAATGCTTCAGCTCAACCAATCTGTGGAATTCCAATGTGTGGACACAATACCAGTTTGAAGCAACAGCTGCACTGCCAAGAGAGGGTAGCTTGCACTGGAAAAGATACACCGAGTTCCAGATCCTAATGCTCATGCTTAACTGCCTTACTGGCTGCACTCCATCTTACGGTGTTATCTTATCTTACGGTGCTTTGCATCTCAGGATCTACAGTACTTGGTCATATTTCTTCACTCTGCAGTGCTAGATAATCTGATTTATACATCTTGCACTTCAGCATAAATTCCATGCTGTAACATACAATTTCTGCCGTTTTTACACATCATTCTAGAAAAGGCTGCCATATAACCCACTTACTATCCTTCACTTAATTCTACTTTGTCACCAGTTGAAAATCCTTCTGTTCAACCACAGTTTTGTTCCCAGGTCAGAAGCATCTTTGAGACTTCGTTTCCTTTAACACTATAATGAGAGCATATACTAAACTGCATGGAAAACTAATTCCCCTCGTCATTAAAGGGTTTAGGAAGTGCTGTATAACAGAGTGATCATAACTATGATATGAACTGATGTCACAAGATTTCTTGGACAATTTTTATGGTTCAAGATTAACAACATGCCTGCAAATAAACATTTGTTACTATTACACATGTTACATTATCTGATCATCAACGCTATTAGTAACCATTGTGGCTGCCATATAACTATTATTATTTTATACCAACTGCTGCCTGATGGTATAAATAAATAACAATAGTTGTCAATAGCAATATATCTTTGTCTCTAAATCAACAACACCTCCTGTTGTAAAAATTAGGTTGCAAAACATGTTTGCAAACCTGACTGTAAGCTAACTTCCACAGATGGTGCACAGAAAACACTTGCATCATTCCATTCCCTATGTCACATTTGAATAAAAGGTGTTTAAGGTGGTTAACAGTAATAAGAGATACATCTAATTTCAGCACTCATGAATAAGCTGGTGCCCTGCATTTAGCTTTAGATTAGCGCTTTAGAAATTTGGAGTTTACGATTACGACTCCAACCAAATAATTGCCAGATTGTTTACAATTGCCAGAGAGTGTACAATTCTCGGTAACTTTACTGGGCTACGTGTTGCTGGATAGAAGAAGTGTCCAGATAATTGTAACTCTATAACAAATCTCCCAGTCTGATTAGCAGTTCCTAGCTAAATGTATGTCTCTAAGTAGTTGCCTCACCAGACAAGGCGCTTGCACCCCTTCATGTCCTACTTATTTGTTTGTAACAGGTCGTGGTGCGAATAACATTACAAAATACAGCCATTAATGCCACATATATCAAGCGCAGAAAACAAACACGATGAAAAGGGGTTTGGCTATCCAATCCATCGACAACTGGAATCCAACCAACACCAATCCATACTCAAGCCGAAGAAGTGAACCCTAGAGGAGATGCGAATGCATTTAAAGACCTTACTTTGGCGTAGTTGCGACCTCCTTTCTCATTCAAACTAGAATCAAAACCGTAGGCTACTGCCTTGTGACCTAAACAACAAACGAACGCCCCAACTCTCGCCCCTTCGTTCTTCCGCTTCGGTTAAAATCCCCAGCGCTAGACCCTTATAGCATCGCAGCAGCTCATCTCCCATTACAACAACCAGACGGGGAAACATTCAGGGTTAAAAAAAGCAGAAGTCCTTACCCCTTTATAGCTGATCAGCGCACAGGAATTCGACGACACGTGACCTCCATTGTAATCGATCACTTCGACGACGACAGATGACGCTGGAGGCAAGGAGGGAAGGCGGATGGAGGGATGAACGGAGGGATGCACGTGGAGGAAGGGAGGGCTGGCCTGCGTCGCTTGCATGGCCTGTTGCTAGGCATAACAAGTCACGTGCCACCAATCAGAGAGCGCAAAGGACTACGAACAAATGGGACAGCTGTACAGCGCTTTACCTTAGGCTTGGACAACGCTCTCATGCACTCGATTTCTCAAAATTTAATAGGACCACAACACTTACACTCCAGGCACTTACGCACCAATAACTTTAACTTAATGCGCAATAATTTTGCAAAATAGGAAATAAGAAACCAACTTTTTAAAGAAAATCTGTTGTCTAACTGCTTCAGATACGGAATCTTAGGCGCCATCTGTCGTTTAGTGCCACAAATCTCGTCAACGTCCTGCCACTAGTGTAATTCCATCTTTACAGATCTGCCAAAGTTCAGAATGCATCAGCTTCAGTCGGTCCATAACTACGCTGCCAACTATAGTGGCCATTCTCACGAACTTCTGTGTATATCGGATAATTAGCATATATAGGGCCTCAGTATGAGAATTGTATAAAAAAGACTGGGGGGTTAGACCTTGATTCATGTGGAGTTTGAGTGTGCAATGAAGACTTTACTTTGGGTCCTAAGAAAGACTAGGGGGTTGAACCCCCCCCGACAATTCTCACCCTGTAGGGCCTATGCGGGACACACTCCACGAGCTACCCGTCGGGTACGTAGACCCTACCGAGTGATTAAAAGTGATCAGGATTCGATGTTCTTCTGGGGCGGGCTTCGTTGTTAGGCACCGCACCGACTTACATACCGGTGCTCTGCTGACCACGTGATGTGCAGGTATCACGCTTCAATACTTCAGTTGGCCCCAGTATGAGAATTGTAGAAAAAGACTGCATGGGGGTTAGACTTTGATTAATGTGGAGTTGCGGTGTGCAATGAAGGCTTAACTATGGGGTCCTAAGAAAGACTAGGGGGGGAGTTGAACCCCAAACCCCCCGACAATTCTCACCCTGGTTGGCCCCGTCGTGCCATCTCAGGTAATTAAAGTGCTTCATGTTGCAACGGTCTCCCGTTGCCAATATGCGTGCTGCTGGCTGCTGCGTTTGGCTCGGTTCGGCAAACATTTAGAAACGGTCTTAAACGGGTTTATTTAGATTGGCCACGCGCGTGCAGCGCTTTAAATATGCGATCGAGGTACTTATAATGCCAGTGGTAAAATTAAGCCGGAGTTGAGATCCGCCACAAGAACTACGAATCCAACATTGTGGGACCTTCCTCTTTGCCTCGTATGGCCAACCACGGACGCCTACCCCCCCCCAAGTCATTGTAACAACTTCCCCTCCCATCCCTCCTGTTCCCCCTTCCTTTCCCTCCCCCAATAATGATGGCACATACACTAACAGATTCTCTCCCCCCCCATTTTTTGGATGGAGCATTTGCTCCAAGGTTTCTATGGAGTAGACGCCCTGGGGCCAACTGGTCTCTATAATATATCCCCTTTCCAATACCAAACAGGACGACGTAACCAATGTCCTTGATCTGGACTGCATGTAAGCTAGCGTACGGCCTCCGTAGTCTGTGTGAAGGCTTTACATGAGCGCTAGCTGTCGTGACGTAGGCCTACGTTTCGTACTTTTTCTTTACTTCTACAACGTCGGCACTACCTCTGCTTTAAAGTTCTATCTCAGCAGCAGGAAGTGTCTTACGGCGGAACCGGCTCTCGAGCCTTGTATCGGTGAAGATGAATATTCCAAATGCTTTCGTCACAAACGGGCAACTATATGGACTCAGAAGGGAACTCTGCGCTTAACTTGGCTGACTCGACTGCTGAACGAAATGCACGAACTAACCGAAATGGGAAACAAAATCGTTACAGTATAGCAATAACGATTCGGCGGCGGCTGCTAGCACATCGAAACATGGTAAAAAGAGGTCCATGCATACCCTTTACGTACAAGCCTGCTGATCGTTTCGCTGTTGGAAGGCACGCAGCACAGCACGGAAATTTTTGGTGATACAGTAGTTTCTCGAGTTTTCTATCGACTGCACAATGATTGTGCCAAATGAATTCTGTACCATAAAATGGACTGTACTTTTATTGCATTTACTAGTAAATTGCAAAAAACATTTGCATAGACTTTGTTAGGTACCTATTACAAATTCTCAACTTCTCCAAAACGCAAACTGTTTTGGTGCAAATTTAATTTTTTTATTTAAATTCGCAAACTTTGATGGGCGCCAACGATTGTTGATGTAGGATATCGTGCCAATCGTATATATCTATTGCTGCTGAGATACTAATCTCCTGAATTCCCTCGCCAAACAAAGCCACGTCAGTGAGATCAGCTTATTCCTCGACGTTGCTTAATAAGACACTTTACGACAGCTGAGAATTGTTACAAAAGAAATAAATTGAAACAGTATGGTAAATGCGATCGGGTCGGTCTGGTTGAGAACATGTGCAGAAGTATACATGTAGGCTACCGTATGTACTGTATTTGGTTTTCTGGAAGAAAAATAAGCTTGTGCATTAATTGGTCTAAAATTGCTTGAACCATCTAATGGAGAATGTGTCTGACCTACATTTCAAGGTTATAAATAATCATTATTACCAGGGGCGTCTATCCACCCTTAAGTCACTGGAGCAACTTCCCCTCCCCTCCCCTCCCTCAATAATGATGGCACATACACTGACAGATCTCCCCTCCCCTATGTTTTGATGGAGCATTTGCAGTGATGGGCACTAAACTATTTTTTTAGTTAAACTAAAACTATTTTCCAACTAAATAAAAATAGTTTAACTAAAGTTGGCAACTGATTTTGGAAATTAGTTAACTAAACTAAAAAAAAGTAGTTAAACTTTTTCCAACAAACATTTTCACAATAAAAGACGTTAAGTGAACTGTAATAATGCAAAGCGTCAAAGACAATTTCACCTTCAAACTATGCAATGGGTACTGTTCTGGCATACAGTTACATGTGTAGTGTAACTATAGTGTGAATTTGAAAACACAGGCTGTTAATGTTAAAACCATGCAGTGTTAAAATGTTTTTTGCTGTTCAATGTGGAAAAATAGTTGCATATTGCTGATTTTTTTAGTTAAACTTTTTAGTTAGCAACTAAATTTTTTTAGTTAAACTATGGTTTTAACTAAACTATTTTTTTTAGTTAAACTTCGTCCTTAACTAATTTTTTTAGTTAAACTAAAGGTTAGCAACTTTTTAGTTAACTATTGCCCATCACTGAGCATTTGCTCCAAGGTTTCTATGGAGTAGACGCCCCTGATTATTACAAAACATGTATATAACTATAACATATAAACCTAGCATATAAACCTAGGTGTTGAATTTAATTCCAACTGTTCATGTTCTTTTAGAAATATATACGAGCAGGATATCCCCAACAGCTTATGTTGACACATTAAGCCCATGTGACAATATTCCCGTATTGGCTTCATGTGTCCTATATACGGGAGGACCTATGAAGACTATGACGGGACTATTGGCATAATATAATGGGCTTAACGTGTCTGACATGACTTTGTTGTTGGGGTTGTGAAGTTATACTATAAAAGCACAGGGACACAAGCTTTGGTGAATAGCCCAAAACCATTCAGTACTGAAACAAGTACCTATCAACCCCAAACCTGGCTATGGCCTAACCACCCCACAGACATTAGGATAAAATGTCGTGTTCTAAAGTTGAATTAGTTAGGGTTCATGTGTGCCAGCAGTCATATCAAAATCTACGTTAGTCATCTTGGCACTGTGGTTATCTTGCTTGGCACTGCAGTTATGAAGACTGGCAAACACGAGGTAATTTGGTGCACAATTATTATTTACACAAACTTAAATTTACCATTCGTATGGATCTGCCACAAACGATCATTTCAGGCAGATGGTGTTATATAACCGATCAGGGGCGGCGCTACACCAGGGCAAATGCCCTGGTAAAAAAGCCTTTGCCTGGTCGATGCCCAGTCCAGAATTTGTTCGGGCATATTTGTTATATCCTGAGATATAAATTCACTTAATTCATTGAAATGTTAAAATTTGCCTTACAAATGTCAAAAAGCGTTCAGCTTCCCAGGGGCTTAGCCTATAATTAAGACCTCCCAACTATAGACAAATATAAGTGTTGGGGCAATTTATGGCAAGCGAGGTCATATAATTATATACGGCCACCACCTAAGCTCGCGCTACCACGCTCTCGATAAAGCGCCATCTGCACTGGTTACTTGTATGACTGCCCTGGCTACAAAACATGCCTGTAACCGATAAATGCAATGTTTTGCGTTGGTCATTGTACTCGTCCTAAACTTGATGGACAAGAAGGCATGCCCACCCAGATCACACATCCCCAAATTTATGACTACAGGTCTATCTGGGCCAATTATGCAAGTTATCGCTTGACCCCATTTGACAGGCATTTCAACAGGTGTATAAACAAGCTACACTTCACCCTCATAGTGCTATGGAGTATCATGCATTTTCAAGAGCAAGACTAGTGGGAATATGCCATTATCAGCTTTAATAGCACCTGATTTCGCTGCCAGGCTAGACACAAGTCACTTGAAAAACTCTAATATCAGCTCTTCAGTGGACATGGTTATTACCACATTTTTGATCTTAGTATCTCTTGCAGTTTGGCTACTAACAAGAGATTTTGCAGTTTTAGATTAAGCCACAACACAAACAAGATCAACCAAAGCAAATTGTGACTGTGTAGATCGTGTTTTAATAAACAGTACTGTTCACAGATAAAGTCATATCAACACCATCTTCAGCATATAACCTACAAAACACAAACAATACAATTAAACACAACTGTTTCTTATTGTCAAATGCTTGCAACTGCAATAAAAATCAACATAGCTACATCAAATTAACCAATAAATTATGCAAGCCATTTTACAATTTTGGATATGCATTTTGACAGAAATTCTGATATCAACTATCTTGAGTATTTAGTTTAAAACTCACATCGAAAATGAAATCTGCCATAATAATCTGGTTTTCTGAGAGCAAACTAAAATTATATAATGTAAAAATTTCTAATGGTGCCCATTTCTCATTCATTTCAAGCCAATCAGAACCTTAAACTTAAGACAATGTGCCAGCAGCTCCCAATGCAAGCAGAAAAGACAAATTCAAACAGGTGATGCAAATGATGTTGCACAATAGCAGTGCAAGAAAATGGCACAAGCAGGTCACCTTTGCATGTGGTTGACCATGAGAGATTTAGCATAAACTTTTCTAACCAGATTGCTTATGAAATATATGAAAAATTTAATGCAGTCACCAACCATACCTGACCGTATAATTAATATTATCAATGAAAATTTTGGTATGACTGAGCATAGTAGCATGCTTAACTTAAATTTAATAAAACTATCATTCAAAGTTACACACTGTACTGGCAAAAGTACTAACCATGATCAAATCACCACGACTTACACGTTATTCTTCTTGCTCTGGCCGTCCACGACCAAAACCTCCTCTCTATAGCACAAGAACCAAACTCAACATTGAAGTACTTAAGCTGTACTTTCGATAAACAGCACTTGACGCTAACTTTACCACCAGGACATTCTAATGACAGCAGAGTTATGCTTTCGCTTTCCTTCAAACTACACCAAGAACAATCAAGATGATGTAGAAACTGAGTGCAGAACCAACAGAGAAGCTTGATATTACTCAATATTACCTGTGTATCACATTTCTCATGAGGAAGTGTAAATACGAGTGTAAAGTGAAGCTTGTATTTACACTTCCTCATGAGAAATGTATCCATGCATTTATCATCTTTCACATAACTTGGAGATAAGCAAACTGTATTTAATAGAGGTAGTCCTCGCACAAATACCATGAAAATATGAAAGAAATAAATATGGGTATAAAAAATCAGCAAAAACCATCTGATTACTGGAATAAATGATGTGTTACTTACAAACTGGAACTGTGTGTCAGCTCCTGCACCAGCTTCCCCTTTCTTATCGGCACCACCAAAACCGCGCCTGTATCCAGCACGGTCTTCACCGACTTGGGCACGTGGGGCTCCCTCTACAGTGCAAATATTATACAGATACATACTTGGAAGTTAATGATCTTCTCAAAAGATCTTAAAACATTCCAGGCATCAAATTTGAATCAGAAGCTTAACTTCTGAGTAATGTATTTTCTAAAATATCACTATAAAAAATTATACTTCCAAGCAAAAAACCACTTGCTTACGGTAACCAATTCAGGAGATGCTTGTATGTGCATGGCAACGTGTTACTATATGTCTGTTTAACGACCAGCCATTGTATCACACCAGTACAATCAGCAAACAATAAATTGAAAGTGATAAACTGAAGCAAATGCAAGCATCAGTTTACCGTTAAATTTCAACTTTGCATTGAAATTATTGCTTTCTAAGAAAAGTTAGCATACTTAACACAAAAATATTTATAAGCTATAGAACACTAGTGTAATTCTAATGCACTCGAGATTTACAATTACACCACGCACTTCACTTTTTTATTTTTACTATACTATTTTCACTGGAGGTTACATATAAGAAACTGATGTTTTACCCTTGGGTCTTGGCCTGGCGGCTTCTGGGCGTGTCTGTCTCTTGAGTGTAGCTGGGACAATCTCGGGAGGCAGATGCAGGAAGTCACGCAGATACTGGATGCCCTCGTTCTGGAGATACCAGTAGTAGTGGCGCCAGCAGAATTGCTCCTTCACATAGCCACGGGAAACAAGCGACTGCAAAAATCAACAATATAACACTTACTGACTGATGCTGTAACAAAAAATATTTAGCAACAAAATGATAGCAAGAAAAATGAATCTTATGCTACCTCTGCATAACTGTATAATTAACTATTCATAACAAACTATGACCTGTTTGCTTGGTTCAAACTTAAATGATAATTTGTTACATCGATAGGTGACTTTACATAAGAAATGTTACCCATTTTTTTAAAATGAAAATGCTTCTGCAAAGTTTAAACAATAAAATTTCTTATCATACACATAACAAATTTGCACATCTGGTAATAATATGCTTACTTGCATGGCCTTAATGACGTGCAGGTTAGGCACATCGATTTCACCGTGTTTTGGGAGATGAAAGTCTTTTTTAGCAACCAAAACTCCCTCCTTGAAGAGGTATTCGTAAATCATCACACGATTCTTTTTGGACATCAACATTTTCTGAAAAATATACGTCAAGATTAAGAACTGAAACATGCAATGTTGTATACAATTAAAAAATAACTAAATCCCTCCTTACAGGCTATAGATCCACTTGCAAATCACCAGTCAATATTAGATGAAGATGTTAGATTTAGGTTTAAAGTGGAATATTGGCAAGATGGTATTTCTATTTGGCTTCCTACAAAAGTAACATATGCTTGCAGCGAACTGCAGTTGTTAATTCAATTGGTTTTTTAAAACCATTCTTGTTGGGTGCATAGTCAATCCCCAAAACCATAATCCCCCAAGTAGAATTTTGGTGCATCCCCAAAATCTATTTTCTAAGTTAAACGAAAGGCGATCATGTACAATCGTGGTGCCTAACCCTAGCCCTGAATTTTAAAATCCAGCTTCCATTCGCAGGTATAGCTTTATTAGTTGCAAAAATACATAGGCTATACTGACCCTAACTCTAAGCCCTAACCGACCCTCACGACGCTTACCCGGACCCTAAACGACCCTCATGATGCAGACACCACCCAGATAGTACATAGGCACCCCGATTGTACATGTTCGCCAAACAAAATTATATGTGCAAGTCTAATTTTTCAAAATATTTTTGAATATACTATTCAGGATATTCAGAGGAGGGGATCGATGAATGGTAACACTCATGGCCAGGACAGCATTCACGGTTCGATACCCGTAACCCCAATCTAGGGTGGTACCTTCCATGGCTGCCAAAACGCATGTTTAATTAAGATCTCGATTCTACTGTCATGTTTCAATGTTATCTTACTGCATACTTATCAGTTTGAATTAATAAAGAAGATTATATATTGGCGAACTAGTCCATACCAGGATCTGATCTGAACGCTTGGTAGAAAAATTATTTTTGGGAATTAGGTGAATTTTGCATTTTTGCCACTTTCGGGAATCAGATGTCAGAGATTCGGGCAGACCCCCTTCTTTTCATCCCCCACTGCAATTAGTGAGTGATTTAAAGAGGCTTTTAAAAGTCGTGTCCTGCTAAATTACAACTGTTTATTAAGACAATGAAAAACTCAACTCAGGTTAACTCATTTTTGCAAGAACCAAGTTATGGGCATTTTTAAATTGCACAATCATATTATTTGAATCATGTGAAATTATACAATCATGAAAAATGCACTTTAAATGTAACATTCTCTATAACGACCGTATGGCCTCGACCTTCCTCATTTTGCAATGAAATGATCGGGTGAGATCCCTCGTGGCTTTAATACATGCCACAACACTTAAGGTCCCCGTTTACGGACCGTACAGTCGGTACTGCCAACATGCAACAGCAGAATACCAACAACTTCACTGTTGTAATAAATATTTCAACATTTAGTGCCTCAAATACAAATCAATTTTGCTGCTTGTTAGTGGTACATGTATATTGTTTGATTCGTATCTCTAAGAAAATGTTCACATTAATCAGAACACGTGAAATGAGAAAAACAATGACGGGTACCGACGGACTGATTTCACGTTTAATAAGCTAATCACTTGGAAATATTCTGTAAATTGCAGATTTCCTAAAGTACAATACAGTATATTTATTAAATCATAAGAACTGGTGGAAGATGACAAATGTGCTACCCACGAGAATAGGATTATTTTCTCTCCACAAAACGGACAACCCAACGTTCACCTACACGGAACAGGAAAGACCTGGCAACAACACAACACTTGTTATTAGGTCTTTACTATGTTCACATCCGGTTAAAATTCAATGTCCACATTAAAAGTAGGTAAGAAAGCTGGGGGCGCGGCAGCCGAATGCTAGAGCACTGGGCCTGTAATGCGGAGATTACGGGTTCACAGGCCCGGTTCGTCCATATGGGCAACTGGGCAGCCGCCAAGGGCCGCCGATTTTTAGGGGCCGCCAATTTTCAATTTTTTCAATAATTTTTTTATTATTATTCGTAAAAAGATGTGAATGACTAAACAAGGTCAACTTTTTCTGGTCTTAGCGCCGCCGGTTTGCCTAGGGCCGCCGATTTGCCCAGGGCCGCCAAATGTCTTGAGCCGGGCCTGCGGGTTCGAGACTTCACTGAGATGGTCACTATGTAAGGACTTGAGCAAATCCTTTAGGCAACGCACAATTACGCCATCCGCAGCAGTGGTCGCAGCCTTCGAGCGAGACATAAATTTACCCTACCCGAAAAAGACGATCATAATTTTATACCCCGTATTCTCTGTAAGAATGCCTACTGACACTAATTAGCTGTTCGTGAGTCAATAACCCTCTGTAGCTAGTTCTAGTTGCGTTATGTCAGCTTTGATGTTTCGAACCCTATCGGCCCATATTCTGAGAGGGCCAAGTAAGCCTATGTATGACGTTGTCAAAGCCACGGCGCTGTCTAGGTTGCTCTAAGCCTCTCCGGTATGGTGGGACTTCACAACCCAGAGTGAGCGTGAGAGGCTGAGAGCCATCCTTTAGGCGCTTGATAAGGAGTGGTTATCTCCCCGATGACTCTCCGTCCATCCAGCAGCTGCAGAGCCGTAGCAACAAAGAACGTGGCCCCCTCCGAACATATGTCCGGGGCCCCTTACAATGCGGAAACTGGAATGTGCGGTCCCCTACGGACATAAGTCCGGGGCCCCTTACAATGCGGAAACTGGAATGTGCGGTCCCCTCCGAACATACGTCCGGGGCCCCTTACAATGCGGACACTGGAATGTGCGGTCCCCTCCGAACATACGTCCGGGGCCCCTTACAATGCGGAAACTGGAATGCGGTAATATACAATATACATGGTTCATATCATGTGATGTATCAAAACAGTATCATAATTACTTCACGCCGTTGACGTTTTTTGCCACTTTTAGGGGCCCCCTCCCTTGCGGGACCCCCTCCGGTCGGAGGGTACGGAGGGCGGTCGCTACGCCTCTGCTAAAAACGTCCTTGGGTATCTACATAGACATAATTAAGGTCCTTGGGTATCTACATAGACATAATTTACCAACATAAACTACGGTTTTACCATATTAGCCTAAGTAACAACAAATAAAAGTGTAGCATTATAATAATTATAGATACCTGCAGACAGTAAAAGCTTATTTAAAAATTGTCATTGGAACACAGGGCTGTAGTCGAGGGTATACGCGGGTAGGCCTATACAGCGTGTACACTTAGGCTACCTCTAGAGATTGTATACTAACCTCACAAAATATCTATAATATTTATTTATATTAAAATTCTGTAGGGTATACTCACGAAATACTGTAGCGTACTCAGATTACTCACCTCTAATTTGTTTTGGTAAACTAACCCATAGCGTGTATACTCGAAGCTAATTTTACCACTACAGCCCTGTTGGAACATAATTATTTATAATAAATATTAGAGATAACACATTTCGTCGTTAGAGGGCCTATTGGTCGCTGTACTTACGCTTGGCACAAAGCGCAATAATAAAATTATTTTAGCTTGCTATAATAATGCAAAGTTAACAAAGAATTGAAAAAAATATTTTCAAATGCAGACGACCGCAATCCTGCGTTGAAATCTAGCAAACTGCGATTTGTAAAGCCCGCCTAATGTTTCCCATCTCCACACCACTATAACGTCACAACAAAAAAGTCTACTATATATATGGAACGAAAAGAGCATATGTTGGACTAGGCCAGGCGCCGTGGCCACTAAGAAAATTGCAGGCGCATCGTGTCGCTGGATATATCCAAAGCTCGAACTCTGCGCTTGAAAAGGCCTTCGAGCGGATAGAACCGACACCACTTTTTCTTTATATTTTTATGCAAAACTTGACGAAATTCTAAAAAAATTCGTATGATTTTACTGGTAGAAAATTGAACTTTTAATGAAAACAACGCGACGCTTTAGCTCATACATATTATAGGCCTAAAATCAGTGCCGGATTCAGCCATAAGGCAAAAACTACAGATATATAGGGCGGCTATTAGGGTCTCACAATTCGCAGCATGAAAGCCTAAAAATTCTGAATTTCTTGGGGCTTTTAAAAATTTTTGTGTACTGCACAGTCTGAGGAGACTGGTCCGAGCACGATACCATCCTGACTCCCAGCAAAGCTTCGAGCAGCTCTGTCAAGGCATCGACTCCCGACAGTGTGATTCTCGTTAACGTTAACGACCCTTAACGTTTCACTCCAGCTACTCTCCTACTTTGAGCAAGCTGGGCTTCTGCCGACCGCCCAATCTGGCTTCATGGGCCACGGTCACCATTCCACCGAAACTGCTCTCTTATCCCTATAGTAGGGCCTACTGTTTGATATTTATATAGCTGATGATCACTCTCATCTATCTCTGTCTCTCTCCTGGCGCTTTTTGAACGGCTCTGTCAAGGCATCTGCATTTGACATGGTTGACCATGAGATTCTGCTTCAGCGACTGGAAGTGTCCTGTGGCCTTTCTGGTGTTCCTCTTCTTTGGTTTAAATCGTACCTCTCTGACCGCTCACAGTTGGTTGAAACCAGGGCTGTAGTGGTAAAATTTGAGGTGAGTATACGCTACCGGTGACCAGCGGCGGAAAAAAAAATTTGAAGACCTTTTTTTAGGAAAAATTTCTGACTTTTCACCAATTCTCAGAAAATTTTCAGACTTTTTACGATTTTGTCTCTGAAAAAGTTGATGACCTTTTCTTTTTTTTTTTTTTTTTTTTTTTTTTTAGTCATTCGCCCTAAAAACCTTTAAAAACCTCTCTTTTTTGAAAAATTTTCGTTCCCAGAGGTAAGTATACGCTGTATACCCGCGTATACCCTTGTCTACAGCCATGAGTATACGCTCTCAAATTTCTCTAGAGGTAAGTATACGCTGTATACCCGCGTAAACGCTCGACTACAGCCCTGGTTGAAACCTTGGTGAAACCACGACTCAGTGGACAGAGGTCGAATTTGGCGTTCCCCAGGGCTCGGTGCTCGGTCCGACGGTCCCAAACTTCACTGCTCTCTATTTACTAAGCATGGGGCAGATGGCCATCTTTATCAGAGCCGTAGCAACAAAGAACGTGGCCCCTCCGAACATATGTCCGGGGCCCCTTACAATGCGGAAACTGGAATGTGCGGTCCCCTACGGACATAAGTCCGGGGCCCCTTACAATGCGGAAACTGGAATGTGCGGTCCCCTCCGAACATACGTCCGGGGCCCCTTACAATGCGGACACTGGAATGTGCGGTCCCCTCCGAACATACGTCCGGGGCCCCTTACAATGCGGAAACTGGAATGCGGTAATATACAATATACATGGTTCATATCATGTGATGTATCAAAACAGTATCATAATTACTTCACGCCGTTGACGTTTTTTGCCACTTTTAGGGGACCCCTTCCTTGCGGGGCCCCCTCCGGTCGGAGGGTACGGAGGGCGGTCGCTACGCCTCTGCTAAAAACGTCCTTGGGTATCTACATAGACATAATTAAGGTCCTTGGGTATCTACATAGACATAATTTACCAACATAAACTACGGTTTTACCATATTAGCCTAAGTAACAACAAATAAAAGTGTAGCATTATAATAATTATAGATACCTGCAGACAGTAAAAGCTTATTTAAAAATTGTCATTGGAACACAGGGCTGTAGTCGAGGGTATACGCGGGTAGGCCTATACAGCGTGTACACTTAGGCTACCTCTAGAGATTGTATACTAACCTCACAAAATATCTATAATATTTATTTATATTAAAATTCTGTAGGGTATACTCACGAAATACTGTAGCGTACTCAGATTACTCACCTCTAATTTGTTTTGGTAAACTAACCCATAGCGTGTATACTCGAAGCTAATTTTACCACTACAGCCCTGTTGGAACATAATTATTTATAATAAATATTAGAGATAACACATTTCGTCGTTAGAGGGCCTATTGGTCGCTGTACTTACGCTTGGCACAAAGCGCAATAATAAAATTATTTTAGCTTGCTATAATAATGCAAAGTTAACAAAGAATTGAAAAAAATATTTTCAAATGCAGACGACCGCAATCCTGCGTTGAAATCTAGCAAACTGCGATTTGTAAAGCCCGCCTAATGTTTCCCATCTCCACACCACTATAACGTCACAACAAAAAAGTCTACTATATATATGGAACGAAAAGAGCATATGTTGGACTAGGCCAGGCGCCGTGGCCACTAAGAAAATTGCAGGCGCATCGTGTCGCTGGATATATCCAAAGCTCGAACTCTGCGCTTGAAAAGGCCTTCGAGCGGATAGAACCGACACCACTTTTTCTTTATATTTTTATGCAAAACTTGACGAAATTCTAAAAAAATTCGTATGATTTTACTGGTAGAAAATTGAACTTTTAATGAAAACAACGCGACGCTTTAGCTCATACATATTATAGGCCTAAAATCAGTGCCGGATTCAGCCATAAGGCAAAAACTACAGATATATAGGGCGGCTATTAGGGTCTCACAATTCGCAGCATGAAAGCCTAAAAATTCTGAATTTCTTGGGGCTTTTAAAAATTTTTGTGTACTGCACAGTCTGAGGAGACTGGTCCGAGCACGATACCATCCTGACTCCCAGCAAAGCTTCGAGCAGCTCTGTCAAGGCATCGACTCCCGACAGTGTGATTCTCGTTAACGTTAACGACCCTTAACGTTTCACTCCAGCTACTCTCCTACTTTGAGCAAGCTGGGCTTCTGCCGACCGCCCAATCTGGCTTCATGGGCCACGGTCACCATTCCACCGAAACTGCTCTCTTATCCCTATAGTAGGGCCTACTGTTTGATATTTATATAGCTGATGATCACTCTCATCTATCTCTGTCTCTCTCCTGGCGCTTTTTGAACGGCTCTGTCAAGGCATCTGCATTTGACATGGTTGACCATGAGATTCTGCTTCAGCGACTGGAAGTGTCCTGTGGCCTTTCTGGTGTTCCTCTTCTTTGGTTTAAATCGTACCTCTCTGACCGCTCACAGTTGGTTGAAACCAGGGCTGTAGTGGTAAAATTTGAGGTGAGTATACGCTACCGGTGACCAGCGGCGGAAAAAAAAATTTGAAGACCTTTTTTTAGGAAAAATTTCTGACTTTTCACCAATTCTCAGAAAATTTTCAGACTTTTTACGATTTTGTCTCTGAAAAAGTTGATGACCTTTTCTTTTTTTTTTTTTTTTTTTTTTTTTTTAGTCATTCGCCCTAAAAACCTTTAAAAACCTCTCTTTTTTGAAAAATTTTCGTTCCCAGAGGTAAGTATACGCTGTATACCCGCGTATACCCTTGTCTACAGCCATGAGTATACGCTCTCAAATTTCTCTAGAGGTAAGTATACGCTGTATACCCGCGTAAACGCTCGACTACAGCCCTGGTTGAAACCTTGGTGAAACCACGACTCAGTGGACAGAGGTCGAATTTGGCGTTCCCCAGGGCTCGGTGCTCGGTCCGACGGTCCCAAACTTCACTGCTCTCTATTTACTAAGCATGGGGCAGATGGCCATCTTTATCAGAGCCGTAGCAACAAAGAACGTGGCCCCTCCGAACATATGTCCGGGGCCCCTTACAATGCGGAAACTGGAATGTGCGGTCCCCTACGGACATAAGTCCGGGGCCCCTTACAATGCGGAAACTGGAATGTGCGGTCCCCTCCGAACATACGTCCGGGGCCCCTTACAATGCGGACACTGGAATGTGCGGTCCCCTCCGAACATACGTCCGGGGCCCCTTACAATGCGGAAACTGGAATGCGGTAATATACAATATACATGGTTCATATCATGTGATGTATCAAAACAGTATCATAATTACTTCACGCCGTTGACGTTTTTTGCCACTTTTAGGGGACCCCTTCCTTGCGGGGCCCCCTCCGGTCGGAGGGTACGGAGGGCGGTCGCTACGCCTCTGAGCAGCTGTGTAGCTTGGCCGACAACCGCCTTTTCTCGGCAGTTCTGTTTAATGAAGGGCATGCATGTCCTGCACAGTCTGCTTCCGCCCGTAAAGGTTACCGGATATGCTCTCCGACCTCGAGCACATGACCGAGCCATTCCTTCGGCTGACAGTCTCATGAGAAAAAACATTCTTAACTAGGATGCTGTACTCATAATTTGATGAATAACTCTCTGCTTAACACTATTAATATAAGTTTGGCCACTGCTAGTTTTGCAGTTATGTGCGAATGTTTTTATATGTTTAATGTACACCAAAATGCGGTTCGTAATAATTGGTTTAATAAAGAAAATTCTATTCTATTCTATGCATGGGCGGCGATCCGGGGGGTCGAGGGGGACAAGACCCCACCTTTTAGAGTGGGGGACACATAATACATTTGTCCCCCCCCCAAATTTTGAAGAAACACCAAAAAAGGTCATCAAATTTTATTGCGCGTGAGCACGAAAAATTTTTTTGAATGAATTTTATCGCGCGTGAGCCGAAAAAATCTGCTGACCTCTTTTTTGACCAGTTCAGGTAAAAACTCTTTTTTTGACCAGATCATTTCTAAAGTGTCCCCTCCACCTGTCAAACAAGATCGCCGCGACTGATTCTATAATAAACGAGTAGGCTTATTCAAAATCGGTGTTCTACGATGCTATACGCGTCCCCGGCTTGGTGAGCCTTCGCGGGTCAACAGGAGCGGGATAGGCTGCAGTCTAGTCGGGTCAATATACGATTTGACCCCGAACAAATTGCAAGAAAACGTTTTATGATGATTTTCGGGTGCACGAGGTCTGGAGATGAACATACTAAAAGTTTACCGAAATCGGACCACGGGAAAAGGTCAAATTTTGGCGCCAAAAAAATGGCAGCCATGCAATGGAGATTGAATGACTCAAATGTACACAACTTGCTTAAATTGACAGAAGCAAATCATGTAACAATTTTCTAACAGGTGTTTCTAAACTAAATTGACCCTGCTGAAAACGAAAATCTCGATTAGCAAGCTGGATTTTTAGCGGTTGCATGGAAAAACAAGATGGCGGACAAAATGGTGGCCAAATATCTTCGAATGGTTGTAAGTAAGGTCATGTATGTGATGGAAACATGATTTTAGTGTCTAAATTAACATTTTCCAGGTCAAGGAATGCAATCGAACTAAAGACACATATGTAGCACTGCCAAAAAACAAAATGGCGGACAAAATGGCGGACAAGTATCTTCGAATGGCTGTAAGTAAAGTCATGCATGTGATGGAGACATGATTTTAGAGTTTAAATTAACATTTTCGGGGAAAAGGAATGCAATGGAACTAAAGACGCATATGTAGCAGTGCCAAAAAACAAAATGGCGGCAAAAATGGCGGCCAAATATCTTCGAATGGCTGTAAGTAATGTCATGTAGGTGATGGAAACATGATTTTAGAGTCTGCCAAAAAAACAGATGACAGAATTACTATCCAGAGGCGCTCTTAGCCCCGGGGAAAAGAAATGTCTTTAGGGAACGCGAGACCGATGAGGGCCTGGTTGAGCAACATAAAATCAACCCAAAACGTCTTTGGTCCTCAATCTCCGGCCTACTGGGACAGGGTACGTGTTCAGTGGGTCCTCCTGCCTTTTCTGCTGAGGATTTTCTTCAGATGATGTCATGGAAGATTGGTGATCTTCGAGCGAAGACTCTTGATGCCCCTCCTCCGCAATTCTCCCATACGGATGAAGAATTCCTTCAATCCTTGAAACGGAACTCTGTCAAATAATTGGATCATAAAACAAAAATCATGCGAACTGGACCCTCTTCCCCCATTTTTGGTGAACATTTTAGACGATTTACTTCCATTTCCAGTTTATATATTTAACAGGTCGCTTTATGAGGGTTACCTACCTGCTTCCCAAAAACGGGCTATTGTTTTCCCGACTTTGAAAAAGCAAAACCTTGACCAATATGCTTGTCAAAATTACCGGCCCATCTCCCATCTTTCATTCCTCTCAAAGACCCTCGAGAGACTAGTTTCACTCCAGCTACTCCCCTATTTTTTAGCAAGCTGAGCTTTTGCCGGCCGCCCAATCTGGCTTCAGGGGCCACCATTCTACCGAAACTGCTCTCTTATCCCTACCGTCTGATATTTATATAGCTATTGATCACTCTCATCTTTCTCTCCTGGCGCTTTTTGATGTCTCATCTGACTTTGACATGGTTGACCATGAGATCCTCATTCAGCGACTGGAGCTGTCCTGTGGCCTATCTGGTGTTCCTCTTCTTGTCTTAAACCATACCTCTCTGACCGCTCACAGCTGGTTGCCCTTGGTGAAACCAGGACTCAGTGGTGGACAGAGGTGGAATTTGGTGTTCCCCAGGGCTCGGTGCTCGGTCCCATCCTATACATCATTTTCACTGCTGAATATCCCGTCTCTATTTACTAAACATGGGGCAAATGGCCATCTTTTTGCAGATGATGCTCAGGCTTTTGTACATGGTCCGTCAACTGATCAACTCTCCCTTGTTCGCTCCATTGACCATCTTGTCTCTGACCTTCACTACTGTATGTCGACTAACCGTCTGTGCCTAAACACTGATCTGGTTTGGGACAAAACAGCAGCTTGCTAAACTCAATTTTTCATTGCTGACTGAGAAATTCCCTGCTTACACCTACTCTTTCACCGTCCGCGACCTGGGTGTCACACTTGACTCCTCCCTCACATTCACACAGCATATCTCCAACATGATTCACTCCTGCTTCTTTCAACTGAGGCGTCTCAGGGCCATCAGACGCTCGGTCTCACCTTCTATCTTTACCACCATAGTTCACGCATTTGTCTGCTCACGCTTGGACTACTGCAACTCGCTCCTCATGGGTCTCCCCAAGCAGCGTCTCCCCCTTCAACCTGTCCTAAATGCTTCTGCCAGGCTCATCGCTCGACTCCCCCGGTTTGCCCATATCTCTACTTACATGGTTGATGTCCTTCGCTGGCTCCCTATTGCTGCGCGCATCCGATATAAGATCCTCTTCCTTGTCTCTAATTCTCAACAGCCTACTGCTCCGAAATTTCTCTCAAACTATCTGCGAAAACCGCTATCTGCATCTTCTTCACGCTCACTGCGCTCTGTGAATAGGCTTGATCTTTTTGTTCTCAGGAGTCAGGGCTAAAACTGCCTTGGCCCAGCACCGGGCGTTTGCTGTAGTGGTCTCACGAGCTGAAATGACCTTCGCTCTCTGCTCAGCGCCAAACTTATGACTGGTTTTCCTCATCGGTCTCGCGTTTTCTAAAGGCATTTCTGTTTCCCCAGGGCTTCTGTGCTAAGAGCGCCTCTGGATAGTAATTCTGGCATCTGTTTTTTTGGCAGTGCTACATATGTGTCTTTAGTTCCATCGCATTCCTTGACCCCGAAAATGTTAATTTGGACTCTAAAATCATGTTTCCATCACATACCTTTGACCTTACTTACAGCCATTCGAAGATAGTTGGCCGCCATTTTGTCCGCCATTTTGTTTTATTGGCAGTGTCTTTAGTTTCATCGCATTCCTTCATCCTGAAATTGTTACTTTAGACTATAAAATCATGTTTCCATCATGTACACGACTTTATGTACAAGATTTATGTATAGCCATTTGAAGATATTTGGCCGCCATTTTGGCCGCCATTTTGGCCGCCATTTTGGCCGCCATTTTGGCCGCCATTTTGGCCGCCATTTTGTTTTTTGGCAATGTTACATATGTGTCTTTAGTTCCATTGCATTCCTTTTCCCCGAAAATGTTAATTTAGACTCTAAAATCATGTTTCCATCACATACATGACATTACTTACAGCCATTCGAAGATATTTGGCCGCCACTTTGTCCGCCATTTTGTTTTTTTGGCACTGCTACATATGGGTCTTTAGTTCCATTGCATTCCTTTTCCCCGAAAATGTTAATTTAACAATTTTAAATTCTAAAATCATGTCTCCATCACATACATGACTTTACTACAGCCATTCGAAGATACTTGGCCGCCATTTTGGCCGCCATTTTGGCCGCCATTTTGGCCGCCATTTTGTTTTTTGGCAATGTTACATATGTGTCTTTAGTTCCATTGCACTCCTTGACCTGGAAAATGTTAGTTTAGACACTAAAATCATGTTTCCATCACATACGTGAGCTTACTTACAGCCATTCGAAGATATTTGGCCACCATTTTGTCCGCCATCTTGTTTTTCCATGCAACCGCTAAAAATCCAGCTTGCTAATCGAGATTTTAGTTTTCAGCAGGGTCAATTTAGTTTAGAAACACCTGTTAGAAAATTGTTACATGATTTGCTTCTGTCAATTTAAGCAAGTTGTGTACATTTGAGTCATTCAATCTCCATTGCATGGCTGCCATTTTTTTGGCGCCAAAATTTGACCTTTTCCCGTGGTCCGATTTCGGTAAACTTTTAGTATGTTCATCTCCAGACCTAATGCACCCGAAAATCATCATAAAACGTTTTCTTGCAATTTGTTTGGGGTTCATCACTTTTTTTCATATTTTGACCCTACTAGTCCGTGTTAGACCGTCTGGTGCGTCTGCATTAGGCCTATCTCCCTGAGGATAGCCCCACCTTCGAGCAATTATGTAGCCTTGCAGACGGGGTCTCTTCGCAGCGGTACTGCATGACGAGGTCCATGTGCTGAAAAATCATCTCCCACCGCTGAGGCCACAGCACTATTCCATGAGGCCAAGATTGCACGACCCATGGCGGACAATTTAATGAGGAAAACATTTCTTACAAAAATGCTTAATTTTGTATAAACTATTATGTAAACCAAAGTGCGGTATGAGCAGTTGGTACTAATAAAGAATATATTTACTTTACTTTACTTACTTCCATTGTATGGTCGTGTAGGCTACGTGTGGACTTCTGAACATTAGAAGGAGAGCAATATGTCAAATAGGCCTACAGTTGCAATGTGTTGTTAACTGAGCGAGGTATGTCTTAATAACTATTCTCCATAATAGCAACGCAGATCAAAGTCACTCTTTGATGTAGCCTGCGTTATGCCTTAGTTTCTCAGTTAGTGACTATATTAATGTCAGGTTTCAGGGCCCCTGCAGATCATTGAAAGAAGTCTCTGGGGCTTTTCCATACCCCATGTTTTGCCTCCGTCTTTTTCAGATTCCGATCCTATGCGGCGACTCCCTGCAGTTGTGGCTCCTGCACCACATTAATAATATAAACGGACAGAAATGTCATGAAAGAAGTGAACATTTGCATGTTATGCTCCGCTCTTTGGCCGCTTCCAACTAATGACCAATGACGTCACTTTTTACAAATGGCGACCATCCGACAGACCTTCGTTTTAAACCTTCATTCAACGTAAATTTTAATATAGCGTAAACGGGTGCTCTTTTAACTAAAGGTAGTAAAGGCTTAAAACGGGATAAACTAATCTACTTTGCTAATTTACTTAGGTGGCGAAAAGGCTGAAGCGAACGATCTTAACGGATTTAAACGGGCCAATAATACGGGCAAAGATCTTTTCGGCTTTTCGCCAGCTGGCGCCACGTATCCGGGATAAATAAATACTGGAGATTAGAGTGCCGTATTTTCGTAGACAGTCGATAAGATCGAAGCAACGATTCAGAAGCACCTGGGTCGCAACGCAGTGGCTTGAGGTGGATTCGAAACTGCGACCCTGCGGTTACAAGGCACCGACTACACCACTACACCACCGCGTCCCCAAGCAGTAGGCCTACTACGCAAGTAATAATATAAACAAACAGAAATTTGTTACCTTACGTTTTTGTTTTAATGACTCACATTGGAAAATACATTTTCAATTTTTTTTATTTAACCGTCTTAGGACGGACAATAATCTAGTAAAGATTATAGTTACACTAGGCAGTGGCGGCGATCTTGTCTGAGAGGTGGGGGGGGGACAAAGTCGGCCATGGTCTGGTCGATGACCTTTTTTAGGAATTCCGAAAAAAATGTCCAAACTTTTTATGAATTCATTTCGACAAAAACTACGATTTCATCTCCCGAAAAAGTTTATAACCTTTTTTTAGTCATTCACCTCTTTTTACGACTTTTTGTTAACAATGTCATTACCTTTTTTCAAAACGTCATCCCCACTGTTAGACTTTTTTTATGAATTCTCCCACAAAAATTCTAGGACTTTTCTTCTTAGGAATTTCTTCTTACTTTCTCATTATTTTGGGGGGACACTTCTCCTGACAAATTATATTTTTACCTCGTCTGGTCAAAAAGGGCTGTCTAAACCCTCACACGCAATTACATTTGCTGGCCTTTTTCAGTCTTTCTTCAAATTTGGGGGACAGATGTATGGCGTGTCCCCCACCCCACTCCTAAAGGTGGGGGTCTTGTCCGCCGCGACTCCCCTAGATCGCCGCCTCTGACACTAGGCCTAATGGATCCATTGCGCTTAGTTGGAAGCTCAACGACTAAAAAAGCAGTCGACCACTATAGGTCTTGAGGAAAAGTTTCAATCAGGGCTCCATGATAATTGTCGGTTTTTAATTCTCAGCAAGTTCTATGGCCGTTCGCGCAAGTTACACTAAACATATATAGCGCGGATTTCTAGGAATGAGTAGGCCCTAAATTAAGAGATGTAGGCAAGTAGGCCTAGCCTTTATTTGCATCTGACTAGCGCACATTAATTAAATAGTGCCTAGTTAGTGAATCCCTTGCTTACTCGGTTTTGTTTAATTGATTTATTGACTGCTAGACGTACTCGATCATTAGCCTAATTCATTCATTTAGGCCCTAGACCTATTCGTAAGTCGGTCGGTCGGTCATTGAGACTTGATGAGTGAGCAATCCATCGAGTGATTGAGTGACAAACAGCACAATATTCACAAATGCAGGGATAGACACGTACGAGTTCCATCCATGGTCAGTGTTTAATCTAGACGTCTTTTGGGGGGGAAATTTCCCCCCCCCAGGATTGAAGTTTCCCCCCCAGAACTCAGCAATATTGTAAGGCAGACACCTTTTTTGGGGGAAATTCCCCCCCGAGAAACCTTGTTTCCCCCCCCCCCCCCAGAACAGGGGGACTAGATTACACACTGATCCATGGTGAGCGAAGGAGTGAATTTACGCGTTTCAAACTGAAGTAGTCTAGGCCTAAAACTCAACATGACGTGCGCGTCGTCGACAGGTCACGCTTTGAGTAGCAATTGAACCGGAACGGATACATATTGTAGTCAGTAAAAATATAGTACCTTTGAACCACAATAAAAGGTTTCATTTATATGCAACTATATATTTAATTTTTATATACAACACAATATATATATATATATATATATATATATATATATATATATATATATATATATATATATATATATATATATATATATATATATATACATATATATATATATATATATTATATTATATGCCCCTTTTACGGAAGCGCGAGCGAGGCTAATCGTGCGTTGGCTAGACGTCTACGCATTTTCAGAAAGACGGCTTTACATTCGGCGGTGTTGGTCGTTTCTTAAGGGCTTAAAAGCTTCGTGCGTTTCCTGGCGTTTTAATCTGAAGCAAGCAAGTCTTCCGATAATTAGGCCTAGTACACGTAGCGAAAATTCGTCGACGAAGAAACTGGTATTTGTTCTATTAGTTTTAACAGTTGAAATTAAGTTTTAATTGACCTTGAAAAGTTTACAGGTCCCATCTTTGCTGACACTGTGGCGGCTGTGTGGCCTGTGTCTGTTGTTGAGCTAATGAACAAGCTGTTAGCCCGCAGGGTGCTTATCGAACTGGTCTTTGAGAAAGTGGCATTTGTTTTTTTGTGCCAAATGGACGGGTTTGAATTTCCATTATTTGACTCAAATGAACATATTCTGGACTGATTTAAAAATTACAATTTAGCTGATTGCTTTAGTGATTAACATGGCTTTTAAATTTAGTTTAGCTAATTTCTTTCTGCCTACATTACAGCACCATATCTGGAATGCAAGCTCAACTGCAACTCTGTACTTTATAAAAATGATCCATTTTGACTTCTGCATCATATGCATTGCTTTTAACCTTTGGTGGGCTGTAACTGCAAGCACTGGCGGCGATCTTGTTTCACAGGTGGGGCGGGGGAACTGTTGAACTGATCTGGTGAAAAGAGTTTTGAACTGATCTGCTCAAAAAACAGGTCAAAAATTTTTTAAACCATTTTTGGAAAAAAAATTGACGACCTTTTTTGCAGTTTCTTCAAAAAGTGTGGGGGGTCAAATGTATGGTGTGTTACCCCACTCTTAAAGGTGGGGGGACTTGTCCCTCTCGACACCCCATGATCGCCCCCCATGACTACAAGTGGTGATCATGCAAGCCCAAGTCTGAATAGGAGGGAACTTTTCAGAACCTTTCAAGTGAAGATACAGTGCATTTCCATCTGTGTATTTATAAACCTCCTGATATAATTAATAGCCTTCCTGAATCTGTTAACATTTTTATCTTAAATTTAGCTGCTGACTGCAATTGCATTTAATAGTGGTAATGGTTAAATCGTTATAGGATGATGGTTGCTGAACTGGGACATATTATCCAACTGAACTTATGGGCCAAGAATTGGGAAGAGCATTAGTGAACCTTGGAAAGCCTGCTGAAGTTATTGACGATGAAGATGTGGAGCCATGTCCTTACACTGCTGAAGGACAGGGAGAATTCAGTATACCAACACAGAATTGTGAGATACAGCAATGCTGGAATGAAGACCAGAGAACAGGTGGTCCTGAGGAGGGAAAAGAGAAGACTGGTGCCTGTTCTGAATTTGTTGTTCTGCAGACTGATGATTCTAAACTTGCTCAGATACTTAAAACAAAAGAGAATAGTAAGCAAAACAGTACAACAAAACATGCAACTAATTCAGTTATTACAGGGCATTGTAATCAGGAAAGTCTTCTTCAGAAAGGAGTTTGTATTACAACCAACCCACTAGATCTGAATGGCTCAACCAGTAACTGCAAAGCAGTACAGTCGGAATTTGGTCATGAAGGCATTCAGAATAATGGTGCAAAAGAATTGATTAAAAATAATAAATCTGAAGGTAGTACTAAAAACGAGGTAAAAAGAAAGAGGAAATTACGAAGCGTAGTGATACTAAAGAATGAACCAGTTAGGAAGCATAGGAGAGAACAAGAATGGAATAATTGGGAAGAGGGACGGCAGAAGCATAAAAAGCAGAAATCCCGAAGCAACAGCAAGTCATCAGATGCACGAGATAGTGGTAGAAGATGCTCGCGAGAACGGTCAATCGATTATCAGAGGCACACTACAAAGTATGAGGAGAATATTCATTGTAGGACTCCACCATCCTGTAGAAAAATCCAGAATCATAGCCACTCTGATATGTCCAGAATAAAGTCTCAGGAAAATTTACTGCGCAGCAGTTGGTCCAGCTCAAGATCACCTGAGGTAAAGACTACACTTGCAAGAAGTCAATACACTAAAGATGCAAAAAAAGAATGGCAAGGCAGAGACAGGGACAAAGAACAAGTGACTGAAAAGGAATTTTACAGGCATAGTGGAATAAAGAATTATCACAGAAGGCAAGAAGCTGATTACGATGACCATCTAAATTTGGACAAAGTGCATCGAAAGCAGAGTTCACATAAAAGATTATTCTCTAGTTCTGATACAGAAAGCAGCAAAAACGGTAGAAGAAGTTTAAGACGTCACAGAAAGACTGGTAGCAAGTCAGGTTCTTCAGCACATGATTTCTATGCTTATGAAACTCGTAATCATGATAGGTTTGTCAGAAGAAGGTCTACTTCTGAAAGCTCATGTTTCACTGTTGAGTCGAGCGAATGTTATGAGTGGCATCGTCAGTCAGATGGTAAACAGAAAATACAAAATCTGGGTGATGAATCACAAAAGAAAAGAAGCTTGAAGGGTGACAGAGTGTCGTCATATCGAAGGAAGGAAGATCAAGTTTGTTACAGGTTAGATGACAAAGTTCTGAAAAAAAGAAATAAACAAAAAACACATAAATTACATTTGGCTTCACAGTCTAAATCAGAAGTTAAAAGTAGTCCTCGACTGATGTGCACAAGTAAAGAAAAGGTTCAAAAGAAATCAAAGAAGCATCAGAAGGATATATGTTTTCAGAAGGGTAAAATAGATCAGAGAGGAAATTCCTGCCATGTAGGTAATGACATAACTGAAAGCAGCAGTGACAATGCTTGTGCTAGACCCAATAACGCTTCTGTGACACAAATTCCAGTCTTAGGCGCAATGCCTCCTGTTCCACCTCCCGTTCAGACAAAATCCCTTTCATCTACTTTCTCACCTGACGCCCTAAACCACCTGGTGAAGAAATTGGGCGTTCAGGTGTGTTCAGGAAGTTTTGGGATGGAGAAGCAGAATTTGATGCAGGTTGGCTTGCCAGATAACCGGAAGTTCTATGAAGTTCCACATCAAAAGAAGCACACATTTGAAGATACAAAAGTTACAAACAGGGCATCAAATCAGCTTCCAAACATGTTTGATTTGCAGATGCAGCTTCTCAACCTCAGCAAAGCACTGAGTTTGGCTTTACCCCCAGTGACTCCACTTGCCAGTAAGCTACCTCGAAACCTTCAGCAAGACATTCTTCATCAGTTGTTCAGTGCTAATGCTTTTATTCCACCACAGAGACCTCAGAGCTCCGGAATAAGCACCTGGTACAAACCTATGTCTGAATGGGATGCCCCATCTCCTTGCTCAGATGATCTGATGTCATTCTCACCTCCACTGTCTCAGGATATTGATTCTTGTAAAGAAGTGAATAAGGAACGTGCTAAGCACAAGAATAGCTCAAACGATTTTGGTCAGCAGACGTTTATGAAGAAGAACTCAACCAAGAAGAAATTGGTAAGTGACATCTTTCTTTCATTGCCCACTACCCATATTTTCAGGCAGTTGAAATTATTGCTTATTGATTTGCCTTAAAAGTCTTCAACTTGCGATACCAATATGCAATGCTTACTGAGTATTCATTTAAGACTTCTGCGATACCCTTGACTTGGGGTGTGTGAATCTGCTCATTGATGTAAGTTTTTGAACATGTTCTGTAAGTGAATGCATGAGACATCCAAGAAATGGTTCATCTTGTGTGACTTTTTGTAACCTCTGATTTTAAAAATACAGGTATTTTGGACCTTCAACAGTTCGACATAGACTGTTGGGGATATGTCCTCCATATTGCAACAGTAGCAGTATTTGTTGCAGTATTTGTTGCACATTTTATAATCTTACTTTTAACATCCACACTCTGGTAACAAATAATCTTCTGCATTGGCTGAGATATTTCTTCAGTTGTTATGCAATTGCATCCACTTTCTTTCCACTGCTTAATGCTGTTTAACTGTAAGGCTTTGACCTGCATGAATGGTGTACAGCAGGGGTGGCGAACCTTTTTTAAGGTGCGTGCCAAAATGCTGCTAAATAATATTTTAAAATACCGTCGCATGCCCCTCGGAAATTTGCACAGTATAAAATTATTTTTCTCATAACAAAGCATAAAAAAATGAATTAAAGACGTTATATCAAAGAACGTTTTGAATGAAGTTAATTAAAATTAAGTCCTTCAACAAAGAAACTGTGGATTCGTACAGAGATTTTGTATTTCTAAGTTTGAATTTTGGTGGACGCTCTGAATTCCGCGTGCCCTAAAAATTTCAACTCGTGCACCTTTGGGCACGCGTGCCATAGGTTCGCCATCACTGGTGTAGAGAGTAATAAATACCTTTGCCTTGGTATAGTTGTGTAAACTTCAACTCAGCGACGCCACCCAATGTAGTTATGCACAGGGTGAATCTAGGTTTTGAAGTACTGGTACACCAGGGACTCCTTAAGACAGTCTTCATTCTAAAAAAGTTCTGATATAACATGGTCAGGGACACGGATCCTAAAATGCATCGGCGTAATTTATGGGGGGGGGGGTACGGAGGTACGAGGGGTACCCGTACCCCCCACTTTTTGGAATGGACGGTATCGTACCCCCACTTTTCATATCCATTGTTTTTGCCCATTATTATTTTATCTCAGGAAACCCTCAAGATTCAAAACAATTACCAAGCATTATCATCAGTGTGATCACCATCATCATCACTCTCGTTATTATTATTTTTTTACTAAAAGAGGTGGCAATATATTATCTGTGATATCACAGTGCAATCATTACAAGATGTTACAAGATGTTGCTACAGAAATATACCCTGTATGAACTCACAATGCGATTATTGCAGGAGATTGCCATGACAATATTTCTTGTATGAAATCACAATGCAATTATTGCAAGAGGTTAAAAGACGTTGAGCTACAGCAACATGCCCTCTATGAAATCAAAATGCAATTACCGGTATTGCAAAACGTTGCTACGGAAATATAGCTTGTATGAAATCACAATGCAATTATTACAAGAGGTTGCTAAGGCAATATATCCTGTATGAAATCACAATGCAATTACTGGTATTGCAAAACGTTGCTACGGAAATATAGTTTGTATGAAATCACAATGCAATTATTACAAGAGGTTGGTAAGGCAATATATCCTCTATGAAATCACAATGCAATTATTCCCAGAGATTTAACAATCGTTGCTATGGCAACATGTTCTATATTAAATCACAATAAATTATTACAAGAGGTTGCTACGGAAACATAATACTGTGTGAAATCACAATGCAACACGTCCTTTATGAAATCACAATGAATTATTCCGTTAGAAGACGTTGCTAAGGTAATATATTACATTATATTATTATTATTATTATTATTATTATTATTATTATTAGTAGTAGTAGTAGTAATAGTAGTAGTAGCAGCAGCAGCGGTATCATCATCATCATTATTAAACCTGCAATTATTATTATTTTGCTTGTAATACAAACGATGGCATTATAATTATTTTACAGCCGCGAAGCTGAAACAATGCGAAATTTGGTACCCCCCACTTTCTAGACTAAAGTTACGCCCCTGCTAAAATGTTCATCTGTAGAAGTAACCTCATAATAGCACAGTCTCTTTATAACATGGTTCTTTTTTTGGCTTCAAAAGACAACTTTTTAATAAGTTTCTGGTGGGAGGGGGGGTTTAAACGACGCTGTTGTTTGAGGCATATAATGGAAAAACACTTAAGATGTTAGTATGTTTTATTTATAGTAGCAGGCATATCAATCAACCACTCCTGAATTTATATGCATTATATAATATATATCCTTAGTAAGTCATTGATGATGCCGTTTTTGAGCTGTAGGGACTTTGGCTAAAGCACTTTTCAAATAATTGAAATCAATATGAAGCATAGCACGTCCAAAAGGGTGACGTTTATGACGGATGTGTTATAGGAAAACTCAGGTCGCTTGAAGAAGACAGAGGATGCAGTAAAAGAAGTGGTTCTACCACTTTATTCTGAGAGGAAAATTACCAAGGATGAATACAAGCAAGTGATGCGTGTCGTTGTTCCAAAGGTAATGCTGTAAAATGGATTATTATTAGGCCCAATTTCAGGGTTGTCAGGTCCTTCTCGATGACTCTAGTCCAGGTGGTCCTAGGTCAGTTGTGCTGTCGTCTGGAAAAGTCCAGATGGTCCTGGGTCATGGTGTCTTCTAGAAAAGACCTAGGACCACCTGGACTTGATTGTGAAAACCTTGCAGGGTTGAACTCCAGTCTCCAGGTTAAGGCAGAATACCTATTTTACAAAACTTAGAACCTTGTTGATCTATAATTCTATACCTGTTAGTTAACAGGTTAATATATAATACTGGTACATAATAATAGTAGTAGTAATGGTAACAATTATTATTTGTTATGTTTAGTTTTGGAGCATAGTTTTTAAGTTCTGAGGGATCATGTATACCTCAGACAATAAGACAACAACAGTAATAAGATAATAAAATAAAAGTAATGACAGCTTGGCCATTCAGAGTTGCAAGACCATTCCACAACAATGCACAACGAACAATAACAACATTAATAAGCAATGTTATTTTAAAAACTTTTATATTATGTTTTTATTTACAGATCTTTCATTGCAAGACTGAGTTTTCCAGGGAATTAATTGAACGACATGTACAAATATGTGTTAATGATGTTTTGGTTCACAAAGGAACCAGTATGGAAGGCATTGACTTGTGAAAATTACTGAAGCAGTATATGTATTTTCCAGCATCTTTGATTTCTAATACACAAATCTCAGTCGTGTTTCTTAAATGCAAATTTCAGTATCATAGATTTCCAATTTGTAAGTTTATGGTGTTAAAGTATTATCTTACATTGACCATTACTTTTAATACAATGTAGAATGCATAATTGTTTTTTTATTTGATGTCCAAGATTGTTGAAACTATTTTATGATGATACCAGTTTTAAAAGCTGTGTGTGTATGTTGAACATTCGTAACTGTTTTTTTATGTTGATGATTACCAAACTTTACAATGGTCTTGTAACTGTAGTAACGGAGAAATGTGTTCGCTGCTGTTCTCCATGGAACTGCAGTAGCACGTTTCTTGTTTTCATCAATGACTCCTCTAGTTAGTGCATAATAATTATGTTTATTTCATAAGTGTGCATATAATATAGGCTAGTACCTCAACATTTGAAAATACCCTTCTAAGAAAAACTATGATGTTCATACTGGTTGCAGTTGTGTTATATGACAACAACCATGCAATGAGCAGGCAGCCACAGCATTCTGTTGAGGAAATCCTCTCTACTGTTTGGTGATAACTATAAGGAGATCCTGGCAATAGGCTATACAGAGGATATGGAAGCGTAAGTGGTTTTGGAAGAATGTATAGGCCCATGTTCATTCTGGTTGAATGAGTTGAAAGTGAGCATGGAGCACTTCCTGAAGCATTGCGTAATTGATTGAATTCATGGGCATAATAATTAATTGGATGTATTTTCTTGGGCATGAAACACTAAGTGGAAATGACTCCTGACTCTCATAGGTATAATTGTTTCTAGTCACATGTACATAATGTAACTGAAAATACCAAAAAAAACAGAAGTATTGTTTCAGTGAAACCAGCATCTTACAGACTGGCGCCGAGAATCCATTGTTGTTTGAACAGAGTAGAGTTAAGTGTCATACCAGTTGTATTGATCACATGGAGATGGTTTATTGCAATATTTTATAATGTTGTGACATGGTGACTGGTTGTGTCAGTGCTTGCATTGCAACCTGGAGTGGCCTCCCATGAGACAGTCCAATGTGGAAGGGTCTTGAGCAAGCTGTTAATGTGCAAACATTATCACACATATTGATGCCTTGAAAATTACTTAGTAGCATTATTTATGACAAAATATTTTGATATATCCAAGAAAGTTCATTAGTTGTTTCTATTGTTTTTTCTTACCTCTGTCAAAAAAAAGTTGTCAGCTTTAGATCTGTCCTCTACATATTTACGTCTATGATCTTGATACTGTTTATTTTTGTACAGATCTGAGTAGTTTTGGTCATTTTTAACAGAATCTTCATGCAGGACTGAACTCCTGATGTAAATAGTTCACAGTTAATATTTAAATTTTATCACAAGTATATGGAACTGGTTAAATGATTCCAGAAAACAGACTGTTGGACTTGCGAGATTTGTTATTTCTATAAATGTTCATTTTTCTCTACAAAGTTTTTGTTGTTTATAAGGCATTCTTTTTTTCTATTTCTGTGTTTGTGTTAATGGTATACATACTTTTAAAAGCATGATGAAGAGAGGCAGAGCAAAGACATATAGCAAATGAAGTTTTTTCACTTCCCTGTTGTACACTAGCACAGAAAGCGTAGCGAATCAACCAAGCACACTCTCGGCAGTGTAGGAATAGTGCCGCTGAGAGTGTGTTTAGCTGAATTGCTATGATGCCGAGTGTGTGCTTAGTTGATAGCTATGGCACGATGTCATAGTGTGATGTAGCTAATCAACTAAGCACATAATGAGTGTGCATTTAGCTAGTGATAGCACTGCATTTGTTAGTGATAGCACTGTAATTGTTAGTGATAGCACTGAATCATTGAGTGGCGCTTTTGTAGATGTTCGATTACAATTACAATTGTTTTATTTGCAATGCCACGGAGTCTGTGCTTGGTTGATGTGTGACTGTAGCCTACTAATTTTTGCAAGACTGCTGCATGATTTGTTTGCAGTCAGCCTTGACCAGAATCAGAGCAGAACGTGAGTGAAACTGCATGTGAAGGTTTAGCTATTATGTCCCTTTGCATGGATGGATGCACAAAACATTCAGAAGTGGTTCATTTCTTATGCCTTTCTAAAGTAAACATTTCGTTGTGGTCTGCTTCATCTTGTTGCATAATAGACATACCGACACACAATGACACACAGTCACACACACACACACACACACACACACACACACACACACACACACACACACACACACACACACACACACACACACACACACACACACACACACACACACACACACACAGATATAAGCGTACCCATACATGCATAAAAGCATATGTTTAGAATACCAAGTTGTAAAATCTAGGCCTGTGGATTTTTGCTGTTACCAAAGGGTCTAAGATTTTGGCTTAAGGACAGGAGCAGAATTTATGTTTAAATTAATTGATTTTAATTAGCTATATAGTCAGTGCATTAAATGTACTTAGATTATTGTTTTCTACCATAAAAGGTGAACCTAAAAGTGAGATATATTGTTGTGATATTCAATCATAGGCATATTAGGCTTTAACTGGTAGTTCTAAGTCTTGGAAGTAGTTGTAAATATTGAATGCCAGACATTATGCGAAGACAAACACAGATTAAGGCTTAAGGCCCGAGAGAAACTTAAATCGTTTACTACAGGATATTAAGCTTATGTTGTGAATGGACGGGTCATCTTAAAAAATTAATTCTGGTTTTTGGATGAGCTTGGAGAGTTGCAGTGTGTCTCGGAGGAATACTTCAGATTTTGACGAGCTGCAATCCTGACAGAAGCCGTAAGCCTACGTATTATGCCAATCGAACGGTGAGAACTGTTCAAAACAATTTCTGCCGACGTCAAACTGTCGTTAAACTGTGGATCCTGACAGTCCACTAGTCAGGGTATATGTAAGCCCTGTTAATTAGAGTTAGTCATGCGTCAGTCACTCACTTCGCCTTCTATACCCGGGATCCTCGATCCAACATTTACATGTCTCAAATCCAACAGACAGTCTTCTGCTTGCCAAAGTACTTATAACCCCTCCCTCCGTCTACTGTCCATTTGTAAACGCCGACTCCAAGCATGGTTTTGTGACGGCGAAAGGTGATAATTTTACCAGGTGAGTGTCCACGAGTGCGTGCAGGTAAGATTCGCTTGGTTGGTCGTGTCAACGGTGCGTGGCTTCGCCGAATCAGTATAATAACTGCTGAATGTTGAGGCTTAATCTCGATTGTTCGTAAGTGCACGCACATCAGTTTCTCACGTATCTCACGTATCCAGTCGCGTTTCTGGCTGCAGACAAGCAGTTATGAGAGTCACACCGATTAAGTGAAACTGCGGGTGGTTTAACAATATAGGCTACAATACGCTATGATCAATACATAATTTACTACAGTGGCTTCGTGCATGTCACTTGCATGTGATTGCCACTGATCGGTCATTATTGGTTGATAAAAATTGCTGATTGGAATTTCGGAAGATGCTGATTGTAGCAAAAAATGTAATAGTAGGTCTTTGTTATTATTAGTATCAATTATACTCATGGGCGGCGATCTAGGGGGGGGGTCGAGGGGACAAGACCCCCACCTTTAAGAGTGGGGGGGGTGACGCCATACATCGGACCCCGAAATTTTGAAGATACATCAAAAAAGGTCAAGAAATGCAATTGCGTGTGAGGGCGAAAATGAGTTTTGAGTGCCTTTTTGAGCAGAAAAGTTGTTTTGAGCAGAAGTGTCCCCCCCAAAAAATTTGAAGAAAAAAGTTATGAAATTATGAAATTGTGTAAGAGAAGGAAAAAAGGCCAAGTCGTGAGTTATTTTGAAGGCACGGAAAAGTCACGAAAGTAGGTGGAGGACTAAAAAAGGTCATCAAGACGTTTTTTGGAAGATGAGATTTAAAATTGTTAGGATTTTTTAAAAAAAGGTCAACTTTTTTAGGAGATGAAAGCGAAATTTTTTTGGAGATGAAGTGGGAGAAAAAATTTTTTCGGACAAGATTTTTAAAAAAGGTCGTCGACGAGATCGTGGCCGACTTTGTCCCCCCCCCACCTCTCAGACAAGATCGCCGCCACTGATTATACTGACGTTGGAACACCGATCCACATAATAGCAGCGGACGATGAATGACTGTCTTGGGAGGCTGTAATGAATTAAATGCGCCAGAGGCGTAACTTTGGTCTAAAAGTGGGGGTATCAATTTCTTACATACACGAAGCAAGGCGGAGACTGCGATCTCTGGGAAGGCTCAATAATAAAATATTGATTGGCATTGCTTACAAAGAGGGGGTACAGTATCCCTCAGTCCAAAAAGTGGGGGTACGTATGCCCCCAGTCCAAAAGTGGGAGGTACGGGTAATTGCGTTCCGGAACCTACTGTTCCGTTGCAAAAGCTTTTTTTCCAGAAAAAAACACTATATATATATATATATATATTAGGGTGTTCCCATCTACTATGGAAAAATTTCATATCATTTATTTATCTTTCCCCAACCCGCCGTTTGGTGATCCATGGTATAGAAACTCCATTGCCAAATTTTTGTTAAGATACAATAATATTTAGGACTTGCACAATCCAGTTGAAGTTCTGCCAAAATAGGTTTTCTCAGATTTTTCATGAAATATTTGTAAATTATGATTTGATCACGATAACAATGGTGTATCTTCTGACATCAACACATCCGAGAATGTGAGTTTGGAGCTAAAATGCCAAAACTTTCAAAACTAAAGTTTAAGGAGAGTCGAAGTAGTTACACCTGAAGAGCTGCACTTAATGCACTTGATACTAGCCATAGAAAAGCTGCTTACAAAATTTCAGCAATAGCTTCTAGAGGACAACTCCAGCAAGATGCTGAGGAGCTCATCTTAAGAAAACAAGGCTTCCTTTGATCCAGTTGTGCTACTTGTCTTGCACTGGGATGAAAAAATAATGTATAATTTCACTGGTTCTTGACGAGAACAGATTGATCTACTTCCAGTTTTGGTATCAGGAAAAATATGGTACAGTTAATCCCTGTCCCAAAAACTTCACAGTGGAACAGCGGTTACCATGTCAAGAGCAGTTGTGGAAATAATGGATAAGTGGTGATTGCGGAATCGCATTAAAGAACTTTGCTTTGATACTACTGCATCAAATACTGGACTTAAGGGTGAAGTTTGTATTCGTTTAGAGACTGAGCTTGGCCAAGAACTTCTGAACTTGTTTGTTCTCATCATGTGTCAGAGATTATGCTAGCAAAAGTTTTTAGCCTCCATGATGCTACGCGATCTCCAAACCTGGAACTGTTTGTCCATTTTAAAGACTTCTGGCTAAGGGTAGACCAAGCTTCATTTTGAACAGCGATGGAAGACGAGAGTGGGCCTATGTAAGGTATAATTGGTCTATGGAAAGACAGTGTTATTGAGTTTGTTGTAATCCAACTTGAGATATACCAGCCAAGAGATGATTATGGTGAATTGCTGGAGCTGTCGATTTTTTAGGTGGCCTTCCTCCGCGTGTAGTATACATTTAAGATATCCAACAGCTACACACCATGCTCGCTGGATGGCTAGGGCCATTTATTCTCTAAAAATGTGGCTATTCCGTAACCAATATGAACCTTTTCAAGCAGGGTCAATCGAATCAAGAAAAACTCGTGGAATCTCTTACAGTGACAAACCATGGAAACATCTTAAAGATGTATGCCTTTTTGTTACTGCGATTTAGATCAAATATTGGTTACAAAGTCCGCTATCAACTGCAGCTCCAAGAAATGATCTTGCCTTGCTCTGCGCACTGTCGTCATATCATAACAAGAAAGTGGCGATGGCTGCTACAACAGCATTTAATCGCCATGTGTGGTATCTCTCTGAAGTCTTGGCTGGATTTGGTGTTTTTGACAACGAAGTCACAGTTGAAGAAAGGAGATTAATGGTAAAGACCCTCAATGAAAATGAAGAATCTGAGGAACTACACAAATGCATTCTACCTTTGCCTGAGCCAACACTGACAGGATTACATGATTTGGTCGCAAAATCCACTGTGAGATTTTCAAAGTAGTTAATGACCTGGCAGAACGAGGACTCGAGGAGTCGTTCTTTTCCAAGAATTTAACTCTTCTCTAACATGCAATGAAGAACAAAGCAGTTCTTGCTGCAAGTGGTAGAAGATCACAGAAATAAGTTTCAGAACCAACAAAGTCTAGTGTTTTAGAACGAATCAGGCCAGTTAATGTTTGACTGAAATAACTAACTAGTAACTATAACTAGTATAATAGACTAATAGTATGTCATAATATACTAAATATAGTACTATATACAATACATTATTATAGTGACAGTTTGACACACTTTATACAGTATTAATCACTTGCGTAAACTTGTCCAAAATATAGGGGGGCATTTGGTCATTTATTCTACACTTATTGCATTGAATGTAGAGTCCATCTCAATTATTGGGGGGACGTGCCCCGGCTGCCCCCAGAGTCTACGCCTATGGTATTAATATACAGTATACATTAGACTCACTAGTGTAATACAAACAGTACATTCAATTCATTTATTAAAAGTTTTCCTGTATAGTTTTACGTATTAATAAAACGAAATTCACAAAAACTTTGAGTGGCTTGTGCAAGTCCTAAATATTAAAATAATCTCTTCAAATGTTTACTGGAGTTTTCTAACAGCTTGCATCACACAATAATGGGTTGGGGAGTAACTTCTGGACACTTTCAGTTTTTGGGAACACCCTAATATATATATATATATATATATATATATGGCCTACATATTTTAAGGCTTAAATACTGTTGTTCCTATACATGTGCGTGTAGTGACTGTGTAACACAGTTATATCGAGATCTAGTCCATATATGTCTAAGAGGGTGCGCTATAAGACCATGTTGATACTTTTAATCAGTTATCACACACATATATATAGGCCTATATATAGGCCTATAACACATTCACATGTCTTATGATGATTTATATATATATATATATACATATCTAGCCTAAATATTTTAAGGCTTATTCTTATGCTACCGTGCTAGGCCTATTTGGTTAATATGGGTTTATGATAAGCGATAAGTTTTTCAAAGATCGTTGGGCCTATTTCATGAGAACCACCACGCTACGTGTGTGTGTGGCATCCATTCAAACGGGCAAAGGTGATGAAGGATCTCACGCAATCGTTCACTGCAAAATGAGCCGGATCGATGTATAGGCCTACGGTCGCTATATAAAAATGTGTACATTTACATTTATTTTACGTGTGTTGTTGGCTTCACCGTCACGGTAACCTAATCTTACTTTAAACTTCAACATCCACCTTAGCCGTGTGACTGTCTGCCTGCGTAACCCCTTTGGATCTTGACCTGGAGCCGATTTTACACACACCCCCGCCCCGCCTATCGATTTTGGTTTGACTAAGCTCCTGTAAATACGCTGGTTTCTGCGGTAAGCACGCCAGGTGCACGAATGTGTATGGCCCAGCTCACAGCGAGGAATTCGATCAGTATAGGCTTATAATATACGCTATAATTATCTGCTCTGTGTGCAGGTCTTGAGCTCAACTACCGCGGCAACCGATTAGGTAACGTAAACAAGGTAAAGCAAGGTAAGGACAAGGTAAGGTTAATACCTATAGGTAAGGTAAGGAAAAGTAATAAGGTTGCCATGAAATGAGTTTGGATTCCGTCTTCTGTATAGTCAAACGAATCCCAAGGGTGAAAGCACAGGCGTAATTTGTGAGGGTGCGAGGGGTACCCGTACCCCCCCCCCCACTTTTTTGACTGGAGTACCTTAATTATCCCCACTTTTTAAACAATGCCAATCAATATTTTATTATCGAGCCTTCCCAGAGATCGCATTCTCCGCCTTGTTTCGTGTATGTAAGAAATTAGTATCCCCCATTTTTTAGACCAAAGTTACGCCCCTGGGTGAAAGCAGGATGTGACCCGTCAACAGCCGTATAAGCAAAGACCTCAATGTCCTCACAGATCTTTGGTATAACTATAGGCCTACTACCTTTAGCCTAGACTTTGGAAAGGCTCTGCTACAAATTGTAATTGTACGCGATTTCTACAGGGTTCGTATTGTAATGAGTGTGTTTTCTATGGCTGGAGTAATCTTGGAATCCATGTCCACCGGACCATGCCATATCAGAATTCGGGTTATAGTGTTAGGCGTGTTATAGTGTGTCTCCGGTGTACTTGTAAACTCTGATTCGTTCTTTATCTTTCCGCTGTGGCCCAGTCTATTAGGCTGTATACCAGTCTGTGATACCCGTGATATATAAGACCCTCTGAACGGCTGTGATTTTACCAATGGTCCTTTTTCTGATCTTGCTTTCTCAGTGATCTCTGTCTGTCTGTCTGTCTGTCTGTCTGTCTCTCCTTCACACACACACACACACACACACACACACACACACACACACACACACACACACACACACACACACACACACACACACACACACACACACAATTCGTCTGCATGCATGCCTTTTCTCTGCGATGGCTCTGGTTCTGCCCGCCACGGTCACCCATCCATGTCCACTCCATTCCCACCAGATCACAGGTCTCATGTATATGCACACGTAATAAATGAACTGTCAACGAAAATGAATTAGCCTACTCAATTAATACGTCACATGGGTGCCAGTCTGAAATCTCAAGTTAAGTAGGCCTATCTTAAAATTTCAAGCGTAGGGCCTATAACCTCTAATCTCTCACTCATATGTCATGCAATTTCTTATCCTAATTATATCATGTATGCTAATACTTGTACATAGAAGAACAACCAATGACAGACTTCTAGTTTTCGCTCTTTATTCTTCAGGGATCTTTAGTGTGTTAGGAGAAGTTAAAATCTAAAGTCACGATTGCATCTAGAATTAACTACGATCGTGTTACATTACGAAAGCTAATAGCCCTGAAGGCGTACAGAGATTTTATTAACTTCTTGTGTCCACAGGGACGAAGTAGAATCGAAACTTCAATTTTCGTAATTTAGTTAAGGTCCGTTGAAAAAAGGTGCGTTTACACTGGTTTGGTTTGTGGGTTATGGAGATCGGTGAAGTTGTGGTGTGTGTGTGTGTGTGTGTGTGTGTGTGTGTTGTGTGTGTGTGTGTGTGTGTGTGTGTGTGTGTGTGTGTGTGTGTGTGTGTGTGTGTGTGTGTGTGTTGTGTGTGTGTGTTCGCTTTTGCGGGTTCTTTCTGTCGTCCTTGGTTACTCGTTCGGCGAATTATCGGACTCTTCTTTTCAGCCGGCCGCGGAGAGGCGCTGCATTTAGAAGCACTTCCTGTGGACGATGGATGGGCCGGACTCGTCGTACTCCTGCTTGCTGATCCACATCTGCTGGAAAGTGGACAGGGAAGCCAGGATGGATCCACCGATCCATACGGAGTACTTCCTCTCAGGTGGAGCAATGATCTTGATCTTCATCGTGCTTGGAGCCATTCCGGTGATCTCCTTCTGCATACGATCAGCGATACCTGGGAACATGGTCGTTCCTCCGGACATGACGGTGTTGGCGTACAGATCCTTACGGATATCGACATCGCACTTCATGATGCTGTTGAAGGTCGTCTCATGGATACCAGACGACTCCATACCCAGGAAGGCAGGCTGGAACATGGACTCAGGGCAACGGAAACGCTCGTTTCCGATGGTGATGACCTGACCGTCGGGAAGCTCGTAGCTCTTCTCGAGGGACGATGAAGAGGCAGCCGTTCCCATCTCCTGGTCGAAGTCGAGAGCGACGTAGCACAGCTTCTCCTTGATGTCACGAACGATTTCACGCTCGGCCGTGGTGGTGAAACTGTAACCTCTTTCCGTCAGGATCTTCATCAGGTAATCAGTGAGATCTCTGCCGGCCAGATCGAGACGGAGGATGGCATGGGGCAGGGCGTAACCCTCATAGATGGGCACGGTGTGGGTGACACCATCACCGGAGTCGAGCACGATACCAGTGGTACGACCGGATGCGTACAGGGACAGGACGGCCTGGATGGCGACATACATGGCCGGGGAGTTGAAGGTCTCGAACATGATCTGGGTCATCTTTTCCCTGTTGGCCTTGGGGTTGAGGGGAGCCTCCGTCAACAGGACGGGGTGCTCCTCTGGAGCCACACGCAGCTCGTTGTAGAAGGTGTGATGCCAGATCTTCTCCATATCGTCCCAGTTGGTGACGATACCGTGCTCGATGGGGTACTTCAGGGTGAGAATACCTCTCTTGCTCTGGGCCTCATCACCTACGTAGCTGTCCTTCTGACCCATACCGACCATGACACCCTACACACAAACACCCACATTAGTTACACACCTTCTAGTGCACGCGTAACCCATCCATCTAGCGACTGAATTGTCATCAACTTAAGAGCAAGAGTTGCCTTCATCGGCTGCACTGGTCTCCCCGGTCAAGACTTCCTTAGTGCAATACAAAATAAGCCCCAAAGCAAGCAGAGAACAATTCTATGAACAGCGATGAATGCCAGAGGAAATAGATTCAGCGTCTAATTTGCTGTCGATATGTATGCTGCTGCCGACGATGATGACGGTGATATTAAGTTTAGTACTACCGGGTAGGCCTACTACTGTTGTTGTGTTGCTAGTGTTGTTGTTGTTATCGATGATGATGGTGACGATGGATGCAGTATAAATGATAATGATGTTAACGTTGTCGATGATGATACAGGTAGCGATATTGGTGATGATTTTGGTGTTGTTGATGATGTTACTGTTACTATTGTTGTTGTTATTGATGATGATGACGACGATTATGATGATGATGATGATGACTACAACGACGATGATTAATGATCTTGATGATGATAGGCGTAATAATAGGAATGTTAAGTACTTTGGTACTGTTACTGATGATGATGATGATGATGATGATGACGATGATGATGATGATGATGATGAGGATGATGATGATGCTGCTGATGATGATGATGATGCAATTTTATTGCTATTAATATTTTATTCTTCTCAGATTACATGGATAAGAAATTAAGCAAACTAAGAAATTAGAAGTTATGACTGTTATTAGTAGAATGTTCATGGCCAGTATCAACAGCATTTTCGTTGCATATTGATGGCATTATTCAATGTGAAATAACTAGAAGAATAGATATTAATTAAGCAATGTAACAAGTTAAATTTATGTTGAGGTTTGAGATTTATTAAACGTCTTCTGCAACCAATTTCAGTTGATGGCCGAGATGCGAGCACTGGTTGTAGTAGTCATGGCACGAAAGGAGAGTCTTAGACAAGTAACCTACTATTACCTCAGACATCGGAGACTATACATGATATCAAAATAATATGGCCCATAGAATGAGTTCGTTTAGACTTTTAATTTAATCCATATAGGTTAGATAATAATATAATAAATAGCCAATTAAATGCGAAAATCCTTTTAGACTGCAGTCTATGAGATTGTAGATCATTAGCACATATATATTATTATTATACTATATAGCTTTTATATATGAGAGAAGGTCAAACCTGATGACGGGGACGGCCGACGATTGATGGAAATACGGCTCTTGGAGCGTCATCACCGGCGAAACCGGCCTTGCACATTCCAGATCCGTTATCGACGACCAGGGCTGTTACTTCTTCGTCACACATCTTGTCTGCTTCTTCGGTCTGGGGCAGCTACGTTCAAGCGAATTATAACTCCGAACGAACTCGGTCGATCAGAAAGAATAGTAAGTGAAAACCACGCTGCTTGCTTTTATTTGACTACCAGGACCAGCTGCTCGTCGCCAGTCGGTAACGTCGGCCGGGCGATCGGGCGGCCAGAGGCTGGTGTTCGGAGCGGCCTTCGACTGGAGCCAGCCGGGTACTAGGCACAGCGGTCGGGCAGAGCGAGTAACCTCGGCCTGGCTGCCGGGCGCTTTAGTCGTCTCCACTCCATATAAGTCCACGTCTTGTCCAAAGATGGAAGACTTGGCCTTCAACGCCGCAGCCTTCATCATCGCAAAGAAGTCGACTATGCCTGTAAATCTGCCTGTCTGCCACTCTCTGTCAGCGTCTATCAGTCTGTCTGAGTGCGCCTGCCAGTGCGGCTTGCACTTACCGAAATCCCAAGTAGGAAAGAATATAGCGAGTAGAAGGTCGACCGCCAGCCCGCGCAGCCGGGAGTTCGTCGGATGGCGCTGATGGAAAGCTAAATAATGCACCGTTCCTTTGGCGTTCGAAAGAGTCTCAGCTATTCAGAATTCTGTTAAATTATAGGCAGTGTCAGTTGAGCCTGTTGAGGATAATATGCTCAGTCCATTCCCACTTTCGAACGGATGTCGCACACTCGTATTTATCTAATCCAGAGCTTCCATAGCGCCACTATTGTAATGTTGAAGGCATCAATTCTAACCAAAATCGCATTTTGAAATCTAAGTAATTAAGTAATAAGTAAGTAATCTTTTATTAGCACGAGACGTATACGCTCATACTTTACAACAGTACATACAATGGCAAAGAATTCTGATTTCATTTAGTGTGCCATCGAATGAAATATTAATCCACTGCAGTAGGCCACGTAAATTGATCTGCGAAACCATCAGAAGCACATTCAGCCAGTCATGTTGTCAAGACCTTAAACCTCAAGACCAAGACCTTGAACCTCAAGACCAAGACTTTGAACCTCAAGACCAAGACCAAGACCTTGAACCTCAAGACCAAGACCAAGACCAAGACTTTGAAACTCAAGACCAAAACCGAGAAAAATACCCAAAAAATCACAACCATTCCTCACTAAAAAATTGTCAAGTCGGACCAAAACGTGTCCTGTGGGGCCTCATAAAAATTCTGCCATGTGAAAAATACGTTCTACAGTGCTGAATTCACTGGCACACAGACAGTGCATATTTTAACGGATTTGGACTACTGGGACAAAGTTGGCCACGACAATGCATTTTAGAGCATTTGTTGCCAAATGGAGTCCGTTTTAGCCACTTTACCTCGGACAAATCACCCAAACTACTAGGACAAATCTTAAAACTACTGGGACATTTATCCCACTAGTTATACAGTTAAAATATGCACTGCACACAGAGCAGCTTTTCAAGCACTGGATGTAGATGTACACATCGTGAGTCTATTTTGAAATCATTCTATGGTAAATAACCGGAAGTCAAAATAATTGTCCAAAACAACAGTAAAGACTCATTTACACCGTGTAAATACTAAAGCAATTGTATTAGTAATTATTGGATACATTTTTAAAATCCTTACGTTTTGTTAAATGACTGTTCATATTGACAGCCGGTCTTGGTCTTGGTCTTGCGAGACCAAGACCAAGACTTTGAGCCTCAAGACCAAGACCAAGACCTTGAACCTCAAGACCAAGACTTTTGGTCTCAAGACCAAGACCAAGACTTTCGAAAACGAACTCGAGTGCACTCGAGACCAAGACCTTGGTCTCGAGGACAACAAGATATTATTATTATTATTATTATTATTATTATTATTATTATTATTATTATTATTATTATTATTATTATTATTATTATTATTATTATTATGCACTTATTAAAGTGCCACATCTAGTGACCAAGCACCAATCGATGGCGCTGAGCAATAATATTGTGAGTGAAGGACTTGCTCGAGGTCCCTACACAGTCACCGTATCAAGGGAGGCTCTAGCCCGTACTCTACGCGTTAGAGGGCGGGCACTCTAACAAATCGGCTACCGTGTCCCTATCTATCTATCTATCTATCTATCTATCTATCTATCTGTCTGTCTGTCTGTCTGTCTGTCTGTCTGTCTGTCTGTCTGTCTGTCTGTCTGTCTATCCATCCTCTTCTATCTGTTCGTGAATTCATCTATCGTTTGGACAAGTCTACATTTGGACAAGTCGCTTAAGCTCAGTGGAATGCGTCATGAACATCGCTGGATAACCTATCTCATGCAGGGAGCAGCTTATATTATCGGCTGTCTGGTATGAGGCTTTTCTTGTAGTGATAGGCTGCGTCAGTGGACAGGTAAGTTATACTTAGGCTGAGTAAGAGGAGGAGAACGAATAAGTAGATGAAGAAGAACACATGAACAAGAGCAGATGAAAGAGGAGGCGGAGTAGGAGGAGGAGGAGGAGGGGGGGGAGGAGGAGGAGGAGGTGGGTCGAAGTTTCGTCTGTCGGTTGTTAAGAGAGCGCGCTAAGATTGGAAGGGAGCAGACTGGTTCATTTTCAGCTCCATCGTGTCATGATTTCATCGTTGCTACTGCTGCTGCTGCTGCTGTAGCCTACACGTAGCTGAGATGCTATGCCCGTTGGTGCTGCTTCTGCGCGGTCCCTATAGGCCTAGGCAGCTCTAGGCTGACCTCTGCTGCCGACTGCGTGTGAACGATCATAATTCATAACGACAACGACACTGCAACAACGACTAGGCACTGACGATACAACATGCATCTTTTGGTCTGCATTATCGGGATCGGACCAGGAGCGCCTCTGAAGTTTCCTTGAAGGGGCGCTATATAGATGCTTAGTTGATTGATTGATATATCATGAACTTCATTGGCTAAAAGTCCCTCAGCGCATCCATTACAAAATTGTATCTTTTACATTCAACGCCCTTCGTACCTCTCAGCCCTCTTAAATTTGTCTACTATTCACCATCCAACCACCCGGGTATAATACTCGCTCATCGTATTTATCTATCTCGGCCTCCAGTGTCCTTTATCAAATGCTGCAACCGCTCCTTGTTCTATGCTGCGCCAGCTCTTTGGAATTAACACCCAAAAGTTCTGCTCCAGTTTGCTCATCCTCGTATCCCGCCTGTTGATTTCACATCTCCATCGCTTGCAATCTCCTCCACTGCTTTCCACTAAAACCAAACTCCTCAAGCTATCCTAATTCTACTCCTGGGCCACCACACGAACACCATCATCAGCGATTTTCCACCATGATAGCACCAAAGATTCTGACCTGGAGAATATCCTGGATTCTTTTCGAATCTAATATTTAAAGTTTCTTTTCGATGGAGAATTTTTTCTTTGGGGAGGGGGTAATTTTTTATTGACATAGTTTTATTAGGGGGCCTTGAATGTTTGACAGTTGTTGACAAGGGGGAGGGGGTCAAAAACTGCCTAAAATATGTTGACATAATTAATGGACGACCCCTTATAAAATAAAGTCGTATATACATATATACATATATGTATGTGCCTATATAATGGGATGAAAAACTATTGTTGCAAGGCCGATGACAGCTCAAATTATTCTTCAGGCACTAGAATCAAGCGTAGAGGCAACGGGTTGAGGCCTGGTAAAGTATTTTTGGTCAGTGTAGGGCCTACTCGTTACATGTAGGGCCTACTCGTGTAATGAGTATACATGTCGCTGCATTCTTTTAGTTTTCGACTGATCTGACATCCGATGCCACGCATCGCCCTACGTGGCATGGTTCCATTCGTTGAACGGTTAAAGCAATCTGGCATGGCATTGGCTGCAGCGGTTCTGCAACATTTGAACATTGCGACTGCCAGCCAGCAAAGGCATTCACCGGTTAATAGTGGAAGAAAAGGGGAGGGGCCACGAAGCGGGGCTTGCTTTGAAAGGAAATCCCTGCGCTAGCTTCTCTGCCACCTCAGCACAGTTCCCCTCTCCCCAGTCGGCTTCAGAAAACAAGGGCTGACTGTAGACGTTGGAATCAACCACGCAGCCCGTCGAACCAGACACGTGCTACTATATTTGCTGCTTTCTACAAGATAGCATCTCTCTCTCTCTCTCTCTCTCTCTCTCTCTCTCTCTCTCTCTCTCTCTCTCTCTCTCTCTCTCTCTCTCTCTCTCTCTCTCTCTCTCTCTCTCTCTCTCTCCAAACACACACGCGCGCGAAACCTGGCTGCCTACTGCTCGACCACGTGGAGTGCAAGACTAGTGTTGTCGGCGGTTGGGCCCAGTGGGATGGCCAGATTAAGACATCTTACTGCAGTTCGCCATTAAATGCAAGAGGCGCGCAGCCCATGCCACAGAAAGCCGGTCTGGCTGCCTCTTCCTCCTCCTCCTCCTCCTCCTCCTCCTCTGCAGTTGTGGCTGCGACCCAATAATCCTCGATGGATGAGAAGTCGTGATTCTACAATCTACAGCGTCTGCTTATAGTGCTCAGTAGCAGCAACCGTCATCTCCCGTATTCCATCCGCTGCAAACACAACAAAGTACAACTGCCGAACAGTTGCTTAAAATTCGTCTGTGTAACCTGCATGCCTGGCAAAGAATAAGGACAATATGATTGGGAAGACAGAAATGATTCATACACACTGAAATGCAAAGGATGTGTTATCATTCCATATCGTAGGTAACCGCACAAGCGTACAGGTTTACGTACACAGTACTACACACGCACTAATGGACGGGATGCAGTACATTCTCCGTCTTTCCCCACACAGTGACACAGGTCATTCCTCCTCTCTCAAACATACTTCCGTGCTACTACTATAATACACAGTCAAGTCTCACACAAACACACAAAGTACTAGAAAACACACGGAGATACAATAAACACACATCAGACAGGAATATTGTCCACATTCCCCACTCTTTTCTTTCTGTCCAATAGCCAAATTCTTCCTTTTGTATCCACCGGGTTCTGTCACTCACTCATTGACTGGTCTCGGCGTCTTTTAACAGGCCACTTGTCTCTATGTTCTGTCTTATAATGGAAAACGCAGCACATAAAAAGAAATCTATACATGAAAATTCTTCAAGTGCCAAAACACTTTAACACAAGGCATACACATGGATTTCTATTCGATTCTCTTATTGTCTTATTTCATGCATAGACCCTCAAAGGACATAAAACATAAGAAAATCATTAAATCAAAGTAACCAGACAAAAGACACAACAAAATACCTGTCTTTGCACTGAATTGAAATATCTTGGTCAAAGTACACAATAAGACGATAAACTCTTCTTCACTTAGAAGCATAGGTGTGTTACCCCTAACAGATGTAAAATTTAAGACCACCTTTACTCATAAATCAACAGATAACTGAACCACTATACAGTTATCTGTTGTTTCTGAGTAGAGCTAGTTTTAAATTTGTTGTGAAACATAGTGAACCACTATAAAACCCCAGTCTGGTTTAATGTGTAATGAACTGTCACCTACGTATACAGAAGCACCAAAACATCAAATTGATCACTAGTGTAATCTGATCAGTTTCATCCTCAGTCTTCCCAACACATGTGCCCAACTTTTCCATCCAGAGACAACAGATTTGTTTAGTCAACAAGTGCCTGGACTAATTTCTTAAAAATTAGAGTGGCCATTAGATGGCATGTACAGTGTTGAACTTACTGGGTGGAAGGACACTACACAATATTTTATACATGGTGCTATTTATTATAGCAAACTCAGCAAGAATGAGTAAACCGACCATACTCTGTCGGCGGGAAGATGGGACAGCGAGAGAGAGACTGGCCGTTGAGGCTAAGAAAATGAAGTCGCCAACACTACATACCCATGGCTGTCTCAGGGCTAGCTTAAGGGACTGCTCTTCTTCTATGTATTATGCCACTCCATCTGTGAATTTCAGCAATGCACATGTACGCTTCATACCAATGGTACTTTGAGCAACATACTCAACAAGCTTAACAAACATACTTAAGATTCAAAAACAGACCTGCATCTCAAATTCATGCTTCAAACACTCTCAACAGGTCATAGGGTACATTAAGAAAAAACACAGTCCTACATATCAGTAACAGTCAACTGCCATTTCATCGTCATCCTCTTCTTCGCTGCTGGTAAAACCAGACCCATGATATGTGACAGGTGTCACCAAAGACATGACAAGGTCATTCAGAAGAGATTCTGGTCGACCATCATGACCATCTGTGCTCGTTTCTGCACCGATAATCAATGAATCCAAGTCAAGTGAAGCCAAGTATCTCAACAGGGAAATGGCATTCGGTTTTCTGTCTTTCTCATCATCATTTGCTTGAGTTTGGTGAAATTTGAGATAATTTAAGATGTTCATAAGCGGTTCCCCATCACTTGTTGGCTCCTCATTAACGCTATTCGAACCCAGGTGTTCAATGCTGGCAGAGTAATCAGTTTTCTCCCCATTTAGGTTCAGTTTAAGCCAGTTTTCACTTTGCTCTTTCACATTCTTCAAAGCTTTCAGTCCAAGCAACTGAACAGATTTGTCACAATCCTCGGCTGCTGTGATTAAAGCCTTTAAACATCCAGACTCAGTCAACATTTTCATCAGATATGACAAGTCAGACGAGACGTTGACCACGGTCCCATCTGAACTGTACCTACTGATGAACAGGTCCTTAGCAAATGCATCCCAGAATGTAACCGCCTTCAGTTTGATATCCCAATCCGGATCGCTTATGGCAAGTAACATCACATTTTCAAACGTTCTCTCTTCAAGAGGCATAAGTCGGCTGGTGTGAAAGCTGACTACAAGTTCCATCGCAGCTCGACGGCTGAAGGTTTCAGCATCAGTTTGACAAAGTTTCATGACTTCTGGCCACAGATGTGTCTAAAACATTTTATAAACAAAAATTCCAGCAAATTTCATGTATGACTTAACTGATCACGAGATGTAATTCAGCTGAGTGTAATTTATTAAAGATGCTATATTTTAAAAGGTTATGAATAAATGCCAAGATACAAACCAACTATTATAATAGAAGTTATTACTGGCATTATCGATGAACAATAGAAGCTTCAATATCTGGACAAAGCAGTGATAGACCAATTATTAACAATCAGTCATATTTCAACCCTAACATTTGCAGAAAGTGTGCTCGAATAAATTTTAACTGACTTTAAAATATGAGAGGACAGAGTTAAGCACCAAAGCTAGGCCCAAATGGCAATAAAACGATCACTATATTGTTCTTAAGACTGAAGTGCATTTCACACCTGAACCTCAGACTTGGTTTTTTCTGACTGGAAAAGAACACTGTGGTGCATAACTCCTAAAGCATTCAGAGCAGAAGCACGGACATAACTCTCGCTGTCTTTCAGGCTCCCAGAAATGTATTGGATGATGTTGTTTTGTTCAGCCCATGTTGAAATAACAGTCGAGTCTGAAAAGTCCACACAAACAGAAAACATATTTACGATAGTAAATCACTTTTAAACCATATTTGCATAAAAGTTTGGAAATTCTGCAATATCACAAATTTACAAATTTACTAACTGTTGTCTTTACAGTTTAAGTGTTTAATTGGTCTGTTTTAGTGTTTAATACTAATGATAATTACTTAGGATTTAGGATTTAGGATTTAGGAATTAGGGGTGCACCGGAAAGACATTTTTCACCGGAAACCGAATCCGAGTATTTGGATGTACTATTTGCCGGATCCGGAAACGAACCGGAAATGAACCGGGTGCCATTTGTTCCATATGCGAAGCTTCACATTTTCATGTAATAAGAAATTATCGACATAAATTTGTGTACTTGTAAGTCTTGTAATAAGTGACTAACACAATTTGAATAGTAGTCATTTCTGTGCAGTTGTGAAGTTTTCTGTGTCATTGTTTTAAGGTTCAACATTTATAATTTTATATACGTAAGTTTATTGAATAAGTTTTTAAAGAAAGAAATTTTTTTAAAGGAAAAATTTTTTGCAACTACTTGCGTCTACAATATTTGCCGAGGTGAATACTTCCGGAAACGGGATTTCCAGCCGAGGCAAATGTCCTAGGTGATTTCCGGTGGACCCCTATTAGGAATGGATGCAAACGATAAGTATATGCGCAACTATCGCAACAGTATCAGAAAAAGGTTTCTTAATAGCATGATAAAAATGCCTACCTTCAATTTCAATAGATTTTTTTGCATTTTACTCTCAAGCACATTAAAGTTTCTAAACTAAATTTACATACCGTGATTTTTCACGGGTTACAGCTAGTTTATCACATAATTGTGATACAGTGAAGAAAATATTGGAAAACCAATAAGTTTAACTACATTCTATTTGACTTGCTCCAAGCTGTATCTTCACCTGTACATAGTGACATAAGTTTTCCTATGAAGCTCATTGCTGTGTCTCTTATATCCCAGTTGAGACTGTTAACTGTTCTCTGAAGAATGGTTGGCAACTTTGCTAACAGAAAATCCAATTGAGGGCTAGTCCTGTCACCAAGGATCTTCAGCAATTCCAAGAGCAGTTCATAGGCTTTAGATACTGTCTGAAACCAACAATTATACAATCATTCAGAGCACTTACATAGTGCCTCTCCAGGATGCCTACCCTTAGGCGCTCCCAGCCAAACCCTGGCAAAAGTAAGTTCTCAAATGCTTTAACAGGTGTACACCATAACATTATCATGGCACACATGCCCTACAACACTAAACAACAGGGTAAGTACCACAAAGGAGGAAAGTACCATCTTTCTAAACAGCAACAGCTGAAGCAATGCAACCAACATACTTACAAACCTTTCTTTGGAGAAAATAATGCTGCTCATGCCTGTAAGTGTGAAAATAACCACTAACTAATGACAAAACTTAGTACTATCTAGGTTATGAAAAACTAAGCTAATCAACATAAAAGTGACAAAACCAATTTATCACGTGGCTGTTAAGGAAATATATGAAAAGGATATGATCGAAAGGCAACCTAAGAACAGAGTGTGATTGAAAACTCACCACTTGATCATGATCAGGCTGAAGCAAGAGATTTGTTATGACAGGACAAACATCAGGAAGAACATTCACACCAGCTACAAAACAAAAGACAAAACTCTGAGGTAAAAGTAAAGAGACTTACAAGTTCTACCAAAATTTTGTTTATATTCATTTCTTTTATAAACATCATCATCACTGTTGAAATCCATTAAAACATAATCACTGATTTTATCATGTTACCGGTTATATTGGAAGCTATTTGGGCACCATCCATCGGGTACTACAAGTACATCCAATGCTTGGCTGTTAGCCTGCACAGGTACACTTTAATGACTTTATGCCTTATTATGTTGTTATTATATATTTTAGTTCACAAGTTGCACGAGATCAAATGTTCAAAATGTGCATGCTTTGCATTTGTTCCTTTGCATGTGGAACCATGTATTGTTTACTGAATTTTTCCTATCATACAAGTTCTTACTCCAACTTGTATTGATTCTTTCTAGACTACGATCATAACTACATGTTTGTATAGCGCTTTTTAAGCAAGAACTCCTCAGACGCACTTGACGGTATGTTCCAATCCATGTTTTTGAGTCTGTATAAGTGTACATATGTATTTTGACATTCAAGTATTACATATACTGCATGCATTGTGTGTATGTGCTGCATTGTATGTTATGCATGTAATGTATTGAATGTAATGTATATACATATATACTGTACAAACATACAGTACTGTATGCATCATTGTATGTATTGTACATATATATATTGCATTGTGTGTATTATTGTATAGTATTGTATGTATTGTATGTATATATGAATAGTAGGACATTGAACAATCTTAGATATGCGGATGATACAACACTAAAGAAAAGATGAGCTGATAGAATTAATAAGAAGGGTAAGGAGAGAAAGTGAAAAAGCTGGCTTATACTTCAACATAAAGAAGACAAAAGTCATGACAACAGCAGAATGGGATACTTTTGAGATTGACGGAGAAGAAATAGAGGTGGTAGAAAGCTTCACTTTCCTGGGATCATTGGTCGAAAAAGAAGGAAAATGTGATACAGAAATAAAACGAAGGATTGCGATTGGGAAAGCTGCAATGATTGGACTGGAAAAGATATGGAAGGACAAGCATGTGAGCATAGATACAAAAAAAAGCTCGTGAGAGCCCTAGTCTTTCCAACGGTTCTGTATGGGTGTGAGTCGTGGACAATGACAAAGAACACGGAGAAAAAGGTCAACGCATGTGAAATGTGGATATGGAGAAAGATGTTGAGAATATCATGGACAGAGAAAAGGACGAACGAATCAATACGAGTGGAGATTGGTGTCGAGAATGAAGAGTCATTAAAACAAAAAGCGACAAGATTGAAGCTTGGATTCTTTGGTCATGTTATGCGATCTGATGGGCTAGAAAAGGAAATGATGTTGGCTTGTGGTGAGGGGAAAAAAGACGGGGTCGACCAAGGAAGAAATGGATGGATGAGATTCACGATGTAACTGGCATGAATCTGGAAGTACTAAGGGACCTGACTTCGAATAGGAAGCAATGGAGAATGTGTGTCATGGCGGTCGCTAGAGCTCCAGGAGTTGACAGCACAAGGTGACAAGGTGATGCATGTATAATGGAACTTTGCACAGTTCCATGTCCGACAGGGACTTTGGCAACCAATATAGTAGTTTCAAACCAATTTGCTAATGCTTCCACGACACTGTGCTAATGTAATATTTACACATAAATGTATTCATTATTAAAGAATGCAACTAAACATCAACAATTAATTGAAACATATTATATAGAGACAGAGGGCTAACTTGTACTAAATGATAGAAGATGAAATCAGAAATTATAAAGTATCTCGGTCTATGCACTTAATAACAGAAACAGAAGGAAAGCTTTTTATTATTTAAGGGTGATGTGATCAGTTTGATGCCTAATTAAGTCAGGCTTATAATATTAAGAATGATTGAATACCAAGATATAATGGCACAATGGTTGCTATGGTAACAAGCTAGCTATTGGTTATAATATACTAATTGGAAAAATGTATTGAAACCGAGTAGCCATAATCAGCAGTTTAGACTCAGCAATGTGATCAAGTATAAATCTGAGTTACAAGTAAATCTGTAAGATACATTTCATTGCCACATCAAAACGGCCAACACCCAAAAGGCATCACTCAAACGTCACACACCTGTTAATTCTTTTATCTACATCATCATTATCATTCAGCTTAATTTAAAATGGTGACTCTTCATAAGATGTTGTGAACACAATGCAAATCCATTACATTCATGGTCGGATCAAATCAACATTTAGATTAAATTGCCAATTTACCTTCACCCAAAGTTGTCGAAATGGCGAATAGGACATCAAGACATTGATGCTTCAGACGAATGTTGGACTGAAGGAGAGGTTGTCGCTTGGGGCAGTCATTAGTTGTTTGTTCAAGGACATCCTTCACAAGACCAAAAACAAGATCCCGCTGAATGAGATGGGATTGCTACAACAGAAACCAGTGTCAAATGTACTTGCCAGTACTTGGTATAGAGCTCTACAATAATGGTTAGATAAAGACTCTGTACTAGATATATACAGTAATCTGTAATAATGTTAATAACAAGGCTTTCCCTTCCACCAAGACAATCCTGTCAGTTACTGTATCTATGCATACACATCAAAGTGTTAGTTTTCTTTTGACAAAGAAAGGAGAGCAAAAACTGAGAATATCCGCTATTATTTAGCATCAAGGACCAAAACAATCTATTGTAACTCCAGGTGGGCCACACATCTTTATAATAAAAATGTTTGGAAAAATTCAAGTGAATTAGAGAAACACTACTGTACACCATTCATTATTCAATACGTGGCACTTAACACCCAGTAAATTATTGATACCTAGAAGCCAATGCCTGGCTGAAGAGAAGTCGTGGCTAAAGTCATAACTACAGCTAAAATGTAATCATTGAGCCTGGATCACAGGTTATTTTTTTTTATAAGTTTCATAGCAGAAAATGATTGTTCACACCTGTACGTGGAACTGAAACGAAATATAAATTGTTGGGCAAATGAACGCAAATCTTTAAACTATTCAACTGGCGGAAGTTGCTGAAATGAAATAATGTGCTCAGCACAAGTTCCATGAACTTGATTCTTAAACCAGATTTGCACTAAGTATATCAGAGTGGCTTTCTGTTTTTAATTTTGGTAAAACTGACTGTTGGCCGATTAATGAACTTTCTTTGACTATGAATGGATACAAAGAACTAAGGTCTGATTGGTTGCCCGTGTAATATTATTACAAATTTATATTTTTTCCACAACAGAACCACTGAAACAGCACACTAAGCAAACCTAGCACAAACATATATATTTCGTTTCTTCAATCCTAGTTGAATTCATGAGTAGTACTGTTCTCATATATTTTCTTTTTTTTCGACTCATACATGAAGACATTTTTATTAATATTTAATGACTGAGTAAAATTTATAGAATCGCCAAAATGATTCTGCTGTTACACAGCGTCTACGCACGGGCGTCAATGTTGAATGACGTCATGGCCGGAGTGCATAATATAGATATTTTTCTCTAATACGAGGGACAAGTTGACCATGCCATTATTAATTTACTGAGCTTTAAACTTGGCTGTGAATTCAAATTCAGATATATAAAGCCTAGCAGGAGCTAACAGGGATAAAAATTAAGAGTCTTACACAAAATGGCCAAACATTTTGCAGAGAAAGGTTTGACCTTCTGTCCATGTGTCCATTGGACCGTTCATCCATCCATCCATCCAACTGTCACTCCATTCATCTTACCGTCAGTCTGTCCATCCGATCATCAGCCCGTCCATCCAACTGTCAGTCCAACTGTCAGTCTGTCCATCCGACCGTCAGTCTCTTCACCTGACCATCAGTCCAGTCCATTCGTTCAACCGTCAGTCTACACTAGCCGACCATCAGTCTGTTCGTCTGAAAGTCCATTTGTCTGACTATTTGCTGTGTTAACCAAAAGGCATGTTAAGTTAATAGCTTGAGGGCCATAACCCAACTTCGCGTTAAGCGGAATAGTATGTTAACAGGACCATGTCAACAAGTCCACAATGTATTACTATTATTTGCTTAAGTAGTGTTGTTACCATGACGGAATATTGCACTGCTATTCATACAACTGATCACAGAGCCAATACACTATACATTCAAAATGTACAAACTGCTACACTCTCTCTATGTTACAAACACAATTCGAAAGTCTAGCCAACCAATAAATCAATAAATAAATTTATGCTGATTAGAAAAGTAAATAAATATAGACATAAAAATATATTTCTAAACATATAATATATATATATATATATATATAAATAAGAAAAATAAGTACTAAAACCCTTTGTACTCAGTACTAACAAAAGTTCAGAGTACAAAAATAAAATAAAAATATGTACATACACCTCCAGCTAGCATACTGCATGCCTGGGCCTAAATATTTTTAGGTCATGTACTGGCCTAAATATTTTTATACATCATTTTTATACATCATTAGTGGCAGGCCTATTTTTGTGTACAATAGTTATGAGAAATTAACACCCTGAACTCACCAACTGCATAATTACTGTTAGACTCATCTTCACAAGAGACATGTGTCTAGCTGCGCTGTGATTCATCATTGAGATAAATTTCTTATAGCAGTCGTGGTCCACTGGACATGGAGACAAAAGAGAAAGGTCATTCTCAATGACCTCTGATCTCACAGATATCCATAGTGGTAAAAGACAAATGTTCACAAGCATGACACTGTTTGATGCTCCACAAGGCGACCTGGCAACAAACACACAAATGCCAATCCATAGTACATCATTTAGTAGGTAACTTTATTTACACAGTAAATTACCATTAAGTTAATAATATTCTCGCAGAATCTAGGGAACATATACAAATTAAACGCATATTTACAAGATATTTGTATGATGCCACTTCAGGTAACACTTCAGCATTGCTCAACAGTACCATTAATACAATTCTATCTGGCTTCCAATAACTATTTCTACTTAGTTGACCCAAATGAAGACAGAGCTCTGCAGTAGACAACATATATATCTGAAAATCTGAGTTTCAGCTAGATGTTTTAATTGTATTTCTATTGTATTTACGAATTTATAAAGCGCCTCTCGCAGTACAACCCAGTGGCATCGCCACGACTTGAAAAGTAGTACGGAAAATTAGAGGTCCTGGGGGACTGAAGCCTTTAACAGAACAAAAAGTGGTATGGCAAAAGTATGTTGCTGCGGTACCAACTTAAAAAGTGGCACGGCTTCTGCCGTACTACAGATACAGGCGGCACCGCCACTGGTACAACCTAGTAGTTACACCATACAAGTTAGACACGACTAAGCAAAGAACAGCACCACAAACCTTTCCAAAATCCAGGCAGCAGTTTCCATGGCCATGGATAGATGTGATGACAACAAGAGCTTCTGTGAAAGTTTGCTTAACTTTTCATATAACTCGTCCCTACACATATTCAACTGCCACAGCGCTGACATCACTTGCAACACAGCTGTACATCTTTCATTCATTTGTTCATCAGCAGATGACTCGATAGCAAAGCACAGCTGGCTAACCAAAGCATCTTGTGGCATGATGTCACAAAGCCAGCTGTAGCAGACGGCTTCAGAACACACACTTTCCAAGATCTGCATACATGCAGTAAATCTTTGCCTGCTCAACGCCACAGCCGAATCTTTGAGATCCAAACAACCAAGCACGTGTTTCAGCAATGCTGTCGGAAGGCTGCCTAGTCCAGATGTCACAGTGTTGTGAAGAATTCGTGATACGAGAGACACAGAAGCCTTGCTAACAAACCAACTACTGTCTTCTAGGCTTTGCAGTATCAGGCCAACAACAGCTGAAACAGATTTACAACCAGAAATAGGTGACCGCACATAAACATTAGACATCACCATTGTAATGTAATATAAATTTATTCAGCATCAGAAGTAAAAAGTTACTTCTGTCAAATATAAGAGCAAATGTTAACAGATTTAAGCAAATAATTAAGTTTTCTCTTTTAAAGATGTAAAGACTGCTTCTGAGATGACGAGACCCAGACGTTAGTTCATTTAGGTTCATTTAAGTTTAAGACTGTGATCACATTAGGTTTCAGACTGCAATCACATTAGACAAGTTAAGTAACGACTTGTTCGACAACATTACCCTCACGCCTAATTATGGCACCCACAGATAATCTTATTGTGTACCTTTTGCTTTCATCTGTTAGAATGTATTTTAGTCATTTTAGTGGTCAGATACAACTTTAGAAAAAATACAGAAGGGAGTTCATCTAATTCGTGCCCTGGAACCATATGAAGAATCATACGAGAAATAAATGACTACTTAATAATGTTCTTCATCATACCTTCACTGAAAAATTGATGATCCCTGATCCAAAATTCAAGTCCATTTAACCAAGCACATCGTATCGATGCTTGGGTCCATAGGTGACTTTGTTCGATAGTTTTACTGAACACTCTCCGAACTGTACTCAGGAATTCTGGTGCCATTGTAGTTTCCTGGAGCTGAGCAGCAACATGACCAGACAGACGAAGAAGGAACGCCCAAACCCGAAAATCGATTTCCACTTGAAAGCAGACTCCACTCAAACAATCGGTGAAACCCGTTGAATGCAGAAATTTTTTGCAGGAAGCTAAATTGCAATAAAAAGATGAACAATTACTCTGGTATGCAAATAGCATGCGAGAGAATGAAACAAACTATGCTAATGAATTACTGTAAAACAGTATGCCAATTAAGCATGAATTCAGTTTTTAACAGACTAGATGTCTTCCAGAAATACACCTGAGAGACCTACAGAGGGATTACAGAAAAAGGAAAACTCTTATCAGAAAATATGAATAATCATGCATTGTCAGCAGATGGCTGATCGTCAATTGAAGATGACAGAATGAGAGAAGTGGGGTAGTTTAAAGGATGAATTACGAGAGGTGAGAGAAGTGACAAGGGTAGTCTGGTCCAGAAACGAACATGCCACAATCTGCCTTATCGAGCTTATCTTTGCTGGATTACTATTAACAGGCGGAAATGTAGTTTGAGATTTCTGCTCCACCTGCACCCCATAGCCAACTCAGCTAAGTACACTGACCGTGCACTCTCGGTGGGAAGATGAGAAGGCAAGGGATATGGCTGGTCACCGGCCCTCATACGCCGAGGCTAAGAAAATGAAGTCGCTAACACTTCAAACCCATGGCTGCCTCGGGACTAGCTTAAGGGACTGCACTTCTTTCCTCAATTCGCTGTTGGGTGCCAAACCTTGCTGTGTTTACGGTTACCATCTCCGGATTTCCGGCAATCGATCCATTACTTCATACAGTTATCTCAGCCAATCCATCTACTTGCCAGTACCTATGGACAACCTCTCATACTTGACCACTAGTGTATAAGCTTCCCCGTGTTTCGCTTTAAACAATATTTAAAATTTAAAGTCGACGATAACGAATGGGCGATATTACCAGCACCATGTAGAATATTTTGAAGCCATGTTAAGACTTTCTCCAGTAAGGTGTCATCACGTGGAATTTTACCAGAAGCGAGTTGTTTAAACACTTCCTTCAAAGTCAGTGTCAATTCATGAGACAGAACCTCCATTTGACAGAGCTTTTGAATTTCTTAATCAACACAAGCCAAATCTCACCATACTCGCACCCGCTCCGAGGGGGGAGGGGGGTTGTTACAAAGAGCAGTAATCGTAAAAGATTCCGAGGGTAATAAATAATAATAATAAACCGCAGTAAACTACATTGAAACACGACGGTACAATTATTATCAAGATAATTAACACACGTCTTGGACTCTTGGTGCCCGCTCATTTTACTGCTGCCCCTATAGGGATTGGAAAGGCTGAGTCGACCCAGAGGGGGCTTACGGGTATCGCATCTCGACTTTTAAAAATGAGCGGGCACCTTACGTACAGGCCAAAGTGTTGGCAGCCTGTAAGGCGCCCGCTCATTTTACTGCTTCCCCTAGGAAGAGTCGACCTAGAGAGGCTTACGGATATATCGAGGCTATAGCTTAAAGGAATGCGCTTCTTCTTGTTCTTTTTCTTGTTCTTCTCGTTCTTGTTCTTGTTCTTCTTCTTCTTGGGGAGGGAGAGTAACGGGGAAGGGGATAGAGTAATGGTAACACTCATGGGCAGTAGAGTTCGATACCCGTAACCCCCTCTAGGGCGGTGCCTTGCATGGCTGCCAAACCGTGTGTTTAATTATAGATGATGATGATATTCGTTTATTGTTTATAATTATAGTAAACACATGCTGACAAACCGCAGCATGGAACAAAGTTAGACAGAGTTTTGAGAAGTAGATAATGCTGAGTATAGTCTATTAGTCACAGTATAAGTAATTATTTATAGGCCTACTGTGGTATAGTGTTCGGGAAATAAAGTCTCTATTGTCTTTAACTGGAAGAACTTGATTAATTGTAGGCTACTGTCATGTTTCAATGTAATTTTACTGCGTGCTTGTCAGTTTGAATTAATAAAGATTGTTGTTGTGTTTGTTGTTGTTATTATTTCCTGCATGATGACACAGTTATATTAAATAATTATTTATACTGTGATGATAAGCAAATATATCTAGCTATGTAAATTTTAACGTTGATCAGAAAGTAACGCTTAAGACGTCATTATTCGAATGACGTCAGATGGTATCATTTATCGCTGCGTTTAAAATTAAATAAATTCTAGCTGCAACGCTTTGTACTACACGTAAATGTAATAATATTATGGCTTTTATTATGTGTGAAAGTAAATAAAACAGCTCTGTAGGGCCTATCTTATATTATAACTCCGTGCATTATCGTAAATCGAGTTAGTAAATCGATAAATGTTACATTTATTATTGTGAAAGAAGCTGCCAGTATGGAATAGTTCCACACATCGACGTATATTGGTTCCAACTAGCGATGATGACAGCAGTCCAGGGTCAAAAGGGCAATCACAGATTTAACGTAGGCCTAAAATCAGACGGAGTAGATGGTTTGGAAACTTTATTCACGGAATCACGGGAGTGACGACCTTGGTTTGGCAGTTATCCGGAATGGACCCAATTTCAAAAGAGCAATTTAAAACATGAGTTACCATTTCCGCAAACTCATAAGAACATTTCTCAAAAAGCTAGGCTGGCAACCGGTCAAGCTCTGGGGCTGTGTTTCGCTGTGTGGGCAGAAGCCTTTCAATTTCCAGTATATTCACGTATGATTTCGCTATTCCGATGCTGGCTTCCATATTGTTTTTAAGACCAAGGATTTCCCAATGCCCTGAAGTAGGATAATGGCTATATAATGGCTATAAGCAAGGCATGAGCTCCTATATAGTAGGAAAGCTTGAAAACGGCCTGTACCGCATTTGACCCACTACTGCAGGAGTTCAGCAGCATTAATATGCGTTAGGATGATGATTTAAATTGATTTCATGAACAAATACATTAGAACAGAGTAACAAATTGTTTATGTAGATACATAACATGCATATGTAAAGTATTTTGTGACATTTTAAAGTAGATTATCTAAGTTCACTGGTGTGAACTGTGAAGCACTAAAAATTTTGACTATTTTTCGACGCTTTGCAGGCTGCAGATTACTTTGGTTAGCCTCACTTCACTTGTAAGCCTTTTACTGCATTCTTTGCAAAGCAGTTAAAAGTTGCTGGATAAGATAAGAAGTGATTTTTGAACTTTGAAACAATAGTTTTCATTGATGTTTTCTTGATGCTCTTTGGGTACAAAGCCATTGCTGTTAGTCTGTGTGCTTTTTCAGTGTCATAGCAGCCTAAAGAGACAAGTCCACAATGTCACGGAAATTTGCACAACATGATCTATCTGGCAGATTTTAAGGCATCGCGTGTGTGCGCACACACACATACATAAATTTTAACAGAAGGCCATACCCATCCATAATATAAGCCTACATGTTTTCCCAATCCAAGCCTAATTATAATGTCTGTCCTTACCTTAAAGTTGCTCAATCTTGGATATATAATAGAATTGTTAAGAGACTATAGGAGTAGAAAATAGTAACTACACTAACTGCACCATGACATCTCACACTCTGACTTCCTCAGTTATAATACTGGTCAGTGAAATTTTACATTGTGTCACATGATTATCATTTAATTCTGCAGCACTACTTCTTACATTTGCAGTTTATTTCTGGAGACAGACGACAGTTGGAAAATTTGATATAAGTTGCATGATACAGATGTGAGATGGATGAATCAGGCGATTTCATTACCCAACACGGAGCTGACCAGCACCTGAAATGTGATAAGACGGGTCTTGTTTCTTCCAACGGAAATGGTGATGCCATATCTGCCTCTCAAAATTCGCCATCTCATCGAACCGGGTCGAGAACATACCGGATCAGCCCCTCTGGACCTGACATTCTAAAGAGCTCTATCCAACCAGCATCCCTCAATTCAGGTATCTTCGGTCAAAAATGTGCCAAACGACCTGAGGCGTTAAGAGTGGCATCCATCCGACAAGAGCTAAGGAGTGACTTTCAGCTGCAGGAACAGTTGCGCACAGAAGGTATACTTAAGAATTCTGCTGCATTTGGTTGGCCACATCAGTCACACAGAAATGAGACTTTGTTGAATGGCCAGAGTGTATCAGCTGCATCTCTGATTCGATCATCTGTTGATCACTTCAGCAATCGCACTGATAACTGTGACCATTTTTCTACCAAGAAGGAAGAAAATGTCCTTGGATTTGGAAATTGCAGGGGCTCAAGGAATCTGGAAAAAGTCCATATGAGCCATTCAACTACAAAGCAAGCTGATGGATTTCCTCGACTGGATGTCTTAGCAGAGCCTTCTATGTATTTGCAACAGGAGCAACCTCAGCAGCTTAACTCCTCTTGTAGAAACAGCTTGCCTCCGTCTCTCTCTGCATCCTTTGAAATGCATCAGACACGACTGAAGAAAGGAGTGGCACACAAACACCCCTCAAAACTTCCCAACATTGCTGAAACTGCTGTTCAGCGCACTCCAAACATTGCCGAACATTTCCGATTGAATGGAGCAGTCGAAAACAATTTCCTGCTGAAGTTACCCGTTATTCAAGGTGCAACTAAATATAATGCTGAGAAGACACTGGATGTTCAAGAAGGTATTGGAAACCAGGGCCATCTTCAAGGATCACGGAAGAAGAGGCGGAATCCCCCAAAAGCATCATGCAAAGCAGTGACACTGAAGAAGAGATTTGATGAAAGCGATGATTTGACATCAACAGGTTATCCCAGTGGTTGTTCCAGTAGAAATAGTTCAGTCCATGATGACGACAGCAGTAGTTAGAAAAGCATTAGTTAGAAGGAGGACTCTAATGTAGTGATCCATTCTATTGGGCCTCCAGAACCTTTGTAAAGAGCTATTGAAAGTGAATATTTGTTAGGTTGTGTTTTCCTGACTCTGCTGTATATGAATGGATTTGGCACTAACTGAAGATTTGCCTTCAAGATTTAAGTTTAATGTCTGTTATCAGTGCTTAATATGATATGAGATGGCAGCTCCTGTCTCAATACTTAATTTTCAACTAAGGGGCCATCCTTATATTACGTACACAAAAATCCGGCAAAATTGGACCCCCTGTTCGCAAGCGTACTTTCTTCCACCCCCCACCCCTGCGTACGTACGCTTGACGCACACCCCCCCCCGAAGACCAGCTGCGGAAAGTGTCTCGGCAGTGACTGTCTGCACTTTAGGCCAGATTATTGAAGGATGAGTGAGGGCCAATAGACAAATTATAGGTGTCTCGTTCACAGCACAGAATAACTGCACATGGCTTTTATATAATGTAATAAAATGCCATCGGACGACTATAGGACAATACAGAGTTATAAATAGGCTAATGTGGACGTCATAATTAGAAATTTATTTTGTGTACGTTCACATTTTGTCCCCCCTCCCAACCTCCCCCGTTCGCACCCGTACGCAAAATCGCCAAAATCCGACTCGCATTGCTGCCTGTTGACTTGTTTTTTGGGTGACGCCATTTTGAAAATGCAATCTTGAATTTTTATAGATTTAAGCTGAAATAAACGTTAACAAATATTATTGTTAATTCTAATGAAGTCCTCGATGTCGTAAGTTAACGTTTAAAAAATATTTTATTTGATGGATTCCGGTGTATCGGCGTGTAGTCCTCAATGTTGTTTTAACGTTTAAAATATTTGCTGTGATGGATTCCGGGGTATCGACGTGTGAACGTCTCGTTTTCAAAATGGCGATCGGTCACACATTCTGACTGCTGCATCGGCCGGGAGTCGACGTATTGTGTAATTATTTATAATTATGTGGTGATATCTTTGATATGTGAAATCAAAACTCACCTATTCACATTGTACTATGACTAGAAATGTAGCGCAACGCTCATCAGGGAGTCTGTGCAAGACTTATCTTGTTGAAGCGCGCTATAAATTTTTAGCTGTAGTATAAATAATTACATAGAAACCGAATAGAAATTGGGCTAGTGATATTTAGGCAACTGAGATGTTATGCCAGTAGAGACCGAGCAAAACGAGTGATGGAATAACTGTTGTGTGTGTTAGTACTAAATTTGGCGATAAAAACTAAATTTCTGATGACAGGTGGGGTTTAATAATGAATTTAAATAAAAATCGAGTTCATAGCGACGTATTAAGACCATTAAGATATTTATGTTTGGCTAGATTTTGACATATGATTCACAATCAGCAAATTGTACGATTATAGTTGGGCATGCTAGATATCTCCGTAGGCTTGTAGCCTTGTAGTGTAAGATGTCCTAATCAGGGAGTTTCATGTATTAAAGCTTAACTGTGTAGTGCTTTTCTTCGGAATATCAAGCAGCGTCCCAAAAATGAAGAAACCCTAGTTTCAAACATTTACTCACTATAAGTGTCAGTCAAGGCTGCAGTCGAGGGTATCCTCGCCTCTAGAGACCGTATACTCGCCTCACAAATAGGGGGTACGGCCCGAATCCCCGAAACCCGAATCCCCGAAACGAATTTCGGCCGGATCCCCGAAATCGATTAGTGATGAAAATGTAACTGAAAATAGAAGTCGGATGAATGCAAGGCCACTCCAGATCTATATCACGTATAAGAGTTTACAATTTAACTTTGAATAGTTTTCGGGAGTTCGGCCGCTTTCTGTAAAACTGTTTTCGGGAGATCGGGCTTTTATGTACTTTCAGCGTTTTCGGGGATTCGGGTTTCGGGGATTCGGGTTGACCCCCAAATAGGGCGCGTAGCGAATCCCGAATCGCCGAAATGGTATTACCGCCGAATCGCCGAAACTATTTTGTGAAGAAAACCCGTATCACCGAAAATGCTTTTCGTAGCGAATCACGAATCGCCAAAACTATTTTGTGAAGAAAACCCGTATCGCCGGCTATGTTTAAAAATGTATTAAAGTAGTATATAAATGCATTATGTTTTCAATTCAGTTTTATTCGGTAACCAAATTTCAAACAAGTAAACATTAAAAACAGACTTGTAAAAGGTGAATACGTCTGGTTACCAGAGGCATAGCTAGGGGGAGCAGGGGGAAGCGACCGCTCCCCTGAGACCATTTTCTAAAATGTGGGGCCTTTTTCACAATTTATTTATTACAATCGTTTGAAATTTATTTATTCCAGTCGTTCAAACGACATAAGAAATGTGTCACCTTTTCCTTAAATGGTAAACCTCTTTCAAACTGCACTACTAATCAGTTGACTGAGGCAAAAGGTATTCTTGTAACACTTGGTATGTTCGAATTCTTAGATTCTTAGTTCTTCTTATATTCTGCGAAAAAGTGCTAGAGAAGGCTTTCAGTTTATTCACATATTTACAGAGAAGTAGCATTGATTTCCTCTGAACTTCTCATTCAGCTATTTGAAAACGAGATGACAAACGTGGGAAATGAATTTGTATCTGAGTTTGAACGGATTGAGAATGAAACAACTGAGCTGGCTCAAAAATGTGATATTACCGTACTACTGATCATGAGCAACATAGAGTTCGGAAAAGAAAGAAATTCCGTGAGGAAACGTCAGTGGATGATTCCAGAAAAAATTCACGGTTGAAACCTACATAGTGTCTCTAGATTGTGTCATAAATAGGACAACTAAAAGATTTCATGAATTTATTCATTCGAGTATTTATATAGCACCTCTTCAAGGGGGGCTACTCAGAGGTGCTCCCGACTCCAGTACAGCCAAATAGGACAGTTTTCAATCTAGTGCAGAACTTATCAGTGGGAGTTCTGAGGAGCAGGTGCAGCTCCAGGGGAGCCCGTTCCATGCCGTCAGGCCCATCACTGAAAAAGCACGGTTTCACATGGTGGCTGTGCGGACAAAAGGCACAGTGAGCATCCCCTTCCCTGAAGAGTGGAGGTGGCGGATACCCCAAACTCCCAGCACGAGGTGCCAAAGGACCCGCAGATAAGCTGCAGAGTGCAGCCCAGCTGGCACCGCCACACCTGGGAAACAACCCTGTATAATACGCGCAGGCTGACAGGAAGCCAATCTATATAAATGAGGACCTTCAGCTTATAACCAGAGACCTGAGCATTTGAGCATTTTACAAATATGGCTTCCAAATATAGTTGTTTAGATTCAAAGCATTTTAGCAATGTGACCAAATTAGAATCTCTAGCAGACATGTACTAAAATTCGTGATCGCCAATGACATGTGTTCCATTTAACCTAGCCTGCAGTCCACATTGTACCACAGTTTGCAGACCTTACCAATAAACAGCGCTGGTGTGCGACAGTCCTTTACCCTAATCAAACTAAAAAAACATACATATGTTCTACAATGGGCAAAGACAGATTGTCTGGTGTAGCTTTGATTACGATCGAAAGACAGTTCGCTAGTAAAGTGGATTATAACGAAGTATCGATAACTTTGCTAAAATGAAGTCTAGACGAAAAAGGCTGTTGTAATCGGTTTGTGTTTGTATTGTTGTAGTATACTATACTATTACACATTTTCTATACATATTGCTTTTGCCACCTTTTGGGTGTTTCAGTAATTGTAATCGTAATCTCTAAATTTATACCTTTTGGGTGTTTCAGTAATTGTAATCGTAATCTCTAAATTTATACCTTTTGGGTGTTTCAGTAATTGTAATCGTAATCTCTAAATTTATACCTTTTGGGTGTTTCAGTAATTGTAATCGTAATCTCTAAATTTATACCTTTTGGGTGTTTCAGTAATTGTAATCGTAATCTCTAAATTTATACCTTTTGGGTGTTTCAGTAATTGTAATCGTAATCTCTAAATTTATACCTTTTGGGTGTTTCAGTAATTGTAATCGTAATCTCTAAATTTATACCTTTTGGGTGTTTCAGTAATTGTAATCGTAATCTCTAAATTTATACCTTTTGGGTGTTTCAGTAATTGTAATCGTAATCTCGAAATTTATACTGCGCCCAAAAAAGCGAAGTCGCGGGAACCAGCTTATTCACAGGCGCTCAATCAAATCACAGTGTTTCTATTTAAATACAAAAATAAATGCTTATAATCACAGTGAATGTAATTAATTGAAATTGTTTATTTTGGTAATTTGGGCCTTTTATGTGCTCGCTCCCTCTGGTGCTAAAACCTGGCTATGCCACTGCTGGTTACACAGGGCGATTGGGGTCCATACTAGTTTTCGGCAAATCGCATGCTTGGTAGAAAACCGCTTTAGGCGATTCCGCTGATTTTGCAGTTTAAGGGCTTCGGCGATTCGGGTAGACCCCACAAATTATTTATATTTATTTATTTTAAAATACTGTAGAGTATACTCACAAAATACTGTAGTGTATACTACCTCTAATTTGTTTCGGAAAACTAACCAGTAGCGTGTACTCACCTCTAATTTTACCACTACAGCCCTGGTGTCAGGTAACTTTTCAAGCTTAGGCTTTTATGCTCCATATCATGAGCTGCAGAATATTATGGCACAGGTAGATGAAAACTGTAGAAGATCCGGCCTAATGATCAACAGCGAGAAAACGAAAACGATGGGTGTTGAAAAACCAAAAAGCCACCAATAACTATCAGCATCCAAGTCAAAGCTATTGAACAAGTAGAACTGTTCTTTTATCTTGGAGGGTTAATAGCTGCAGATGGCAGATTTGAAGAATACATACAAAAGAGACTTGGATGCACGTCACAAACATTTGAAAAAAATGAAAATGGTAATCTTGACATTTCTGCAGCGCCCCAAAAAGCGAAGTTGCAGGAACCAGCTTATTGACAGGCACAAAAAGAATATGGAGAGGCAGAGAAATAACAAAGATAACCAAGACAAGAATATACGAGATGATGATCGATGCAACCCATTTTCCTGTACAGATCAGAATGCTGGACAATACAAAAGCTAGATGAGAAAAGAATTCTCACAAGAGAAATGAGTTGACTTTGGAGAATTGCAAGGATTTCAGGACTACAGAAAATTAGAAAAGATGACATTAGACTGTTATTAGGTATACAAGCAACTTTCTACTAGGATTCAGTGAAGACTTCAGTGGTTTGGACATGTAGAGAGAATGACAGCTGACCAAGTTTTATACAATGCATTACACGCAAGATTCGAAGGAAAGAAAAAACAGAGACAGACCAAAATTGCGTTGGACAGACAATATAAGTGAGGACATAACAAGACTTGAACTAACATTGAGAGGAGCACTGGACTTGACAAATGACCAAGTACAATGGAAATAATTTTCATACCCATCACCACCTGTTGGCCCCTTTCTATAAGTCATAGTAAACTATACACTATACAAAACCAGTCAATGCTTTATCCTATTTACTTGTGAATATTCATTATTGTTGGAATGCAAAATTTTATTTGATATGTAGTCATGTATATGTGGTTACATTTGCAACAGGACTGTGTGCTTCTGGCTGTTTGAAGTTTGAGTCCTGGTGAGAATAATGGCCAAGTCACAAGAGGAGGATGTACTGCTTATTGTCAGCCACGTAAAGAACAAAAAATGCGAAGGATATTTATACATGATGTCAGAACGTATGGCATGGATGCCAACGGCAAAAGACACTTTCACTGTCAGCCACAATTATGCAGATATAAAAAGTAGGCATGGCACATCTGTTCTCGTTTTGTCATTGTTATTTTATTTTGATGATGCATGAATAAAAGTTTTGAGAAAATAAGATATTCCAGCAGCAAGGTCTGAGGTACACGATATGGTACATCATGTTGTACATCAGTTTACACATCGTCATTGGTATGTTGGGTATTTACCAAGTAGACTATGAATAATGAGCTTTTGGAGTTAATCAATTTGCATAGCCCATTCTCTTGTATATAATCTAGTCGTGAACTGCTGACAACTGGCAAACTTATAATTGGGTTGCTCAAGATTGTCATCTGATGATTAAATAAGGTTCAGTAACACAAAGAGACACAACTGTAGACGATAATGCTCATTTGCAAATGTTATTTAAATTTACCAGTCTTTTCCATGTCCAGGTGAACCAGGTTTGCCAGCTACCAACAAGTTTATGGACAGTTTGTAAAAGTGGGCTAAAATTGTTATGTGCTTAAACTATGTGACAATGTTTAAGGGTGCATAAATTTCACGAGTGCTGTAAAATACGAAAAATGGTAATTGCTGTGTAGCAGAATGCATTTTTTCTGTATTTGGAAATTTGGGAGCAGCATATTTTAAATGTTTTATTCATAAAATAGCTCAGTGGCTGAGGCGACTTAACATGGTCCACTTGATGTCTATTAAATATTTCTTGTCAGTTTACCGTTAATGCTTGTTGTAATTGAAGTCTTCATGTAAGACAAGGAAGGCAGTAATACTGCAACAGGGACATATTGTATTGTATTGTTTTCAGAAATTTATAAAATGGTTCTATCGGGAGAGCCATTCATAAGTGCTCATATGTGAAAGTGCATCAAAAATGCAAAAAATACAACTATAAATTATATATACTCATTTTCAAATAAGGCATATTTATTTTCCTTGTTTCTGTAGCTCAGAAGATATCTCCTGATACAAAAGACAAAATTCAGTTACAAGTGGTTTTCACTGCTGGTGGTGCCAACACTTTCCACTTCAACAATCCTGCTGGTCGTCCACAACAGATCGCTGATCGTGATGCAGTCAAAGAACTGCTGCAGCAAATGCTGCCACGATTTAAGCCAAAGATTAACAACGAATTAGCAGAAAAGAACAGGTCTTTAGAGAGTTTTAAAAAGTTGTTCCACTTGAACTATACTTAATGCTTATGCATTTTGTGTAAATTAAGTGTAAATTTTAACTTTAAAGATTTACATCTTATTTACTCTTTTATTAAAGCAGAATTTTTTTTAATCTGTCCATATTTTGATTGTGTGCAGAAGTTTGCTGCTTTTGGACTTGCTTTAATAACTGCTGTATTTGTTTACATTTTGCTGCATTTCCTGATGAACTGTTTAGTTTTTGATCCATCTGACAGAAGTAGACTATTGATCAGGGATGGCGAACCTTTGGCACGCGTGCCCAAAGTGGCATGCGTGGAAATTTTTAGGGCACGCGGAATTCAGAACGTTACTCCAAAATTCAAACTGAAATACAAAATCCCTGTACGAATGTACATTTTCTTTGTTGAGTGACTTAATTTTAATTAACATCATTCAAAACGATCTTTGAAATAACGTCTTTAATTCATTTTTGTTACGCTTTGTTAACTGAAACCTGTATGAGAAAAATAATTATATACTGTGCAAAATTCTGAGGGGCACGCGACGGTATTTTAAAAACTGATTTAACAGCATTTGGGCACGCACGTTAGAAAAGGTTCGCCACCTCTGCTATAGATTTATGTTTTATCACTGATGTGAAGGTAACATTAACAAAGTACCATTAGGTATATTACTAATAATAAAGTAGTTATATTTCTGTTAATTTTTTAGTTAATTGTAGGATTTATTCATAGCTTTGTTGATTTCTTGGAATATGATTTCTGTCATTTTATGTCAGGCTGCTTCAAACAGATCCTGATCTCTTTCGCTTGTATAAGGAACTGGTTGTCAGTGAAATGATGACAGCAGATGAGTTCTGGGCAAGCCGAGCAAATGTGAGTTCTTGATATCATCTTGGAACACTCTTCTTCACTTTTAAATTCCTCAGATGCCAGCTTGACCTAATACAATTCTCTGTCTGGTTAACTCTGGTATGCCTGCTCACACATTTTCCATCCTGTTGGCAGTTACATTTCACTGGCTTGTACTGCTGTCAGCAACAGTTGATTTAAGGTTTAAAGGATTGTTGAGAAAAGGCTTTTTTCTTTCATTTTGAAAAGATTTATTTGAGAATTAGTATATATATACAATTATATATAGTTGTATATTTGTATTTTGAGATTTTTAGCTATAGCTGTTGATTTTGTTGTGTTTTCAGAAGCTGAAAACGGTTGTAGAGAAAGACGTCCAAGACGTTGGTGTCTCTGCAGCATTTCTGGTACATTGCTTTATAATAATGTTTTTTTGCTTAAAAGTCATAAGACGAATAGAATGTCATTATTTAAATGTTGAAAATGCAAGGGGCTTAAGTTAGTTATTCCACATTTTGTAATCATCTGATAATTAATCTGCTCTTAAATTTTTCATGTCTGTTTGAGGAAGTGTGTGGCTTTGTTTTAGTACTTGCTTGGTTAAGATATGTATACCGGTAATTTGTTTTTATTCGTATTTTGGATGCTATTTTTCTGGACATAAGAAATGTCTTCCTTATTGCAATTTCCTCAGAACTTTGAAGAGTAACTGCTTGGTTAGAATTGAACATTCTGTGCAGTTCTTTTAAAAGGTGTTTATGTTTTATTTGCAACGATTGATTGTAGGCTGATATCCGAGGTCAGTCCGATGGGTGTAATGGAGTAAAGTACAATCTGACAACTGACATCATCAAGTCGATTTTTAAAACATATCCTACAGGTAACAGCGACTTTTATCACTCAAAGAATGATGTGAGGATTCATTTATAGACATAAATTATTGTTTTGTCTGTTGTTGATTATTTCATTATGTGATGCAGAAGTTTTGTCATTTTCTTGGAGTATTAGCTGTAGGAATTTTGCCAAATAACATAATGTAATTTTTAGTTTAGAAATGATTTTCTGTTGCAACTACTCTGAAGACAATCTATTCTAATGTAGTGTAAGCTAATCGCTTTATAATGCACTTGTCAAAAACATGAGATGTACTTGATATTTTGAAGTTCTGCAATTGTGGTAGAAGGTATGCAAATTTTATTGAGTAAATATTGATTCCTAATAGGTTGTTTGCTTTTATACAGTACATTGTACTATCTATGGACTGATCAGTGGAAAGTATTTTATCTTATTCTTGGCTTATTTTTGTGTTTTAATTTATCAGCATTTCTTTGTTGTTTTATTAAGAGCTTATTACGTTGGAGTTAAACTTGGTGTGTTCTGTTCAAATCAGTCCAACAGAAACATCTCGAGTACGTCCCCGACCAAATGTCGGAGGAGGATTTCTGGAAACAGTTCTTCCAGTCGCACTACTTCCACCGTGATCGAATTAACATTGCAAAAGATGAATTGTTTGCTGATTGTGCTAAACAAGATGACAAGAGTAAGTTTTCGACTTAATATACTTGTTTTTTTACGTCTGAATTAAACAAGTCTGTTTTCGTAATTATCCAGCTTTGTTATTGTTTTTATTGGAATCTTGATGTACTTTGAAGAAATCTGTATGAAACTTGAGTCTTATGCTTGTAAAGTACATTAACATTATAACTATTGCTATATTAACCAATGAGCCAAAAAACTCACTGTACTGTGGAGAACACTCAGGTGTGTTCAGTTTCTATGGGATATTTTAAAGCCATTTTGATACATCTTGAATTCTGTATGATTTATTGCTTCCTTTAATGATTGCAATTAACCTATTAACTGGGGAATAGATATACACAATAATTAATAACAAGTGAACTGAGCTTCCCAAGGCAAAGGCTAAATATTGAGTAACAAAAATGTAGTTGCAGAGTGTTGGATGGAAGACTAGCACAGAATGCATAGAGCTAATTTTTGTGATTTTTGTAAGTTACTTCCTTGTAAGTTAGTTTGGATGGTTTTGTTAGCTGTTGAAAGTGAAATGGCCAAGACAGAGAAAAACCCACTTATCAACCTTGCTGCGATGTCTGACCACCCTGTTTATCAGGTAACTGAGAAACTGTTATTACGTATGAAGATTGTTGTTAACAGAACGATGAACAGTTTCTAGTAACATTATATGAGGATAGATTTATATTAGATTAGGTGCAATTTCTTTTTCAATATCTTTCAGTAGTATCAAAGAATTGCTAATAATAATACTGATTAATGTCCTGATCATTTTTACAAGTTTTCTGTCTTGGTTAAACAGTAATAAGTAATGTTTATACCTCAGCGGCAACAACTTGTTGTTTAATCATGATGTTGAATAAGGTAACCAATTAACATGAAACAATGTAAAGTAGCATTTGATGGTCTGAGTATTCAATACAGATTAATCTAAACTGAAAATACTGTCAATTTTGTAACTAAATTAGCAGTTTGTCCTGTCTTAATCAAATAGTGATCATTTTCTCTCTCCCATGTTTTACTACTCACTAAACAAAACCATTCAGCCAATTCAGCATATTTCCAAACCATTGGCAACCTGACTAATCAACAGCATGGTATCATTGCCGATCACTCCACGCTAAGCAGTTTAATTTCAGTTTAAAATTTAATTACTAAACTTAACATACAGATATTAAAAAAATGTTAGTTATCAAGAGGTCAAAATAAAGCCAGCCTTACCTATCGTTGACAGTTCCTCACTTTTCCTGTGACAGACTCATTAGATTTTGTGTGTCTGTCAACTAAATTCATGAATAAATCTTGAGTCTTAGTATTCATGAAAGAAAGTGGAAACTGGTTTTCAGTATATCTGACAAACTTGCTTTTGGACAGAAGGTCTAATCTGGAAGGGATGGACCTTGCTAATTTGTGTATTTGGTCAGTTATCTGATAGCTTGTAAAATGTGCTGAGTTTAATATAGGTTGTATAAAACTGTTGGAGATTTTGTAGGTGCGCGATATAGGAAACTGCCATTATTCTTAATGAGTTTTAATGATGGTATTGGCCCCTAGAACGAACATTCTTCAGCACCTCATTCAGATTTACTGTCTGCATACTTGTAGGCACTTTAAACAAGTAAGCAGGTGCATGTATACAAAACATGAATAATCATCTACTGTTGAAATCGTTTACATCCGATTATCACTTGTCACGTCATAATTTGGATCTTATTTTATGAGTCTTTATAAAATTAATTCTTTGCAAAGCAGGTATACAACTATTCTTTAGTATGCTAGTATGCAAGAGAACTATTCATGCAGTCAGGCCCGTAGCCAGTAAGAGGCAAGACGAGGCGAATGCCTCGTCTTAATTCTCAAGACGAGGCAAGACGAGGCGACCTCTCACTCTCTGCCTCGTCTTACTTCGACATGATAATTAAGATATGGTATGAAGAATAATGGAGTATTTCAATCTCTTCTATAGACACACGGACCCAATTGCGTCCTCCAGCACTGATTCACCCCCTTCTATCAACCCTACTCCTAACTCTCAGTCATCGTTCCCAATTCTCTCTCCCGCCTCTGAAGCAGAAGTGTCACTCCTCCTAAACTCTTAACCCAACAAGCAATACGGACTTGATCCTATCCCCACCTCTCTTCTAAAAGACTGTGCCTTTGTCCTGGTTGCTTTAATCACCAAATCATCAACCTCTCACTCTCTACCGGCAACTTCCCAATGGCCTTTAAGCACTCTCAAGTCACTCCCCTTCTCAAAAAAGCAAATCTTGACAAGGAAAACCTATCTACATGTAACTACCGTCCTGTCTCCAATCTTTAAGCACTCTCAAGTCACTCCCCTTCTCAAAAAAGCAAATCTTGACAAGGAAAACCTATCTACATGTAACTACCGTCCTGTCTCCAATCTTTCCTTTCTATCTAAGCTAACTGAACGAATTGTTCATGCTCGGCTAAACGGCTACCTCTCTTCTAATTCATTTCTTAACCCCCATCAATCTGGCTTCACTAAACACCACTCCACAGAAACCTATTTGCTTCTCTGTACAATAAACTGGTCACTGCCGTCAGCCACAAACAAGTCTCCTGCCTCTGTCTTCCCGACATCTACACAGCATTTGACACCCTGGATCACAGCCTCCTTCAACGACTTTCTTCTTGGTTTGGCATCTCTGACACTGCTCTACTCTGGTTCCAGTCCTACTTGTCTTCCCGATCCTTCTCTGTTAAAGCCTCCAGCCACTGCTCGCAACCCCTCCCTCTCTCCAGTGGTGTCCCTCAAGGCTCCGTCCTGGGTCCACTCCTCTTCGTCATGTATACCACACCTTTAAGCCATCTCATAAAATCCTCCTCTGTTGACCACCATCTCTACGCACACGACACCCAACTCTAAGCCTATATGTCCTTCTCCCCAAGCTCTTTTTCCACCTCCATCACAAATTACTCAACGTGGTTAACCTAATCTCACAGTGGATGTCTTCCAATCTCCTCTGCCTCAACCCTTCCAAAACAGATTTCATCATCAAATCAAGAAAATCTCTGACCCTTCCATAGTGGGGCGTGGTGGTTCAGTGGTAAGTTCGGCGCCTTGTGACCGGAAGGTTACAGGTTCGAATCCCACTCTTGTCGCTGCGTACGGACCTTGGGCAAGTCCTTCACTCGCAATTGCTCATGACGCTTCGGCGTGAAAATTCCGGCACAGTATCAAATGCTGTAGTCGGGAGCGTCTCTGAGTAGTAGATGACTTCGAGAGGCGCTATAGAAATATCCGGTATAAAAAAAGTCCATATACATATCGACTAATTTATCGTCTAACCTTCACCTCTGGCTCCCCCGACAGCAACCTTGGTATTGCGTTTGATCCATACCTCTTCCTCTAACCACATCTCCAACCTCTCGCGTACCTGCTTCATGCACATTCTTGACCTCCGATGCATCCGGCCCATGTTCGACCTTAAAATCTGCCTCCACTACTGCAACCTCCATTGTTCATTCAAAGCTTGATTACTGCAATTTCCTCTTCCTCAACCTTGAATCCACCCAAATCAAACGTCTTCGTCGTGAATAGGCTGGCGTCCTGCGCTTGGCCTTCGAGTGGCGCGTTAGAAGTTTTGAGATTACGATTACGACTACGATCCCAAAACTCACTAGCCAGGGCTGTCACTGGAACGTCCAAACATCATTATATCACTCCTGTGCTCAAATCACTCCATTTGCTAAAATCTCAGAGCGAATCCACCTCAAAGTCCTATCACTAATCTACAACTCCCTACAATATTCCCAGTCGAAATACCTCCGTGATCTCTTCACCATCCAGGCAACCCGCTCCACCCGATCATCCTCCTATCTCAGTCTTTCTCGCCTTCCGGTCACTATACTCATCTAAAGTTCTCCAACTAAGCCATATCCTACAAAGCACCAGGCCTCTGGAAGGATCTCCCCTGAATTCCGCAGTTTCTCAGTTCCTCCATCATCACAACCCGTCCTCCATTCTCCTCATGACATGTTCCTTTATCACCCAAGGCTTTCCACTCAAAACTGAAGTCTCGCCTTTTCAAGTATTCCTACCCTGACGCACCTGATCCTCCGCCTTCCATGTCTCGCCCGTAACGACACCCGCCTTAACAGCTGCTCTGCCTCCCTCTTAATCTGGCTATTTAGAAACCGGACTCGGACCTCTTTTTGACTACTCTCTTGAAACCATCTTTGATTTGATGTAGAGCTCGTGAATAGGCTGGTGCTCTGTGCTTGGCCTTCGAGTGGCGCTTTAGAAGTTTGCAGAATACGATTACAAGTCCCTTGTCTGGCTTCTACTCCAAGCGTCTGGCCTAATAACACTAATGAGTTATCCCTGCTGACCTTTATGTGTACGAAGGCATTCTAGGCAACTATGGACCCGTCTATACAATTTCAAATCGTCATTTTGCTTTCTTTCGTTAGTTCCAGTAATCGTAAGTAATTGTAATTATAACCGAACACTTAGGCCTATGTAGCGCCACTCAGATCAGTGGCCCTTAAAAAATTAGCTCTCTGTTTTTTTAATCATAATTATTACGAATTAAGTTTATTAACTTCAACTAAACTTGGATTAGAAGACTTAGTTGGCTACAGAACAAGATCATGATAAGTCGACGACCTGTAAAACGACTACTTCTCTGTTTTTTGTCGAATATTAAGAACTAACTTTTCATTTTGTTACATTACATTTTCTTGTGTAACACAACTTGTATAGTGTTTGCCATGTAGTAAACTGAACTGTGTTAATACATCCTATAGAAGTTAGAACAAGTTGAACAACACAATTAGAGTCTTGCAAAAATTCACAATAATGTAATGTTTACTTCAGAAATTTGCTTCGGTTTCAGGTATGATCATAATTGCAGACAGACTTTTACACACCATTCCAAAACATATTTAGGCACACAAAATGCTGCTTTTATTGGCTTTAAAATGCTCTAAAACTCAAGTACGAGCATCTACAGTATAAAAAAATGTGGGGTAATACCCCCGAACCCTCACAGTTCCCACTTTAAGGGCCAGGGACGGCGTGGGAAGGGTTTGGGAAGGGGGAAGCTGGGAAAGGGTGGGGACTGGACGGAACGGAAAGGCAGGGGATGGGAAGGTGAGGGGAATGGGCAAAAAGGGAGGAGAGGTAAGGATAGGGAAGCGGATAGGACGGAAGGGCAGGGGACGGGGATGGGAGGGGTTTGCCTCGTCTTGATTTTGTCTCTGGCTACGGGCCTGCATGCAGTCTAGTGTGGCCGATCAATATTGGCAATTTGTGAATTCCTGATCTTTTTCTCTTGCAATTGGGGTTAGTAGTAGTAACCATTTTTATAGTAGTAACCATTTATCCAATCAATAATAACATATATGTTGAAACAGAAAATATGGTTGGCCATATTGTTGATTATTATGCAGCTGCCACTAGCTGCACATGTAAATGATGATTTAATCTGGTTATAATTTGGGAGAAATATTGATTGAAATAGTACCATAGTCTGTCTTTAATTAGTAATCAAAAAGTACTAATAAAACATACTGTAGATCTGCGTGAGCAGCAGTTGCAAGTTTGATCCAATTTTAACAAAATAAACAAGACCTTATTTATCTGTTTAGTACTGCATTCACTATGCAGATTTCACTTTTAATAAATATGGTTTTATTTAGTGTTTTATCTATTTTTGCTGGATATAAATTATTTGAATTTTTTTAAAGATTTCTGGACATGTGTCACACCTTTCTGTACGTCACTACCCTCCAGGCTTATGTAAAACGATCATGACTTGCAGTCAGGAAAATAGTACATTACCTGAGCGTTATTTTTCTGCTATTTTAGGATGACAACAAGTTAGAGGGTGCAGATGCAACGTCACAAATCAATAAGTCTCTTATCAAACGGTTCAATCAACATTCCACTCTGGTGCTTAAAACATGTGATAAGAAACGGCGTTTGGATGACAGCAATGGGAGTCAACAGCAACAGCAGCAGCCAGACGAAAGCATCAATGGCACTGGTGGAAGACAGCTGAGTCATGCTGAATCAGCAACATCTGTAGATGAGGCTTCTGAGTCTAGTAACCAGGTAATGGATGTGTGCCATAGGACGCCTACAACATTGATTTATTGTTTAGATTATTTTAAAATCCTGTATTTATGGACAAGTTAATTTAGAGGACTTACAAGGATAATGTTACCAGTTAAATGCAAATGACTAGTTGTATAGTTTTAAATTATAGAAATGGTTCTCTTTGATCAAACATATATATATATATATATATATATATATATATATTCGTTTATTGGAAAAAAAACTGGATGGCACACCGCACCCAGGAACAAAGGCTTTGGTAGTTGAAATTGTTATTTTAAAGCAGCTTATGCTGATTAAGTTTGAGAATATCCTGTTTGTGATTCGTAACAGTAATTTTAATTTTAATGATAAAGCAATTATTTGCTGGGCATTGATGCCCGTTTCTAGAGTGATTTAAAATTACGCCATTCTACCCAGTAATCACTACAGTAGTTAGGGCATTGTTTAATTTATTATTTTATTGATTTAAAGTACAAAGTCTATAAATCTGAATTTGAGGCGTTGGTTTACTATTCCATTAACATGTAATAGATAAATAAGAGGGACACAGTGGTCTCTCGTTAAATGTTTCATACAGGAGTTGTGTTTACATATATCTGTAATGACAGTCATTTTTTTGTAGGCCAAAATCAAAGAGCTTATTGACTTGGCTGATTTAAAAGATGGGCCTTCCAGTTCTACTGGGCCTGTCTTAAAGTTAGCAAGACTTGATGCTTACCTGCACGGTCCGATTCCTGTGATAGGTTTTAAGTTCACAAGCTCCGAAGAAATACTAAATGCTGCTCAAGCCTTCACGCATGATATGCTGGCTTGGAATTCACACCCTTCGCAGGTTTGAATTGAGTTCTTTCATAACTGAACTGATCTATTCAGGTTTGAAGTAAATGCTTAGCTATAAATTAATTATCCTATCAAGTGTGATTTTATTAAATTTTCCATGTTTAATTTAAAAGTGACATTTTATGATTCCGTAAAGTAAAAATAATTATCGTCCTTAAGAATGCCTGATACAGGCTTGGTTGGTTATATGCACACAACAACTGTATGGCTAGAAGGGCTGTTGGCATCAAATGACCTTGTGTAACCTTATGTCTATTTTTAAGGAATGTTTCCCTTTTTCTCTTGCATTCACGTTAGACTTTGGTACTTAAGTGAGAATTGTTTTCATTAAAGTTTTTGTGTTAACTAGGAGATTGCGTATCCATTCCGGATACATCTTATTCGGGATTTAATTTATACAGAAAGCTAGCTGTTAACATTACTGACAGTAAATTTTTATTCAAGGTTTCTTTAAACAGCCTTTCATTTCATCCATTGGACTTGAGTTAATGTCGCTTACATCCATTGCAAATCAACTTCATCCCACTTGCAGCAGTGGTTTAGATCAGTGCTCCTCAAACTTCTGATGCTGCGGACCAGTAATTTATTTACCAGTCCTACCACGGACTGGTGCTTTCCAACATCAGCTTACACTACATATATAACACGTTTTATTAAAATTTAGATTTCATAATACTGACATTGTTTATTGCAACTATAGGACCTGCTTTTGTTATTGTTGCATGTTCAGAACTGTTTAGAATGTGTGAACTCTGTGTCATATTCTTATATTTTTATGTTTTACATTGCATACAATTTAATATTTTATTTGAATGCGATCAAAGTTGCTATTGTGTGGCCTGGTTACCAATCATTTCATTCCAATCACTCGCATACTGGCACCAGGCTGCGGACCAGTTTGAGTAGCACTGGTTTAGATGACACTGACCTTCAGATTGCCAGATTTGCCATTGAGGTTATATCGGTCTCTGTAGCCAGAATTATAAATTGCTCTATTACAACTGGAATTGTTCCAAATTGTTTAAAGAATTTAATTGCTTAAATAATTCCTATCTTCAAGTCTGGAAAGAAAATAAACTTTGAAGTTATGGACTATTCAAGTTTGTTATACATTAGAATTGATAATAAAAACATAATCCAGGTATCTTCCATAACATTTTTTAAAATTACATTGATAAACACTGAACACTTTAACGATGAGCTGTATTGGTTCCCCAGTCACTTATAGTTCACTCTTCATCGTTAAAGGGTTAACATGAAATTGTAGTTGCTATTGTATTCACAGATGTATTCAGTGTCTGTGCGAGAGAGACATCCATCACCTGCAGATCAGTTAGGTCGTACTGGTGCTTGTGTTTTGTTGGTGATCAGTAAAGTATCTGAATGTGAATCGGAAAATCTGATACTTAAACTCAGAAAGAGGGTTGGAGGTGAATGATTATTGAAGTGAGAACTTGGTAAAATCAAGTTGAAATGGATGCTGAAAGCTGACTGGTGGATAATTGATGTGTTGTTTTGATATTCTGTAGATTATGCCAAGTTCCAATATTTTACTGGAGCTGTCACCTGGAGGTGCTCTCATGCAGAATTGTTCAACACAACAGTTTAACTGTAAGTTACGTTAGTATGCGATATGAATTTAAGGTTGGTTATAAATTTCAACACAGCAGTTCAACTATAAGTTGCTTTACAGTTTGCAATATAACATGACTTTTAGATTTCTTCATACAAATTACCTCAAAACTGTATTCTAACGTTCTGTTGGCTTGATAATTTTGTGTGCAAAAGCAGTCTTATGCCATGCCTGACGGTGAGTGTGTCTTACTGCTGTTCCAATTTGTTTTATCCCTCTGAGATGTGACACATTGTACTGTGACAGTAGACAGGATCCTGGGACACTAGATCATTTGCTTCAGTATCTTTCTTAGGAAGGTCTTTGAGTTTAAGCAGACATTTGAAAGATTGCTCTTCTACTCAGTGGAATGTTATGTGGCTATAGGTTACTATAAAATGTAAATATTTTTACATTTCACATCCCTTTCTGTTTGTGCTGATGTTTTACTGTTTGTATTCTGTATATTTTTCAGTTCTTGCAACATCTGAAGTGGCAGTAGAGGCAAAAGTTCTATACAGTGCACTAGCTGAACTTTTAAGACACTTCTGGGCATGCTTTCCAATAACTAATAAAGAACTTGAAGACAAGGTAATTGACATCCATGTCTGAAATATATTACATACTTAGGGGTCATAAATTACAGGTATCCACCAGGAATGGGTCATCCAAATATGGAGAAATGAGGACACGGGGAGAGGGTTTACTTTTTTACATGAAATAACTTCGTGCCCTGAAGCTATTAAGTACACACTGTTGTGTAATGCACTTTACAAATAACTGCATTGTAGCACTGAAAATCTAAATATAGAAAGTAGGTTTCATTAAATAGCATGAATCTGCTCTGTTTCATTTTCTTTTTCATCACCATTTTCAAAAAGCATCGTGATTTGTCATGCTACCTATATTTATACACGGTGGAAACATCAAGAGTTGGCATTTACGTGTTGTCGAGGAAAAACTAACTGCTGTATATTGGTTACATAAATGTGAAATGTAAGCCAAAATATCTAGAAATCTTGTTATAGCAAAATCAATTATACAAGGCTTGGTGTAATATTGTTAAGAAATTTGTGCAAAGCTGTACTTTTTATGGAGCAGTGATTGCTCAAGAGGTTGCTTTAGCTGCTACCATCTGCTGAGTGATACTGGGTTATAAATGCATGAACCCTATACGGAATGACCGATTTTGGAAAGGAAATTAGAGCAAAGAACCAGAAACAGAAGAAAATATGTAAAGCCTTCATGTGAACTAGATGAGAAGAAAGGCAGTACCATACGCTTGCCCTGAGAAGCAGCCATGGCTATTAAGTGTTTTGTCTACTCCATTTTTCTGAGCTTTGACACAGGACGGAAGATGGCCAGCCCTCTGTTGCCACCTGATCTTGCAATGAGCAGTTTACAGTCAGTGTTCTCATTGTTACTGAGGTGACTAGTGCACAGGTGGAGCAGAAATCTTGAAGCAAATTTCTATCCTGGTAGGATTTGAATCCCCAGCCTCTCGATTGATAGCCCAGCATGCTAGCCACTAGACTATCAGGGGCGCAAACTACCAGTAGGTGAACATTAGATTAATTTCGGTGTGACTCTTGGAATAGAGATTTTGTTGGCACTCTGTTGAATCATGCACAAGATGATGTATTATATGTGTATAATTTTCAAAAACATTCCATTGTGAATTTATTGTTTTATGATTACTGTTGAGTTTATTGTTAATTTTTTTAAAATTATAGCAAGATTATAAAGCTTTTGTGTTTCTTGGCTCTTTAGATATTAGGTCACAAACTACATGTAAAATATTTTTACTTATGCTGAATGAAAGGAAATGATAGTAGATAGTGATACTGTACTGTGTATGGGTTGGAGAAACATTTTAAGTTATTTCAGCATTATCCGGCTTTACACAGTCTGGTTGACATGTGGTTTCGGATGGCTTGTCCCCAATGACTTTGCGTTAACTGTTCCTCACTGTACATGTAGTTATTCCATTGCAGGCTGTGCCTTAAACATCGAGGTTAGGCAGACAGCAAAATGTCTGTACTATCATGGGTGAATAATCATCAGTAGTGGACTTCTCCGGGAGCAGCTTAAGCTTTGGAGTCTGTTTCATGGGTGCCTTGTATTTGTGCCGCTGGCTGCAGAGCTTCAATGGTCAGATGCACATTGGAGGAAGATTTGCCCACAGTCAATACTGAGTCCCTTTGTTTAACATGACAGTTTCAAAGCACCCAACCCCATAGCACAGTTGGACGTTCACAAAGGGAGTGCAGGGTTATGCCCAATTCGAACAAGGTTGAGGGAGGGATCCAAAGTAGGTCATATCGTGTGTTTGCAGGACTTTGTGGTTCTGCAATTTGATAACCACTCCAAGTTTACCTTTGTTTGTTTGTTTTCAAGTGAAGAAACCTGATTTTATATTACATGATTCTGTTTGAATTGTTTTTAGGTGACTAGATTACAGGGAAGTCTACATCGTTTTAAACAGAACAAACTAAGCCATTTTTCATCCAAGCATTATGGGAGCAATGTAAGCATTATTCTTACCGGTACTTCTCTTGTTTAAGTCAATGATTCCAAACCTCAGGACTATGACTTGAAAGTTGGCTTCAAAGGCTGAAGGTTGCAAGATTGCCAAGATCTGTGACCGTGCCAGCAGTCAGATCCGTAAACCCATTTTTGAGCTTGATTTTATCTCTTGTATTTGAACTAAAACTGGCCTTCATCTACCCCATACCTGTTAGTCTGATGAGCTTACTTTCTCTTAACTCTCGTTATTATGGAGAGATAATGTATGAATAACGTTTTCATGCTAAATTCTAATGTGTGTTGTACATCAAGTGTCAGATGTATTTAGAATTGCAGCTCGCCAGCGTGTATCCTTTTCTTATTGACAGTGAATGCAGTGTTTTTCAGACACACATTAGAAACACAGTGTCGTATTTGATACAGTGTGCATTCGTCAACACAGTGTTCTTCAAGAGCTTGTCTTATGGTACAGCATCAAAGGGATAATGCTGGAAAAGTCAATATTTAACTCTGTGCTACAGTTCTTGTACGGTGCATCAATCAGTACGGTTTGTTAAGTTAATGGCTTTTGTAAGCTAACACCATTTCAAGTTAAGCAGAAAATGCACATTAGACTGGTAGTGCGTAAATGAGTCCACACTAGATGATATTAGCTCCGACCACTGTCACATTTCAAGTTTCGGTTTTGTATTTGTCTTATTGGCATCACCTGCTGTAGCAGATGCATTTTTTATGGTGACCATCTCTTAAAGCTATATTCTTGTTTTGGTCTATCTAAGGTTTTCTATACTGTTTTTTACAGCTGACAAGTCATATGGACAAGATGATCGATGTTGCGTTCAAGAAGTTTGAGATGTGGCAATTGAAGAAAATGAAAAAGAGCTCATGACAGTGAACTGGAGACATCTTTGCCATGCCTAGCCAGTAGCCACGTGTGGTACTTGGGACTTGTGCTGCCCAGTTTACCAGAGTCTGATGTACTGTTGCATAGTTGAAACATAGGGAATGGGAATAGCACTTCATCCAGAGATTAATTTCTTTTTTGGAAAATAAAGTGGAATGATGTTGCTGTTCAGCATTTGTATTTGTTAGAAGCAGTCTGAGAAAGAGAAAGAGATGTGTTTAGTAAGACAGGATGTCCTAGTTTGCAATGTTTGTCAATTTGTTCCGAATGCGGACCTAAGAGTTGACAGTTTGATGGCCATGTTTTTCCTTCATGTGAAGGTTTTTATTTGGAGATGACCAGATATGGGGATGGACTCGTAAGATCTGACTGAATAATGATGCACTATTTGCTTTTGGTCCTGTTACTGGGTTTCTTGGTTACTCAAATCTGAGGCAAATTATATTCCTTTGACCATTTCGTTGCTTTTTTGTTTCAAATGTGACAATATTATTTCAGTTGGATGAATGCTGTGCATGAGTTACTTAAATTTGTTTGTACTAGTTTTTGCAGAATAAATCCTTTCGTCAGTTTTATGTTCTCTTGTGAATGAGGTGGTTCCCTTGACCTTGCTTTTCTGGATGCTGAACATACTGGAGTTTGTATTTTGTACGAAAGGATTATCTGGAGTGAGTTGTCCACATGTTTTAATTGAATGGATGTATTATGGTGGTTGCATGATGACGACCTTTGTGTGAAATGATGTCAACTTTTAATTTTTATGTGAATGATTGTGTAGGTTTGCTGAATCAATTCAGTGTTTGGCTTTGTTAAAAATTTTGCTAAAAAGTGGTCATATAGGTGCAGTGAAACATGAGTACTGTGTCATCAAGTTATATCCAGAAATGCTTCAAGTTCTACTGTCGGCTCTTCAGTCTGAGGGTTAATGGAGAGGTTGTTAGTATGCTGGCTATCAGAACGCATTGGGATCATTTGAAAAGCATTTCAAGGACGGCTTCAGTTCTTTAAAGGCAGGTGCAGTTTAAGAGAAGTTCTTGAAAGGGAAGGTAGTTGACTACAGTTAAAATGGTTTGGATTTAGAGCCAACCTGACAAGAGACGTTCTCGTCTCTGTTACTCCCTGAAATTGGTAAGACGCAGCACTTGAAATCTAGGCACTAGAGTAGCTTAAGTGTGTATACATCCATTTTAGACATTTCAATTAATATGAAAAGCATCTGTCATGACTGTCACAATTGATAACCTACTTTTTTGTAGGGGTACTGAGGAAATCTACAGTAACAGTTGGACATAGATAATACTCTCTTACTGTGTAACTAACTAGAGAGTTGCCTGTTATTAATTCACGGTTCCAAGTTGTTCCATGAATTCACAAGATTTGTCTGATAGGGTAAAACTATTCATATGTAAGTTTTGATAAATACATGCAGTGGAAGTTTGCCTGCTCCACAACCATAGCCTTATTAACTCAAATAAGAAATAACAGCTATGAGACTTCAGCATTGTTAAAAACAAAGTAGCAAAATGTGCAGCATTGAATGAATAGGTATAAGCATTTGACTCAATTTAATTGCAGAAAGACAACAAAAGCGAGTATATGTGAGGTTCTTCAAATGCGCTATATGAGTCTTCAGATATGTATATGTACGTACATTAATACAATTTTAAAATTATGTGGATGATGAGTCTTGATGACATTTACAATGATATAGTAGCTGTTATACCATGGCAGTCTATTCACAGTTGATCAAACACTTTCAAGATAACATTATATATTACCTTTATACAATGATATAGTAGCTGTTATACCTTGGCAGTCTATTCACACAATTTCACAGTTGATCAAACACTTACTTTCAAGATAACACTATATATTGCCTTTACTGTGGTTGACACTAATTTTTGAATAGTAATATAATCTCAGGAATTCCAAAGAAAATGATTGTTCGCTAATGATCTGGGCATCAGTTAATGCTTGATACTAAAGAAAATAGTTGTCCAAGCCAAATTCCCTGGTTACTCTGGTCACACATCCGAGAAAACAGAAGCAGCCTATGCAGAAAGTTAGTTCTGGAAGAAATACATTTTGTCAAAACATTAAGGTAAAATTGTCTGCAGAGCTAACATTTGATACAAGAGATTTCCAAAAGCTATAGCCAGTTATAGAAAAGGCACACTTATAAAGAGCTGTTTATGTCGTGGAATAGACAAATTAAGACAGTCGTACGATCTGCTGGAGTAGATGAAGTCTTCATATCAGATTTTGATTGATCAGATGATAGAGATGTGATCCTAATAGTAATGGCTATGCTTAAAAATACAATTTCATGCTGCATTCCTAGTAAACTGCAACTGTCTCTTTAGGTATTCTTTGTTATATGCGACAAATCTTATGAGGCTAAACCTTGTACATAAATTTAAGAGGATTCACTGCACTTACTTGCTCTTGTGTACGCGCTACATAAACATACTAGCGTAGTAACTGCGGTTGCTGTTGTTGCAAGGATTCTATATTATTCTATATTGTATAGAGTCCTTGCTGTTGTTGGGTACATAGCATTTCAAGATGGCGACTGCAGCAATAATTATCGTGGTTGCTAATGAAGCCGATACATTCGCAAATGATTAGCCAAACCTCTAGAAAGGCGTCTAATATCAGCAGAAACTTTGCAGAGAAACTTTCTGGGGTAGATATATGGAAAAAACTAGCCTAGTTCATTTATATCGTAGCGCAGCGAAATAACTGTGGTGGACCCAGTAGCGTGCGTTGTTCATGACCAAAGTTCTCTAACGGATGATTCTGAATTTTTCAGCATATGTAGCATTGTTTTCCTCGTTCTGAGCTGCGTCTTCCGCGCTCGTGAACTAGTCATCTGTCATCTGTTGGTAAGCAGGCTTTCAACTAAATGTTAAAACTAATGGCTTGCTTCATTAGAAAAATAATTTTGAGTCAGTACAGGTTATACACAGCACCTTAAGCCAGTTCTAACTGAAAGAAACAAGGCATAACGAACAAGTTCTTACTTTTGGAAATACTATGAAACAATCACAATAGATGAAGATCAGAAGCACTTCTTGCTCCAGTTTGTCCAGCGCCACCACCAGATGTACCCCACCCCATCCAAAGCAGCCATGACAGTTGATGATCACTCAGAGAAAACATTGTAAACTGTTGCTATGCATAGTTGCATACCCAGTTTGATTATATCCTTCAGATTGACAAACTACATTTATAACCAGTTTTTAAATTTTGCATTCGTTCTGCATTCATTCGTGTCAATGTCAATAGTGAATGTTATCTGAAAGACTATTTTCAAGACCAATGCTTGTTACTGTTACATTTTTAGATACCAGTTAACAGTTTTTCAATTGTTTTATTATTGCTCACTTCCTGATACTGAATGTCGAAAAAAGAAAAAGAAAATATGGACGTAATTATCAAAATTAACTCGTTATTTGCTGTTTTCGCTGTTTATCGAAAAAATGACAATTCATAGCGAGCCCTAAATATTCTCAGATTAACTTCAAAATTTGTCACAAACTTCACAAAGTTACATGTAACAAGGGCAGCCTTGTGGAGAAACAAATTTCTAAATTTCATTGCTTAGACCACCGTAATAATCCCTCAGAAATTACAAAATTATCTGGAGAATATGAATGCTAATCTGAGATGGCTAGACTGTTGGAAATAAATTTCATTTGGTTGACCAGAGTCAAATGCCTCATATATAGCTATCTAATTTTTTAGGAAACATTTCTGTCATGGTGCTTTGAGCACTAGGTGATGGTTTGGTATGTTGGAAACATTAATAACAGCTGAAATTTATAAACTTTACAGTTTCTACTCTTTATTCGAAATTAAAGTCAGAAGTGAGTCTTTTGTCTAACATTAATGATCGGATGTTGGTAGGAACAAACTTCTGGTGCAAAAGCAGCCACTGCAGTGGTTGCTTGGGAAGGATGTAGCATTGCATCTAAGGCAGCTTAGAAGAATGATTGAAGCTAGCTTCTTTCTGTCCAACTTACTGTCCAGCTGTTCTAGCTTCTTTCTCCTTTGCTTAGAGGGTTGCTTGGCTTGTAATATGTTGCTTAGGAATACCTTTGATACCTATGAGTGTGGCCATTCTTACAATGTTATATGGCCTGTGTTTACCTAGACCTCATACTCTTATGCTTGGTCAACAGCTCTTTATTTGTCCCTTTTAGTCTGAACAGCTCCTACCATAGACCTGGCTTGACCTGTTTGTGTTCAGTTTATCTGTTTCTACCTGATGTAGCCTTTGTATGGTAGTAAGAAATGTCAGTGATTTACGTCTCTAATGGTAGGATTTGTGGCTTGAGCTCATCAGTCTTTCTCTTCCACTGTTCCCAAAACATCTGAAGTCTTCCACTGTTCCCGAAACACCTGAAGTCCATTTTATTTGTCAGTGATAGCACTGACTTGGGTTGGGAGTGCCTCTGAATCGTTGAGTGTCACTTTATAAATATTTAATTTCAATTATAGTTACAATAATGAATGCAAGTGCTCTATCTATGGGCATTCAGAGAGGTTGCATGAAGAATAAAGACAATACCTTCCTCTGTCTAATTCAATTGTTGACTATTTTCTAAGAAGGAATGTGTTTTTATTATAGCAGAGCAGTGATTGTTACAAACTATTACAGAGTTGACAGAAACACTGCTTCTTTCAGTGTGCTCAAGATGGAGTCTAAGCAAGATGACCAGTTCCAAGCAAAGCATCCAACAGTAAAACCTTCTGCTGCCGAGTCCAGTATTTGTAGACCATCCACTGGCCTCGCCAGAGGCATACAGATCACAGAGTACCGAGATGCACGCAGCAACCCGGAACCAGTGCGCATTGATGAATCGGTGAATTTGTTAGAGGGCTATCTGGCTCCTCAGAAACTGGTGAGGATTTGTGCTGACAATTTGGTACGCACCACTTGCACCTATCTGGACCGTTAAAGAGACTTTCTTCTGGAGCACTTTTCAATTGATTAATTTTTTAACATCTCAAGTCTTAGATATTGAATGGAAACTTCAAAACTGACATAAATTTAGTAAATTGTTCTGCCATATCCAGTTGAAAATTTCAAATTTTGGCAAAATTTTGACTCATAGTGAAGTTTCCAGAGAAAGCTTCTTTCTCGGGGCTTTATATCGGCTTTCATTGTAAAAAAATTTACTCATAGTTTAAAAGACAAGTTGTTAAAATTTTGTAAGGTGATTGACTGTTTATTTTAATATATCATAGCAAATATTTTGAATATTTCTTAGATTTAGCAGTGTTTGTTTTCTGGTTTTTACATAATGATATTTATTCATTTGTTCATTCGGTGCATTTTTATTACACCCCTTCATTCTGTAGCCACTTTTTAGAATATTTTAATAAACAGGAGTTAAATAAATTGCTAAAAATTAGTAAGTTGGTTGGCAACCAAGCTTTAAGCTTAGAATCTGACCATGCAAGTCTTATGAACATCTGTGTTGTAGAACTATAACTTTGTTGCAGTTGTATTGGTTGCTATCCAAGAGATTTAGATCCCTTCCTCTTTGTAAATGGCACTGATCTGTTAAATTTAATCCTTGAACTTGCTTTATCTATCTGCTTTCTTTTGGAGTGATCATCTATTGCACATTACAGTTTTTTTTCAGTCAATAAGTTACACTGGAAACTCCCTACAGTGCAAGTGCAGTCTTTGGGGCCATGTCAAGCACCATACCAGAACGAGGTTATCCTCTAATGAATGAATGTTATTGTTAAGCAGAATTAACTATAGCATCCATGTAACTGTAGAATACATGTCCAATGTCCATAGCCACATTTTGCAAGAATTGCGTTATAAAAATATGTGCTAAAGTGAAGGATACTAAATCCTATGATTAGCCTTGTTAATCTGCTCAAATATCATTCTGTAGTTTTACTTATATATATTAACTTGAAAATAAGGTGCTATTCAGTAAAAAAATAAATCTCATCTTAGGTTAGGTGTATATTCAGATTAATTTGAAACCCCTCCAGAGTCAGAATTTTGACCCGAGATTTAATTGTTTTATTAATTCTCAGAACCCATGTGAGAAAAATTCTGAAATTACAAGATTACTTGTGTAGTACTAAAATTTTATACTCGTAACAGTGGCTTTACATTGACTTTTTGGAAATTCTAGTGACTGACCTCATTTCAGTGTTGTGCTTTCTACTTAAAATTTACATACTCTGAGTCCATTCTCTTAACACTTTAACGATGAGCATGTACTAAAAGTGACTGGGAAACCAATGCAGCTCATTGGTAAAGTGTTAATTAAATTATGTTTGATATATTATTTTTATTGGTGCAGTGCTTTTGAGACAGTACATAGATACTCCTATGAATGGCAGTTATTTCAGTTATTACTGTTATTAGATGCAATGCACATATCTTGTAAGCATTCCGTCATCACTACTGATTTCCTGGTTTGTATGTAAAGGCTTGAAGTACCTAGCTTTTGTACACATGCCATCATGTCTCTGCACAGGTTGAAGTCATGATTGATATAAGGTGTTGAATCTCTGAATTGCAATTCGACAGATTTCTTGGCTTTTTGCATTATGTTGTACAGCGAGCGTTAACTGGAGTGGATGACCTGGCAAAGGTGCATTTCCTGGAAATGAAGGTTGACTCACGTGAGACAAGTCTTGGCAACTTCGGAATGCATCTGCCCAACCTAACCCAGCTTAAACTATCCAACAGTATTATCATCAGCATGAGGTAATAGATCTTATATCAACTGTCAGATTCATTACTTTTTCAGGGACCCTCGTTTATTTCTTGCGAACGCTCCCTATTGTGGTGCTTTGATGTACATTTAGTCCTCCGAGCACATTTGCTGTATTTTCTAGCGCTGTATGGGTAGGTTGTCATTAAAACTTTTAGGCATGTCATATGCGTGAAATGAGTTTAAGTAGAAGCTTCAGTTAATTTATTCTCAGACTAGTTTTAATCTTTCAAAATTTTTCAACAAAGATGCAGAGCATTTTCTGTGTTATCCAAATGTTTGTAAACACATTTAAGGCTGCCATGGCTTTACATAGGCAGATAATGCAAATAGTAGAATGCAGGTATAATAGCTCAGATCTTTTAACCATTTCCCCTATTTATTAAATAGTCCTCACATTGTAGGATCTTTTTAACTAAGTTACAGCACTCCAGATACTGAGAGGCTTAACTTATGGATTGTCAGCATCATTTTTTCTGGGAATTTTCAAAGCAAAATGTAAATGTGTGAAATGCTAAATCCTCCACACAATCGTACAACAAAACTGACTTTGATTATGCCCCATTACAGAAGTTAAGAAGTGTGCCTTGAAGACAAGAAACATGAAACATTGCAGCATCAACCATAAATAGACACTATGTTTACAGCACAAAGTAGTGTCATTAAGAGAGTTGAAAGTATGGAGCGGTATAAAGCTCCCAAAAGGTTGGACAGGCTATATTGAATGTCAGCCGACGATTAGACACATACCAGGAAAAATGTACTACTCAGCAGATGATGGGGGAGAGAATTGTCATGTGATGGAGCTACAAGCTACAACAAGAAATGATTGTTAGAACGGCAGATGATATGCACAGGCTTTATACGTGAGAATTGCCAGTTTGAAGCAGATGTGCTAAGATAGAAGAAGCTGAGTGAACTCCAAGTAATAACCGTGGGCAAGTTGTCTACATGCATATGCCTTTGTCACCAAGCAGTATAAGTGAAGCTGGCATAAGCTTGGAAGTAAACAAGCTTGCAATGCACACTAGCCTTTTGTCCAGGGCCGTGGAATTCGTCAATTGTCGGCTGAAGGGCCTAAGAGCAGAAAATGAGCACCTCTCCTACTCCTGCAGTACTCTATTGGACGTAAAGCTTATTCTCTAAGTATATATGAATAAGTATAGATAAGAAATAGGTATATATATAAATGTAGATTTTTGATTATATTTTATCTGGTTCTGATGTTTCACTTCAACTAAGCATGTTTAACTTGTAGACAATTTATAATGTTAGTTCAAAATGCACATTGAAGCCATGTTCATATTTTAAATGTGTTATTTCACAGGGACCTTGGCAGCAGCCTCAGTAACCTTCGAATATTGTGGATGGCAAGGTGTGGCACCGAGGACCTGGATGGTGTTTCTGCAATGGTCAACCTCCGAGAACTGTACCTGGCCTATAATGAAATATCTGATCTCAGCCCATGTGGCATGCTGGAAAATTTGCAGATATTAGATATTGAAGGGTGTGTATTTATGCATAATTATTTTCATGTTTGTATCTACAAAACAGTTGAACCATTTTATTTAATCTAAGCCTAGCATAGGAGTAATTTGTGGGGGTACGAGGGGTACCTGTGCCCCCCACTTTTTGGACTGGAGGGTACCTTACCCCCCCCCCCCCACTTTTTACACAGTGCCAATCAATATTTTATTTTTGTGCTTTCCAGAGATGGTCTCCATGCCAAAAGCGAAAGTGGAGAAGAAATTGGTACCCCCACTTTTTAGACCAAGGTTACGTCCCTGAAGCCTGGTATATTTGATCCATTGCTGGTATATAATGCATTAGCAATTGAGAACCTCTGGGCTGATTAATAATTAATGTAAAACTTTACAGTTTAAGAATGCATATTTAAAGGCCACATGGTAGAAATGATGTGTACGTGTAAAACGTAAAAAGTACATTTTCATGAATAAGTCGGACCGGTGACCAGAGCTCCGCGGACCGGCACCGGTCCGCAGACCACCACTTTAAGAACCGCTGCTGTAGTGTATAGCATCGCTTCTGTGGAACAAGTTGCCTACGGTCGTTACATGGGGTGTATATGGCGAGATGAAACCCACAATCATTGGACAAACCCAGTCTTCTAACTGAATTGACCACCTTGTCGCACTTTAGCATTGTGCAGTTCTAACTTGCTGTGAAGTATGACGGGATACAGTCTATGTAACCATGGCATCATTTAGGTTGTTCAGCTGGTTGTTACAATGAGGTTATGATACTGAATTACTGTTGTCTGTTTCACTTTTTGGTTTTGATTTCTGTAGAAATAACATCAGCGACATTTCTCAGCTGACATTCCTCATGCTCTGTCAGAAGCTTTCAAGTCTCACACTTGAAGGAAACCCAGTTTGTGTTGCTGCCAGCCCATCTGAGGCTGATGTAAGTCTCCGCACTTATGTAAATTTGATGCACGCAAACATGAATTGTTTATGTTTAGTATATTCCTTGTATGCATCTATTGTAAATTTCTTAAATAAAAATATAATATATAAAAAAAGTAAGAAGGCAACTGAAGGTAATCACTGCTTTTTCAAATGTCTGCATTCATCTGTATTCATTATTGGTGACACTTCCTATGGTGAAAGTATGTATCGTTGCTAAGCACAACAATTGCAATAAAATGATTAGACAACCTTTCCTTTTGGTTGCAGATATCAACAATGAATTCTCAGTTTTAATAAATATTTGTATTTTAATTGAGCAAGGTATGTAACTGCATTATACCTTGGAGATGAAGTGACTCTACCAACTTGTTTGCAAATGCATTTGACAAATTAATGCAGCATCCTTCACTGAAACATTACTCCTACAATATGTGGTAAAAGATGACAGGATGAAAAAGAAAGAATTGATCTCACCCTGGTGAACCTAGAAAGGCTATTTGATCCATGTATGTATGTGTTTGTGGTGTTTTGTTTTTGGGGCACTGTTGTTTAATTCAGAATTCATTGGATTAGCTTTGGGCTTTTCTAGCCAGAGTATAATTATCGACAAACAGTCAAAACGCTGATTCCACATTTGGTGACATTGGATGATGAGCTACTGGTGGAGGAGGAAACGGTTGAAGCACGATCCACTCCGTCTGTTTTCGATGAAGACTGGAAACTGCTTGATGAACTCATGGCCGAATGCCCCATCACTTTGCTGGACGAATCTTTAGAAACTGGAGGTTTGTAAACTGAGAATGGTTTCTTATCTGTTTCACTTTCTATTGGTTTTTCTACAATTTAAATCATAGATATTCCTGATGTTTTACAGTCTAACTTCTTCTAATACTTCATTGGGTGTCATAAGTAGTAACAAATATTCATCTTATTGCCATAGCTATAAAACTAAATGTACTTATTGATTTATGTACTTAATTATTTTATTACTTACTGCCAGTGTGGTGGCTTGTAACTGATTTATGTATGCATGGGGGCCTATTAAGTTATTGCTATTGACCAGGTTTTGTTTTTGGGGTCTTCGATTTCTTAGAAATTTGGTTCCAGCTCTTAGCCAATAACACTTCTGTGTAAATTTGCCAGTTATCGATAAGTTAATCTGAATATAAGTGAATATGTTGCATTGAAAGTAGTAATCAACATGTATTTAACATACACTTGAGTTTCCTGTTTTAAATATATTGTTGCATTCACTTTTTTATTTGAACCTTTCTAAGTTATAGAAAATCGGGGACAATTTGAATGTTCTATTTTACACAAGTTTCTTGTGTTATGTATTGTATGTCAGACGAATAATGACTGGCTTCACTGATTGGAGAGTGATCCTTGTAATCAGTATTTGGATCACGTCAGAGTTTACTGCTGCCATAGCTCGTCTCTATTACCACTCATTTTGCCCGTGTCTTTTATTGCCCACCACTGGTCAATTGGTTTAGCCGCAGCCTGGTATTTCATTCAGGGCAGCAACATCTGTCTTGATTGCGTCTGGTCTGAGCAGAGTGCAATGAATCCACCGTCCAGTTCCGGGTCACTTTCCTTTTTATATCTACGTCGTGATTGGATTCTTGTACTAGATTAATGTGGTGGCACTCTATACATTTCTTTTGGTACAATGTCTCTGCATTCAGGTGATTCAGTTGACCTGTCCATTCATGGTGAGAGTGATTGATGCCATTGTTCTTGTGTGCATTGTGAGACTGCCATTTCAGTGAAGTAGAAAGATTCTAATCATGTACTCTTACTGATATCAATCACTGAATGTTTGAGAAATTGAAATTATTTTGTCATTCAGAACAATTTTTTACAAGTCGAGCATTTATTCTGTGCCAATACAAGAAGCTATTGAAGACATGATCCTCAAGGCTGATAAATCTTTCAACTGCACTGAGTGACTTCTTCTTTTTTCTAGTTGTGTAGCTTGATAAGTGATGCACCCTGTGTGAGTTAAATATGATCATCAAGGTGAGACTGGTTTGATATGTATTTAATCTGTACACAGGACGACCTGGAACATCGACTAGACCACAGACCGCCTATCGCCCTGGCTCAGCCCTGAAGCCCTACAGTGCCTCTGGCATCCGACCTGGAAGCAGCCAAGCAGGAAGGTCCTCTAGTGGCAGGCCAGGGTCTAGCTGCTCTGGGACTGGGTCAACCGGATCAGGAAATTCGCACTCGACACAGCCAGGTAGGTCCAATCCAAGTCTTTTGGATCTGTTAGTGATCTACTAGTATTGGGTCAATAAAATACAGTATGTATTTGAGATCTGTTTCTTCTTCAGTTTTCTGTTTATGTCTGAAGCAAATAAGAAATGATCTGAGACACAAAGCAGGTAAGTCATGGAAGCCAACTTGTTAACAGGTGCTGAGGCTTTTGTGTTTTATACAGGCTCAAGAACAGCTGTTTTTATTCATTCATTCATTCATTTTGATAATTTATATAGCCCCTCTTCAAGAAACCTACTCAGAGGTGCTCCCAGTCCAGCCACGGTTAAAAAGAGAAGACTTAAGGAGACGGTAGAAAACAGGTGAATTTCCTCGTGGAAATAGGCGCAAAGAAGGTGGGGGCCCATTCCACGTAGAGGGGCCAGCCACTGAGAAGGCACGATGCTGTTTAACTGAGGAGCGGGACCGAGGTACCACCAGCTCGTTTGTAAGAGTATAAGGTTGTTTATGAGGCTATACAGGTGTCTGAATATTTAGACGGCACCTTTTAAGAACTCTTTGAAGACGCTCTTTTCTAGCCAAAACTTTGTTAGAGTTTAAAATGAGAATGAAACAGTTGTTGTTAGATAAATGATACTGTGGTGAAGTCTCCAATGGCGAGTTCTTGTAACTTGTAGAATCTGACCAATGGAATCCATCAGTGGTTGGCAGATGATACTATGTAAACTGAGGACTTGTATTAACGTGATTAATTATAACACAAATTCTGATACTGCAAGGTTGGGCTTACGGATCCAAAAATTAATTCACGTATATAAATGAACTGGTTATAAAATGACCTCATTATAAGGCAGTTCTTGATGTGGTGCCCAAATATAGCATTATAATGAGTGTCTAGTGTAATGGAATCATCATGTAATTGCAATTAAAGAGAGGTTAAAATGCTGGTTTTATGGTCTAAATAGCAGGAAAATGGATTCCTAGCAAAAAATCCATTTGCTGTGCTGGGTCTAAGTTACTAGTAGCTGGGCTATCATGAGCAAAGGCTTTTCAAATTGAAATCTGAAGAGATTCTTATTCTGAAAGTTAATAGTTTGCTGTGGTTTAAAAACTCAGATGGTGATAACGATCCAACATGTGAGTTGACTTCTGGAAGTATTGTTTGTGGGAGTGTGTCTCGAGCGCTGAGGAATCGACGACAGAAAGCGGACGATGTCACTGCCAAACAAGCAGAGCAACTACTGTCAAAGGTAAATGAGTGCATCTGAATAGTTTTCTGTGAGACGTGCTTTATAAATTCTTAGATACGATATGAAATGAAGAGAATGTAGATGCAGCAGACAAACTAGATGGGAACATGGGCGTCTGCAGGAATTTTTTTTAAAGGGGGCGCAAAATATTTTTAGGGGGGCAAAAATTTTTGGTGCTTGGGGCAAAATGATGCTTTTGCATAGAAAAATTTGCATAGAAAAAAATTTAAAATAAATGATGATCAAGGACTTTTCCTAAAAAAAATTAAGTGTTTTTCGCATTGATTAATCATGCTGAGACTGTTGTAATAATCATAATAATCAAAAGATTTTATTTCTATAAAATATATGCTTATTCCAGGGGCTCAAATGCGCCCCCTTGCCCCCATCTCCGGACGCCCATGGATGGGAAAACTGTCTTTAGTTAATAGTTTAATGTACTGTGTTTCATCTGACTGGCTTTATCGATCGTTTTAAGCCAATATGTGCTTAACCCTTTAACGACGAGCGTGTACTAAGATGCATGGAAAACTAATGCCTCTCGTCGTTAAAGGATTTAAGTAGTGATTAGCATCTGCTGTGTAATTTTGCTCTTCATAGAACAATAGCTAGTAAAGTAAGATAGAATAAGGTAAACAAAACTGCTTCCTTACCTAATATGTGTTTCTATGAACAGAATTCAATTAAAATGCTGTACAAGATGTATCCACTTATCTTGTTAACTTTTGTGCTATGTTGAGAGGCTTTGTAGCATGCAGTGTTTTAAAAAAAATACTGATTAATCTTGTTTCTAAATATATTAGTTAGATTATCTATTTTTCATTCAGTCTTAGTTTTATTTTTTTTAGTCATAATCTCAAAATTTCTAAAATGCTGCTTGAAGCCAAGCGCAGGTCACCAGCTTATTTGTAAGCACTGCATCATGTCAGAAATACCAAGTAAAGATTCAAGTCTGGTTGCCAAAAACAGGGAGAGAAGGAGACAGAGTGGCTCAGATGGATTGCATCTGAAACAAGAAAGATTGGAAGGCAGTTGGATGACAGTAATATATTGCTTTTTATTGTTGAGTTGGATTTTGTTGCTTTGTGTTGTGTCAGTTTGGTCACAAGCCAGAACACACATTCGACACTCAGCTTGAAGACGATGAGACAATTCGACAGCTATCAGAGGAACTGAAGCAGTGGAAGGAGGGTCATCGAAGGTAGGAACAACAGAAGAGCAAGATTCAGGTCACGAGGATGGGGTGATGAGCAAGAAGAGAAGAATCGAGACTAGAATGAGATATATCGAAGATTTAGAAGAGAAGAAGAATGAATGGAAAAAGGAATATCCGAGTATATTCAAATAGTGAGATATAAAGATGAAGTTGAAAATGTAGCAGAATTTCTCATCTAATGACTTCTATATATAGCCTCATTATTATAATGCATAATGCATAAAGCGTCCATTGATGGTCACTTCAAGTTTGCAGCTACCTTATCCAGTCTTTTGGAGATGAAAATAGATACTTTGAAGCTAGCGAGGAAGCAGCCTTTTCCAAAGAGGTTGACGATGGATGTGATAATTAGGCCCAAGATGTCAAAGCAGTCTTTTTTAAAGAGCAGTAGGAAGCTCTCTCTAGACTACCACACTGTTCCCCAATTAGGGAGACGAGAGGATAAAAACCTGAAGAACCTATTGGATGGGAAGAGTGGGATGATGTGGATGAGGATGAGGACAAAGTATGAGGAGAAAGAGATAATTATATAATGCTTCCGATAACATGAAGCTGGTCATAATTACAGGATCATATATAACTGAGAATCCATTTATAGCAGCTACTTTAGAAAGTAGGTCACTGCAGATAGTTCAGCTGACGTCTGAGATAATGATTACTTTATGGAAATGAGACTACTTCAAATAAAAGTTAGTTGCTTCAAATTTTCATAAATGTAATCTGTATATATACACATATTCTTTATTTGGTAGGAGGGTTGAAGAAATCGAGAAAACCAAAGCGCCACAGATTCTGAAGATAGACTATGACGAAGCGTCCGGTGTGTCGTCGGATGCTGACAGTGATGATCTTTCAGGTGCTGAGGAGGAATCTGTGGGACGAATGGAACCAACTGACGGCTACACAGGTGCATCGGATGCAGATAAATTTTTCACCAGACACATTCCACCAACCCGCACAGGTGAGCATCCCTTATTAACAAACACAGGTAGACGGTGTATGTATAACAAAATTTATGTATCAGAACACCGACTGTAATAGTGTCTTTTAAGTGATATAAATAAGAACAATGTAATGTAGACAGAAAATTTATGTTGAACAGAGTCATTGAAGTGCATTGTAAATGCATAAGAAGACTGCAAGAGAAGCTTATGCTAAAGTCAGTAAAGCCGCTGACTAATGATGTTGTCTGAAGCAGTGTTTAACCTGGTAAATGCTGTTGACAAACAAACACCTGAGGGACCAGTAAACAGCTCAAGAACTAATACAGGTAAATGATTCTAAATGATTCTCAGTTACCCAGTGGATTACTGCTGATAATACAGGGCAATTTGGGAGAAATGAAAGAATATTATTGTTTCTATCTATGCACATTGCTGGCTTTTTAATGCTTTCAGAGCAGAGAACGCGTATCTACAGTCCTCGAACAATTGATTCTGGCATAGGTTCCCTCCAGTCACTCCAGGGTGCTCATCAGACTCTTGACGAATCAGTTGAAATTGAGGAAGATGAGCTTGATTCACCAACTGACAGTCTGTCCTTAAGTCGCAGTTTCTCTTCCACTCTTCCAGGATCCGATGAGAGGCAGAGATGTGGTGGATTGTCCGGTGTCTATGAACCAGTTCCCCCGTCATCTATGACCAGAAAATATGCTGAACCGCTTCGACCAATCAGTGGGCCAGTGGTGACTGCAAGGAGGAAATTCAGGTATCTGGTTGTCAGTAGTCTCTCGTCAGTCAGTAAGTCGTCTGTCAGTCATTCAGTCATTTGCTCACTAACTAGTGCCTTCACTCATTTACTCACACAGTCGATCGATCAGTCAGTCATTGTGCCAGCTTGTCTCTGTGATTACCCATTGAGAAGGTATGCATACCAGGAACTATGTATTTGTGTTTAAGAGGTGCTATATAAGTTGCAAGTACAATTATAATACTTACTAGAAAAATTGTATAAAAAGCAGTTAAGGACATCTGAAATTGGCTGTTTGAAAGATCAAATATTGATAGTCATGTAGTCATGTTGCAGCTCAGGTAACTTCAAGTGACTGGTTATTTTGTAGTTAGTAATGACTGGTTACTGGCTGTTTCTGCATCATAGGCTTGAACCACAGGTTGATAAAACCCAGCCAAAGATCATCGACCCAGTTCATCCAGTAATTCGCAGTTCCGTTCAAAGCCCAGAGGGGCGCGTCTCAGATGCACCAAGGGCTGGAACATCACGTGCAGCTCTTGCACATCCGCTGACAACACCGCCGGCCCTAATGGCTTCACAACTGCGTCGTGGATTGTTATCGAGTGTGCCTCTCTTACCGTCAAAGTATAATAAATAAGGCAAATCTTGAATTCTGTACAGTCACGTCTGAGTTTGTTTTTTGACTTTGTTTGACAATTTAATTGGTTCTTCAAAGAAAGTTTCAGTCAATTAATCTAGATCAGGGCTTTTGTGTGATGACTCAGTCTTTATTCTTAGTTGATCGTAATTAAGCTCTGGAATAGATGAGTTGTGCACTGATGTGATCGTTGGCTTTAAAGTTTAAATCATTTAGGCACTGTATGGATTTAATCTTTGGAAGTATGTTCTGAAACCTATTTATATTTGAAGAGTATAAATTGTAAGTCCTGCCTTAGCAAACAGTCTTAAATAGTCGTAAATATGCTTGAATAATGCACTGGATTTTTGTTGTACGAATAGAAACTTTAGACCTACATATCACCTGCTTGTTTCCATGAGTTGATGCTATCTTCTTGCGTAATTGTAGTTGTACTTTAAAATACGTTTTGTTTATGGTAGACCTTGCTTTGTGACTCTTAGGGGGTACTCCATGTTGAGGTGTAATGGTGCTGATACCAGAATGAGAATGATGAAGAAGATAGTACTGTCGAATGTCCATTTCACATCTACGGTTATGGGAGTTGTTATCTTTGAAACTTCTGAGGGGATATTCTGGGTGCTATATAAATTGTGTTGTGACATTACAGACTTGCTCTATTCAACCAGTCTTATTAGAGTTTGATATTGAGGACACAAGTTGACATATGCTTGTGCGTTTAACTTAAAACATTTAGGTAAGAATAGGAAATCTAATACATGCCTTTACTAGAAATATCATGGCTACGTGCCTCAGACGAGGGAATATTGTATATTTTAATTTTATACCAGGTGTATTACTAGTGCTTGGGAGTAGTTGATATTTTAAATCGGTATATTCGTTTACTAATTATGGAATCATTCATGCCTTTTACATAACGTGGCTGTATTCATTAGACTCCTATTCTTCTTCCAAATTCTTAGGAATTTTAATGTTGTGTGACAGATTGGCTTCAAAGAAGCACTAGAGACATATATGAAATGTTTGCCAGCCACAACTGATGCATTAAAAGATTTAACTGAATTTCTTCTAAATCTTTTCAGCTTCCTTTTTAGAATTGTGGCACTCTCTTTGTAGTGACAAATTATCACCTGTTGATGTGGTGGTGTTGGTGTTGGTTTTAATAATAATAAAATTAACAATATTATTATAATATAGATGATGATGATGATGACAGTGTGAGAGTTGTAGAAGAAAGACGGGGGGGAGACTTTGATGAGTTTGATCCATGTGGAGTTGAATATTTATCATTTTATCCGTATTTTTGAAACTGGGAAAATTCAACAATGCAGTTGAAAGCTTAAACTCCTAAAAGTGATGACATCACCAAATTTATTAGTATACAATTCACATGGTCACAAATCTCACAATAAACCACAGCATTACTTTATTAGTCACCCACAAAGCGATCTGTGAAAGAAAATACTAAAATATGTGCACACTATAATCACACTAGCACAACTGGGGGGTTGGAAACGACCCCCTGGGTGTGCTTTTAAACTGCAATGAAGACTTAACTGGGGTCCTAAGAAAGACTAGGGGGTTGAACCCCAACCCTCTGACAATTCTCACCCTGTATTATGATGATGATGATGAATCATTGATGATGACGATGATTACAACAACGACAACAACAATGGTAATTTAAATGGGTTGGCCAGCAGAGTGGACTCATGTCTGGATACCTTGTATCAGCTGTGACCACAAAGCTGCAGGTTGGTACGATAGCTGCATAGGTGTAATTTCTAAACATGAATAATCCAACTTGCAACTTATTTATGCATTCAAAAGGCAATATTCTCAAACTAAGAAATAACGGCAGAGTTGTAGCTCTAAAGGGTAAATTACATATAGTCCGAATGGCGCGCTTCGGCAGAGTTTTAAGAGTTGTTAAGCGAGTATGATACGTGGAAGCCCATGAGATATTACAATACGATATGTAAGGGTATATTAAGGAGTAGTATAAATTCACAAGTATAGGCCTATATTCAGTCTTGTTGTCAAGACCTTAAACCTCAAGACCAAGACCAAGACCTTGAACCTCAAGACCAAGACCAAGACCTTTAACCTCAAGACCAAGACCAAGACTTTGAACCTCGAGACCAAGACCAAGACCTTGAACCTCAAGACCAAGACCAAGACCGAAAAAATCGCAATCAGGTCAAGACTTCTAAAAATTGTCAAGTCGGAATATTCGCTATTTTAATGAAAACATGAGTCTTTTATTTTATTCAAGCAAATTAACTTTAAATGCAAACAGAACTGCAGAGAAATCCGAATTTGTATTCAAAGTCCTTTATGCAAACTATTATTCCAAATGCCCTTTGTATTTTATAAAAACCATTTCGCTCAGAATTTTCTGATCAAGACGTGCCTGGTGGGCCTCATAAAAATTCCGCCATGTGAAAATAGGGCCTATATACGTTCTACAGGTGCTGAAGTCGCTGACACGCACAGTAGCTTTTCAAGCACTGGATGTAAATGTACAGATAGTGAATCCTTTTGAAATCTTCCCATGGTTTATCATACCGTCTGATACAGAATAACTGTTGCTGCTGCCAATGGGTTTTCCTGACCAACAAGACTTGTATCCATCCATAGATATTGGTCGTATGATGCAAGCAGACTTGATACAGTTCAATTCTTGAGTTCAGTTAAATGACTGTTCATATTGACAGCCGGTCTTGGTCTTGGTCTTGCGAGACCAAGACCAAGACTTTGAACCTCAAGACCAAGACCAAGACCTTAAACCTCAAGACCAAGACCTTGAACCTCAAGACCAAGACCAAGACCAAGACTTTTCAAAACGAACTCGAGTGCACTCGAGACCAAGACCTTGGTCTCGAGGACAACAAAACTGCCTATATTGCGGTAGAAGGTGCCGAATACGAGAAATTACACCAATATTTTTTGACATCTTTTTAGCAATAATAATAGCAATAATAACAATAAATCCGTCTCAGGACCATTTTTTGCCTTCTGAGGGATTATACTTACCTAGAGTAATAATAACGGTGGTGGTGGTGGTGGTGACAGTAAAAATGAAGGTGACGATGATGTATTGCATTTACGAATTTACGGGTGATGATGGTCATCACGATTACTATTATAGGTGCAGACTTTTGCTTTTGTCTCTGAGTGCATGGGTCCTCCCTCCCTTCTCCTACCCCTTCTCTCTCCCTCCCTTCCCCTTTTTTCTCTCCTCCCCTTAGGTAGGTGAGTTTAGCGGATTTTTGGAGAAAACATTGTTTTCTTGTCAAGGGTTACGAGGTTATAAAAAGTTTTGGAAATCGGTGACGTTCGGATGTTCCAGTGTTATTATATATTTATTATTTTAAATAATATATAAATAAATAGCCCCTAATGTTATTTATGCACGGCTGTGACTGTGAGATCATGCAATGCTGGGTATTTACGTTGTAGTTGTACTTCTCAAGTTGTGAGTACAAAATTTGAATTTAAGGTCCGAATTCTTCTGGGTGCGACGCGCCCACTGAACGTTCTCTCTGGGCTCATTCGCACCCAGGGCTCCCAAGGAGTCGGCGCCTATGATGACTATGACGCTCGGTTATTGTTTTGAGTCTTAAGGACTCATATATGCATTATGAAGGCCGACGACGAGAAAATAATAGGTTCTAATTCTGGGCGTCCGTAGGAATTTTTGAACTTTAAAAATAAATAGGCCTAATGGTCAAGAACTTTACCTAAATAATTAAGTGCTTTTCGCATTGAAATTCGTGCTGGGACTGTTGTAATAATTATAATTATCAAAGGATTTTATTTTTGTAAAATATGTGCAAAGTCCAGGGGAGTGCAAATGCTCCCCCTTAATTGTTCCCATGTTTAATACTTCTAGGGCCAAAAACATGGGGTACAAAATGCTCCTCGTTCTTCCCAAAAATTACGCCTTTGGGAGACCGAAAATGATTGGACACAAAGTACACGTGATAACCATCGGTTCCGTAATTGGATAATAATCGATGACGTCATCTAGTTAAAACAAAGGATGATGATGACGTAAAATCTATTGCCATGGTAACGTTCGTAGACGTGCGCTTATCTGAAGACTTTTTCTGAAATATTCATTCGAAAAGGTTGGTTTTAAATTCATTTTCGACATATTTTGGCAGAAATGACAAGCCTCGATCGTGTTCAGAAATAAGATGGTCAACAAGGTGATCGATAACACAAGGTAAATCATTTGTTAAAACCTGCAACCGGACTTGGAGCGCCTTTTGACTACTCTCTCTGGACAACTCTGATGATACGACGCAGCGCTCGTAAAGCCAACCCACTTTCTGGTAGGCCCTCTTTTCCAACTAAAATAGCGTATCTCGTGGACCTGCATTATTTTGTCTGTGTAGGCCCCTATAAGCTTAGATGTTACACTGAGTGACTGAGTACAATTCAGGCAAAAGTAGATAAGATTGACAGTTAATGTAATAATAATAATAATATTCTTTATTATGTCAAACCGACAGACGCAGTAAGATTACATTGAAACATGAAAGTACAATCAATATCTTAATTAGACACACGGTTTGGCAGCCATGCAAGGCGCCGCCCTAGAGGGGGTTACGGGAGTCGATCCGCGTACCTTATGCTCTCCTGGCCATGAGTGTTACCACTACTCTATCCCCCTCCCTAATGTAGTTTAAAGTGCAATATCAGTTCCTTCTCGTTATTCCTTTGCATTCGTTGTGCTTCGATGAGGCTTCCTTAATCAGCTTTCGAAACTGCAAACAGTTGCACTTACGCAAAACTCGTGATTAACACTCTTGTCTGACAGTTTCAAAAAGACAACTGTGGGGTTCGTAAGAAAAACTAGGGGGTGTTGAAGCCCCAACCCCGACAATTCTCACTCTGACCTTAGGCCTGAGGGCATATTCAGCTTAGACCCCTGCAGGTTCGGTAGGCCTATCTTTTCTCGCAGTGGGTCACGATCAGTGTTGGGTATGAGTTAATTCAGATGAGTTGAAACTCACGAATTAACCCTTCGTCGGGCGTGGGGTCAAAAATGACCCCAGAGCGCATTTTCAAACTATGGTTCGATATCAAAAACTTAAATGGCTGCCGTGAATTTTCACGAGAATTATTGCATTGGTTGCCTCTACGAATTCCAGTTGAGTTTGCATGCGAATTTTAGATGGAGAAAAAATTACACGACATTTATACACTTAAGGTCATGGGGTCATTTTTGACCCCATTACTGATTATTGATGTTTCTTTCTCATTTGACAGTCTAAAGTTGCACATTGCCCACAATTTTACTTCCTTAGTTATTGTTACTCTTTACACAACGCTCAAGGTGCAATGATTCAAGGGCAGAGGCGCAACTTTGGTCTAAAAAGTGGGGGGTACCAGTTTTTTGCATATACGAAGCAAGGCCGAGACTGCAATCTCTGGGAAGGTACAATAATAAGATATTGACTGATGTTCAAAAAGTGGGGTGTACGGTACCCCAGTCCAAACAGTGGGTAGGGTACGGGTACCCCTCGTACCCCCACAAATTACGCCTATGATCCAGGGCCATTCCTGACAATTGGCGAAAGGCTCGCTCCATATCGAGGTCGGTGCAAAATCCGTACAAAATTCGTCAAAGCCGGCAAAATACGGCATATAGTAATGGATGTGCTGCGATGCTGAAACGATGTACGTGTACAATGCCAGCATATAGGCCCTATTGCAGCAAAGAGAGCCCTGATGCACAGTGATGCAGCTTCAACCAAAGATCTGGGAGGAAACATTGAACGTCAGCTCATATACCTTCTTGAATGTGGAGGTCGCAACATTACCACTGATAACTGTTGCACCTCGCTGGTCCTAGCTACAGATGTTCTGAAGATAAAGAAATCTACTTTGGTTGGTACTATTTGTACTAATCGAGTAGATTTGCCTAAAAATTTGTTTATCCCTGAGGATGCGAGATTGTACTCATCCTTTGTCGGGTTCAATGAGACCGGCGACTTGTCATTGCTTTCTTACAACTGGTCATCGTCTTGTTGAATATGCACATCTCCAATGGAACTTTTATAAAAACACCAAGGAAGCTTCCAGAGGTTATCAACTTCTACAACAAGACCAAAGTAGTTGATTAGGCTGACCAGATGATTCAGCACGAAGTTCTCAACCAGCCTTCGTTCTGCAACCTGCTGGATATTCCAGCACTTCAGGCTTACGTCCTTCAAGAGAAATTGAATGTGGAAAAAGCTCCAGTGAGACAGCGTCATCAAGAAGCTGGGGAAAAGACCTTCGCCAAGAGCTACAGGAACAGCGATGCAACTCAGCATGGGCTGATTAGAGGATGACTGTTAGACGACACTCTGGAACCTCCAAAGAAATGAGGTCGCTGCCAAGTTTGTCGCAGACAGACAAAAAAGCCACGGCTGTGTGCAAGGCATGTCATAAGAATGTGTGCACTGTCCACTGTCAAATCTTCTGTCAGACATGTCTCTCTGCTGATTGATGAAATACTTTCCTAAGCTCCTAGCAGTCTCCTATGTTCATTCTAGCGTCATTTCATTGTACTGAGGGCACTAGCCTATACATTAAGGTAAGAACAGTATTACAAGTCTATGTTTGTATGTGGCGTCATGACATCATGACGTGACGTCATGTCATGACACCACGTCATGACGTCATGTCATGACGTCATGTCATGAGAAAGCGTCATTATATTGTATTGAGGGTGTTGAACATTAGGGTAGGAACAGCATTACAAGCCTATGTTTGTATGTGGCGTCATGACATCATGACGTGACGTCATGTCATGACACCACGTCATGACAACACGTCATGACGTCACGTCATGACGTGTTGTCATGAGGAAGCGTCATTATATTTTATTGAGGGCGCCAAACATTAGGGTAAGAACAGTATTACAAGCCTTTTGTTGCATGTGGCGTCATGACATCATGACGTAACGTCATGCCATGACGTCATTTTATGACGTCTCGTCATGAGGAAGTACAACAAATAATGACATTTCAGTGAATTATAATAATAATAATGACCTTCTCGTGCAATCTAAGTGCTTATTTTATTCGAATTACATGATAACTACTGTGGGGTCAAAATTGACCCCACGCCCTTAGTTGTATAGTTTTTTTTCCGCCCGACGAAGGGTTAACTCACTTGCTGCTTTATGAGTTTGAGTTAACTCACCTTAAAGAGTGTGAGTTATGAGTTTTATTTAATTCATAGTTTCTGTGAGTTTGAGTTGTAACTGTCAATTATATTAAAATCAACTCACTATTCGGCACTCGGCACATATTATGTTGAAACAAGCCGTTTTTTTTATATCGTCGGCTTTGGTGAGTGGTGACGGCAGGGAGGGTCGTAAACACGGCCAGCAGAGGCGGGCGGACAGTGTTTAAGCACTGCATATTTTGCATATTGTGAACAGTTAAGAACAACATGGCTGAAGTACCGTGTATTTTGATGGAAAATATTTTTCTGTTACAAGTAGGCGTGATGGAAAAATTGTGTGAGTTGATGATTTAACTCATTGAGCAACTGAGTTTGAGTTAACTCATTTCACTTAGGATGAGTTGAGTTTGAGTTTAAACTCATTTTGAGGTGCATGAGTTGAGTTTTAATTTAATTCATTTCTTGTCTGAGTTTACCTAACACTGGTCACGATCTACAGATCTCTCTGTCCGTATATATAATTATGTTATTATTATATATCTTCGTTTGTGTGTGTGTGTGTGTGTGTGTGTGTGTGTGTGTGTGTGTGTGTGTGTGTGTGTGTGTGTGTGTGTGTGTGTGTGTGTGTGTGTGTGTGTGTGTGTGTGTGTGTGTGTGTGTGTGTGTGTGTGTGTGTGTGTGTGTGTGTGTGTGTGTGTGTGTGTGTGTGTGTGTGTGTGTGTGTGTGTGTGTGTGTGTGTGTGTGTGTGTGTGTGTGTGTGTGTGTGTGTGTGTGTGTGTGTGTGTGTGTGTGTGTGTCTACATTCATCTTCTCACCAGATGACAACGCCTTTAAAACTTCGTCATTCGTCGTGCGAGTTCGGTTCTTTTCTCGTCAACGACACTGATACTGATAAATGATAAAAACCCGCTCTACGATAACGTGTGTACTCTATGCAAGTTGAGCTTCAATCAGGGCGATATTCATGACTATAGGGACTCACTTGGGGAACATAGATTACAGCGATCCGACGTCCTCTTATATGTTTTGTCATATCTAGTGATGGTCTGCAGTAGCAGCAGCAGCAGCAGCAGCAGCAGAGGCAGATCGCTGGTGCATGGCTGTAGTCTGCTTTGCAACGCGCCGCGTGTCTTTACGGATATTGAAGGTTATAAATTAATCCGGAACTTAGTCGGTCCGTAGGGGGTTAGACGGACCGACGTGTGTATGCATGTTTTGGTTCGTAGGTGGGTCCCAGGGTCGGTGGCCCGATCCTGCCCTTCGACAGATTTAGTGCTGGCGTCCACTCCTTAGGAGACCGGAAACGTCGAAACGGTTGTCCTATGGCGCATGCGCGGTAGGCGCGTCAGATGTGGATATTGGATTGTGATGCCGCGTCAGCTGCTGCAGCCGAGCGACGGCGGCTTCGAGAAGGAGCATCAGCAGAGTTCGTCCTCTCGATCATGTGTATGTACTGGCAGCGAAGGAAGGAGGGAGGGAAGAGAAACAGGGGAAGGAAGATGAGGAGGAAAAAGAGGAAGAGGAGAAGAAGATGATGATGAAGAAATAGAATAACGAATAAGGAGCGATGAGTTGAAGAGGAGAAGAAATAGAAGCAAGAACGGTAAAAGATGACAAAATTAAGAAGGAAGAATTAAGAAGGAAGGGAGCTCGAAAAGGGGAAAAGATATTAGATGACAGAGTAGAAGAGGCATAATGGAAAATAAGAGACAAAGAAAGAGGAATAAGTCAGATATAATAGCAGAAGAAGAAGAAGGAGGAGGATGGGCCGAGTGGGGGAAGAGAGGAAGAGGAAGGCGAGATAAAAGGAACGGGAGGAGGTTCGCATGTTGTCCAACCTCTGCTCAGTGGAGGCGTGGTTGGTCTGACATCAAAGAACGAATCGTTGTCGACGAGAAACCCAAGTGACGATCTTATCTTCTGCAGAGCGTAATGATGAAGCAATCTCTGTTTATGTTATGGATTAATAGGATCCCATGTCAAGCGAACACACACAGAGCATTTATTATCTCGTCGTTCATCGCAATATAGGTCACGTACAAGAACGGACAGCGCGCGTCGTAACATATCACGCTCATAAAATGAAATCCCGATAATATCTTCCACTCTATATCAAGTCCCATCGCACTGTGAACTCATAATTCACCGAAAGTCCAATCTCGTACGAATAGACCAATATTATTATGAACACCATCTAGCCTACTGTAAATCAGTAAAAGGCGTATTCTAAAGCCATTGTGAGAATTGTAGAAAAAAGACTGGGGGGACTTTGATGAGTTTGATCCATATTGAGTTGAATATTTTATCCGTATTTTGCAAACTGAGAAAATAAAAAAATGCAATCGAAAGCTTAGACTCCCTAAAGTGGTGACATCACCAAATTTATTAGTATATACAATTCACATGGTCACAAATCTCACAATAAACCAGAGTATTATTTTATTAGTAACCCACAAGTGAATTGTGAAAGAAAATGCTATAATATATGCACAATGTAATCACACTAGCACAACTGAGAGGTTGGAAACGACCCCCACCCAGGTGTGCAATGAAGTCTTAACTGTGGGGTCCTAGAAACACTAAGGTTAAACCCCCATCCCTCTGACAATTCTCACCCTGACTAAAGCCGTTATATAGAAGCAACTGATTTTAATGCAAGAATCAGTGTAGGCCTAATGACTATAGATCCTATTCCTTAAGGTTACCCTTTTCTTCAATTTAATCTTTTCTTATAGTTCTGCTGCAAATTCGAACGGCCTAAAGAAACTAATAATATTCTGCCTTTAAGTAGTTTGAACATAGGGCCTACAGGTATAGGCTAAACATGTTTCATAGTTTGTGATAGAATCTGAAAAATAACTATTGAACGATTTGTAAAATAGTTAATCTAAAGTGAAAATGAATTAAAATCAATTTAAAACTGAAATAGAAGTAAATATAACTACACCATGAGACCTAAGTCCACATGATATGGCGCAAAGAAAATAATTGGATAACATCATACTTCAGTTATAGTAGGCCTAAACCTAGTAATTTTACAAGATAAACCTTATAAGCAGTCTTGTTGTCAAGACCTTGAACCTCAAGACCAAGACCAAGACCTTGAACCTCGAGACCAAGACCAAGACCAAGACTTTGAACCTCGAGACCAAGACCAAGACCTTGAACCTCAAGACCAAGACCAAGACCAAGACCGAAAAAATCGCAATCAGGTCAAGACTTCTAAAAATTGTAAAGTCGGAATATTCGCTATTTTAATGAAAACATGAGTCTTTTATTTTATTCAAGCAAATTAACTTTAAATGCAAACTGCAGAGAAATCCGAATTTGTATTCAAAAGTCCTTCATGCAAAAATCTTATACCAAATGCCTTTTTGTATTTTATAAAAACCAATTCGCTCAGAATTTTCTGACCAAGACGTGCCTGGTGGGCCTCATAAAAATTTCGCCATGTGAAAAACTACGTTCTACAGGTGCTGAAGTCGCTGACACACACAGAGTAGCTTTTCAAGCACTGGATGTAAATGTACAGATAGTGAGTCCTTTTGAAATCTTCCCATGGTTTATCATACCGTCTGATACAGAATAACTGTTGCTGCTGCCAATGGGTTTTCCTGACCAACATGACTTGTATCCATCCATAGATATTGGTCGTATGATGCAAGCAGGCTTGATACAGAATTCTTGAGTTCTGTTAAATGACTGTTCATATTAACAGCCGGTCTTGGTCTTGGTCTTGCGAGACCAAGACCAAGACTTTGAACCTCAAGACCAAGACCAAGACCAAGACCTTGAACCTCAAGACCAAGACCAAGACCAAGACCTTGAACCTCAAGACCAAGACCAAGACCAAGACTTTTAAAAACGAACTCGAGTGCACTCGAGACCAAGACCTTGGTCTCGAGGACAACAAGACTGCTTATAAGCGACTGGATATAGTTTTGCGATGCGCTGGCCTCTGTCTATAGGATTGCATGTGAGATAAGAGTCGCGGATTGCTCCCATAACAGTTCAATGGTTTAAGGTTGTTTTAAGGCCGGACATGATCGTGCCAGGTCCAGAGGTGGGATTCAACTGGTTCGAATGAAAAAACGGCCTTATCCGTCAGTTCAGAGTGTGATCACCATTCAGGAGTGGGCGGAGTCAGAAGAGGGTGCAATGGACACACCGCGCAAACGTTCATAACGTTGGCTTTCCCACATGGACAACGGTTTTCATAACACCTCTAACATACTTCGCTCAACTTCAAATCCTCGACCCGTTCCTGTATTATACAAAGCATAGTCCCGCACGTAATCTTTTGGTCCGTGTACACCTCCCAAACAGGAGCGGCGCTACACCAGGGCGCGCCAGGGCAAATGCCCTGGTAAAAAGCCTTTGGACTGGTCGATGCCCTGCCAGCATATTTTGCTCTGTCCAGAATTTGTTCGGGCATTTTGTTATATCCTGAGGAATAAATTCACTTAATTCACTGAAATGTTAAAATTTGCTTTACAAATGTCAAAAAGCGTTCAGCTTCGGGGGAGGAGGGGGGCTTCGCCCATCTCACCTTCTGACTATAGACAACTATAATAGTGCCGGGGGCGATTTATGGCAAGCTCGGTAGCGCGATCGTATATGGTCAACAATTACGCTCGCGCTATACCGCGCTCTCCATAATTCGCCCTCAGCATTGGTTACTTGTATGACTGGCTCACTCCACCCATTAGGGTGGAGTGAAAAAAATAAAAATTCTTGAAAATGATAGTAATAGTGATAGATAGTTGCCTTTTGGCATAGTTAGTAATCGTGCAAAATATTTTTTAATTCGTTCGGGAAGATGTGCCCCAACGAGCTTTAAAATTTGATAATTTTTGAAAAAATATCAAATTTAAGAAAATTTAATTTGTTAAAAACAATTTCACACACTAATTGTAATAGTGTTTAGGCATTTAATTAGAGTGTATTTAATTACCATGCAAGAGAAAATGTATAAAATCTGCCTTCTAAGATGTGCCCCAACGAGTTTAAAAATTTGACAGTTTTCACAAATTTTTCAAATTTCGTAACAATTGTATAAACTTAACAAAATTTTAAAACGCTATCTGTAATAGTGTCTAAGCAATTAAGTATGATGTATTTAATGACCATGCAAAACAAAATACTAAATGATTGTAAGTTAGCAATATTAATTTGGCCTAAACACTAAACAATAACAACCCCAACAGTATATGCTTGTTAATCACTGAAAAGTGAGTCAATATTTACTTTATTCCATTGATTTAGCTCGATTGAAATTCTGCTTTTGTATTAAAACAAGGCATTAGTTCTCGTGATTCCAATCTGACAAGGATAAAACCATGTCTAGATGTTTGCCCAACCACAGCAGCAGATGCCGCAGTAACAAGTTTTACAGAGCGCTCAACCGATTGTGTGTGGCGTGAAAATTCTGGAAAATCCAGTGTTGGCACACACTCACTGGCAATAAATTCTTCAAGATCAGCTTTGGAAAGTGTGGAAATGACCGGTGGTTCTATTACTTTAACGTTTTTGCCAATCAATCAAATCGATGTAGGCCCTAATCATTGGCAGCAAAATTAAGTTCCGGAATAGAAAATTCACGTATTCTGTTTGTCTGTTGACAATCTTTTTTCGAACGCAAGATTCTGCGTAGTCCTAGAACACGGATATGCTTCCGAGTGTTATCATTCCAAGAAGGAAGCTTTCTGGATGTCCGAAAAATCTATTTCGTTCTATTACCGGGTCGATAACAGCCTTAATAACTTCCGGCAGGTAACGTTATCTGGAAATTGTATGCCAAAGGTGCCTAGAACCATATTTGCACGAGGGTTTCCTTTTGATGCAAACCACACCGGAGCATACACTCTTACAATGTATGTCGCCAATATTTTCAGATTGTCTGATTGGCATTCACTTGCAACATACAGATGCAGGATTCGATTAGCTGTGGTTATCCATATGGAGTGCGACACAGTACCTTGATCACGTCTGGCCAGAGATTGAGAACAATATCCTTTTATTACTGCTTAAAAACCTTCAGAAAAAGTATAAACGAAAAGTACAAGAAGGTAAAAGAGTCAGCAAATATTTAAAAACCGATTATGGTAAAACCGAATGGCAGCAGATGATTCGTCAGGATCTAACACAGATAATGAAACAAATCATTCTGATCATGAGGAAACCATTGAGAATGAACCTGCTGATGGAACGGTCCTCATGTCAACATTCCATTCTCCAGATGAAGCATTATCTCCATCTCTACGGCTACGTAAAAAAATTGCCGGCATTTGGAAGAGCGTATGACAATTTCGGATCGATCAGCGGGATTGTTAGCTTCAGTTGTTTTGCAAGACTTTGGCCTTATATCAAAAGCTATTCCAGAACTTACTTTTGCTGCAAATGATTTTCCAGAATTATTTATATCCATGCCACACACAATCGGTTGAGCGCTCTGTAAAACTTGTTACTGCGGCATCTGCTGCTGTGGTTGGGCAAACATCTAGACATGGTTTTATCCTTGCCAGATTGGAATCACGAGAACTAATGCCTTGTTTTAATACAAAAGCAGAATTTCAATCGAGCTAAATCAATGGAATAAATTCAGTATTGATTCACTTTCAGTGATTAACAAGTGTAGTTTGTTGTTGGGGTTGTTTATTGTTTAGTGTTTATCTAATATTGCCAACTTGGAATCATTTATTAATTTTATTTTGCATGGTTATTAAATACATCATAATTAAATGCTTAAACACTATTACAGATAGCGTTTTTAAATTTTTAAAGTTTATACAATTGCTACAAAATTTGACAAATTTGTGACAAATGTAAAATTTTTAAACTCGTTGGGGCACATCTTAGAAGGCAGATTTTATACATTTTCTCTTGCATGGTAATTAAATACGTGCTAATTAAACCCCTAAACACTATTACAATTTGTGTGTAAATTATTTTAAAAATTTGGAATTTTCTTAAATTTTACATTTTTTCAAAAAATTTCAAATTTTAAAGCTCGTTGGGGCACATCTTCCCGAACGAATTTAAAAAAAAATATTTAGCACGATTACTAACTATGCCAAAAGGCAATTATCCATCACTATTACTATCATTTTCAAGAATTTTAATTTTTTTCACTCCACCCTAATGGCCATGGCCCTGGTTACAAAAAGTGTCTGGCGACGCCTCTGCTCCCAAATCCACCTTACTAAGTTACTTGACCCCTGTATAACACGCAGATGGCTTCATCCAGGGGCGTAACTTTAGTCTAAAAAGTGGGGGTACCAATACTTTGGTATAAGAAGTGGGGTACCAATTTCTTCTCCACTTTAGCTTCTCGCATGGCGCCCATTTTGAACATATTCCCTGCCAGTATTCTCATTAATTTTCATTTTTGGCTCTCGGTTTACCTGTGTATCTAAGTATTTTCGTACTTTTGGTGTTGACTGCGTTCTCTGAGAAGGCACTATAATAAAATATTGATTGACATTGCTTAAAAAGTGGGCGGAACCGTACCCCCCAGTCAAAAAAGTGGGGGGTACGGGTACCCCTCGCACCCCCCACAAATTACGCCTATGGTTTCACCCGTTCTCCAGCTTCACCTACGCATTCGACCACAATATATTATGCTTATCTGTAAGAATTACCAGACGTCACGGTCGCCACGACTGGAACTTGCGTCCCGTGACATACACGTTCGTCCCATAAGATGCTTCAGAGAATGAGTTCGTCTGCGGCAGTAGCAGCAGCATATCAGCAGCAGAGCGTGCGAGAAGCACTTAGTGAAGCGATTGAATATAAGAGAGAAGAGATGACAGCTTGACGCAGATCAGCGCTCGACTAAACTGAAACGAATAAGAGTTTTGCGTGCCTTCTCATACACATCAGGGAACGATTATGATCATATATAGTACATAGTACTATATTATATATATATATATATATACTGTAGAATAAATTATACATATTTTATTGTGGAGTGATTTTTGTCTTTCAAGTGAATTCTAGTAGGCTATAATGAGAAAAAGTTGGAGCATGAGAGCAGCAGCAGATTGCAAATAAAGATGGCAAGCCTCACGTAGGCCTAAGCTTTCTTACCTAATTGTAGGTCTGCTTAAATTTGATATATTTACAGCGTGTGTACTATGTAGGCCTACAGTAGTGATGCCATATACATCAATATGAGCATTATTTACAAATTTTACATACATGTCAAAAATAGTCTGACGCTGCTGCGCAACATAGCCTTCGATCAACCCCATATTCCCATCCAAACTCGACTTTGCAGCATTGCCCTGTCCACACTGGCGTAAACTTGTCCAAAATATTGGAGGGGCATGGGTTCTGGACCAGAAAAACAAGTTTTTTCAAAATGAAAAGTTGTTTTTTGTTGTTGTTTTTTTCGTTTTTTTTCGTTTTTATGGTTTTGGTTGTTTTGGTTGTTTTTAAGATTTTCGGATTTCGGATCATAAAAATCATGAAGATGGCATGAACAAGAGCTCCAACTCAGTTTAATTCAGTTAATTGCGATCTCCGAAAATTAAAAATCATTAAATCAATGTTATTAAAATAACTTCTACAAAAATAAGAAATTAATTTTTTTATAAAAAAAATTGTGGTTCTTTTTTGGTTTTGTTTAAAACCAAAAACCGAAAAAACTTTTTCACCTCTAATCTGGACAGTCAACAGAGGCTTCCGGTTTACGTAAATGCGTATTAAATGGGGCGTTTTGTTTACATGTAAATTTGTTTCATATTGAAGATATTGAAGATAAAAATAAATCTTTGTTTTCATTATGAATTTCTGATAGTATTTCGTTCTGTGTCTCTGATTTTCTGTTTCTGAAGAAATTTGTATATATTGAAACATAATATTTAATATTTGAAGAAATTCTCCTCTCGATTTTGGGGGGGGGGGCATTGCCCCGGCTCCTCAATTATTGGGGGGGGCACGTGCCCCGGCTGACCCCCCAGAGTCTACGCCTATGCCTGTCCATATGAAATGAAGGTATGTGAAAATGACGAAACTTAAAGGCGGAACCTTATCAACGGCCCTACCCCGCCGCTGCCTCCGCTAAGAAGGCGATGGATATCGTTGCTCGTTGGCTCCTGGCGCCGACTTGACCCCTTGGAAAGCCACCGCGTTGAAACGCTGGACCATCACCGATAGGCTCTTGAACAGGAAGCTTGTTTCACGGGGGTCATCGGTGGTTTTCGATAGTCGGCGACCAATTTCCGAATACCGTCGGCGAAAAAGTCGAGGCCCAGAGAGGGCAGTTATAAGGGGACCGAAGGTTTCCACCGCTACAGTTAGGCTATGAAGATGTAGGCCTACCTCTTCTGTATTATTATTATTATTATTATTATTATTATTATTATTATTATTATTATTATTATTATTATTATTATTATTATTATTATTATTATTATTATTATTATTATTATTATTATTATTATTATTATTATTATTATTAGGCCCTATTATGCATTGAATATAAACGACGCCGTCATGATTATTTAACAGTCATGAAAAGGAAATAATGAGAAATTTTGTATCCTCCACTTTCTAGACCAAAGTTACGCCTCTGCCTCCCATTCTTCCGGTCCCTCATTTTCCCTACTCCTTACCACGCGATCCTTCTTGCTCTGCATCTCCTCCGCGCAGGGCTGTAGTGGTAAAATTTGAGGTGAGTATACGCTACCGGTGACCAGCGGCGTAAAAAAAATTTTGAAGACCTTTTTATAGGAAAAATTTCAGACTTTTCACCAATTCTCTGAAAATTTTCAGACTTTTTACGATTTCGTCTCTGAAAAAGTTGATGACCTTTTTTTTTTTTTTTTTTTTTTAGTCATTCGCCCTAAAAACCTTGAAAAACCTCTATTTTTCTCAAAATTTCACCCTCAGAGGTAAGTATACGCTGTATACCCGCGTATACCCTCGTCTCGAGCGCTGAGTATACGCTGTCAAATTTCTCTAGAGGTAAGTATACGCTGTATACCCGCGTATACCCTCGACTACAGCCCTGCCTCCGCGTGCTCCTTTTACTCTCCCTCGACTCCTCCCCTTTTCTGGCGTGGCTTCGGGAAACGATTACGAAGCAAAACAGCCGCTCGTTCACAGCATCGACATCAATCGGCGATCGTACACAAGGTGACAGATTACAGCTCCGTTCAGAAACAGACACATACCAGGCACCACACGCTCTCTGCAGTCTCTCCTCCCCTTTATATCTACTTATTGTAAATGATGCTGTTTGTCGGCGAGAGGAAGAGCGAAAGGCGGAGAAGAAAGCGAAGGAAGAGAATGAGCAGATGCCATTATGAATGTCAGAGACAGAGTTCCCATCGACACAAGTAAGTCCTCATACCCTCTGACGATACTGCAGCCACAATCCACACGGACCACACCACATAATTATATAGGCCTAGTATTAGTATCTGGGAGCGTGTTCGTTTGTGTTTATTAAACATTGTGCCTCACACGTAACCTAGGCCTATATATATAATATATTACATCGCCTGCATTTCTGGAATTGGGCTTCAACGTTCCTTGACTTCATTATTTCCCGGATGACCTAGCGCTCCGTGACGAATTACATATCCGGATTTCGAATTGTTGGCGTCATCTGGTCATCCTGAATAGCAACGATCAGTGGAGAACAAACTGCCTCTCCGGCCCCTCGTCCGTCCGTCCGTCCAGTCATCGTCCCCGTCAGACGATCAATTGACGCCGAACGCAACCGCCCTGCAAACGGTCGACGGTAGCGCGTATTTCTCGACATAACTCTGACTTACATGCAACCATAAGTTAATTTTGTAGGTGTCAGGAAATATTTGTAGAGAATCAATGAAATCTTCTGACGCCATTGCCGGCTATCTGCAGCTCCTTCTAATCCACTTTGTGCGACAAGACAGACGCCAAATTGGAAAAGGCGCTTTTGGGCGCTATTTGCACATCTTCTGTGCGAGACGGCGAGCGGACGATAAGGCAACGCGGTCATCGCATGCTGGACCACGTAAATAAAAGCGACAGTTGCACCCAATACACTAAGTTTCAAGTACGGTTTTATGGAGTGACTACGATCCGAGATAGTCTTACTATTAATATCAGTTCTCTTGTATGGTCTAAATTAGCTTGTGGCTGTTCTGACCACACCTAGTGCGATTTTACAGTTGCCAGCTTTGCGCATGGCGAGCAGACGACAAGACGCGAATGAAGAGGTTTATCCGGCAACAAGGCTGCTCTGATTGGTTGGCATTAAAAGGGATCAGCCATAAATTCCCAGCGCGACCGTGCGACTTTCGTCTTCTATGGCCGGACAGGAGTGGAAGGCTTGAAGGAAGCGTTTAACCGCATTGCTTTGCAATGCGTGCTGCAGCACAGCAACCTATTAACGGCCTCCGTCGCTGGCTCTGACCAACGTCATCGTCGTCATCGCCGTCTCTTTCTTAGAGAAACGCCAAAGATCCGCTGACCAAGTGAGGCTAACGGTAAGAATCGTTTCGGCGATTTTCTCGTCCATCCGTAATTTCCCAATGCGCCAATTCTGTCTGACATAAACTAGAAAAGCAAATGCAACCGAAGGTAATTAATTCAACGGCATTTGTTTTTAAAACCCAGATTGACATGCACTCTTGTCTCTGGATTTAGTCTATCCTGAAAATTGGCAAGAGTAACTGGATTAATCGTTAATGGAAAACAAGAGCACACTGTCGTGAAATCTGTGCTTGGTTAGGCCCTATATCGTTTCGCATTATACGTACAGCTCGAATGTTCCCAATCAGTATTCTATAGCATCTGCGAGTTAATCTAGCATACCAACTGCATGAAGCCCTTGCCATCGGATTCAACTATGTGTTTATATATAAGAAACTAGAGAAGTGTCTGACTAGAGGCCACACAGTAGTCATTTTACATGATCTTCCCAAGCGTATTAGTGGCTGCACTAAGCAGACTTTAGCTTTCAGAATGAAATAGAAGCAGGCTAATGAGCCCTGGCATGAGCCTCATCTCTAGGCCTTATGACATATTTACAGATGGCATTTGGCTATAGAGCCGAATGTGCTTAATGAATCTCGCGGCGTCCTATTGTGCACAGTCTACAGCAATTGTCTTCATGCAAAACCAGTGGCGGCGGCGATATTGTTTGACAGGTGGGCGGGACACCCGAACTGATCTGGTCAAAAAAGAGTTTTGAACTGATCTGCTTAAAAAAGAGGTAAAACATTTGTCGACTTTTTTGGTCTTTCTTGAAAATGTGGGGCGAATGTATGGACAGTATGGTGTGTCCCCCACTCTTAAAGGTGGTGGTCTTGTCCCCCTCGACTCCCCCCGGGATCGCCGCCCATGTGCAAAACATATTTCTACTATCGCTTATTCTGTATTCGCATTCGAGTGAGTCGCCCTCCGTCCATTTAGGCAGTGAAGTAGCAGTAAACAAGGCGGACATTATGCTCCAATGACGACGGAGCCTCTTGCGGTAAAACCCGCCGAGAAGAAATGACCTCCAAGCCCCGAAGGCATACTTGGATCATTTGCTGTCTCTTCCTTTGTGCCGACAACCTTCTATTCTCTGTATATATTCGGAACATAAACCACACCGCCTGAATGTACTACACCATAAGCGTGGCTGGGGCATGGCTCCTGCAGGGTTGCCTGGTGCCTGAAGGTCGGTGGTATTGCAAACTAGTATAAAGTGGTGGAAATTGGCTTACGAAAACGAGAGGAACAAGTAACAGGCCTCATGCGGATTATGCGGAGGAGTTGGAGCAAGAGGATAATGAGGAAGAAGAAGAAACGAGTAGAATGAGGGGAAGAAAGACTATACAGGAGCAGAAGGAAACACACGGATCCGAAACAGGAGGAGGAAAAAGAGACGAAGGAGGAGCAGAAGTACAGAGGAAAAGGGAGATTATGTAGAGGAGTCGAATAATAAGACGGATTGCGTAGAGCAGGAGTAGCGGTATAAGAGGAGTAACAGGAGGCTGAGGAAAGCAGGAGGAGGAGGATAGAGGAGCAGAAGAAAAAGATAGATCGTTGTTATATATCGCAGATCGACCTATGTATACGTCTTCACGGGGTGTTAGGAGAAGTCTTCTAGATGTGCGTGACGTTTTTATTCTGAGTAATGCGTGCAGACTCTTGCAGATGCGACGGATGCGGCAGCAGGAGACAGATAGGTCTATTTTTTGTCTCTAAAAATTTTTAATTATCAAATGGAATGTTTACTCGAAGCCCGGAAGTTATTGATTTGCGATGTCTTAGACGAGAGGAAATTGGTTTCACAGACCTGTTATTGATTACATTGCAGTCTCGTGTAGTATACAAATGTAGGGATTGCTGCCAGTGTGCGATGTCGTAGCATAGCTATCGCCTAGATTATCCATCTTATACGACAGCGAAGCAAGACAGAATCTGAATATCTGTATGTGCTGCAGGTCAGAATGTCTCAAGTATACAACGCTCTTGGTTGGGAAAATTCTGCAATCGTCGAACAGAGCATGGTTGTGATGTGACCTCAATTTCCGTGTCATTGGATCCATATCTTGTATATACCGGCCCTGTAGCTTCTTCGCACTCGCAGATGATATTTCTTTCCTTTAGATTTCGTGACATAAACGTTAATAAAATGTAGCAAACGATGTTGGTTCGTGTTTGTATATATAGGCTTATAAAAGCCATATATATTTATAATGAATACTTTCTTCATTTTTTGCGAATGCATTTTATCTCTTACTCTCGATGATGTATAGATAGGCCCTTATAATGAACAAAAGAATAGCATAAGATAACACATGTCAGAATGTCAGAATCAAACGAAATCTGATGCATATCTAAGGGGACCGTAGAGTAATGGATAACACACTGGCGTGAAGTGCGGAAGGTACCAAAATCGAATCCCGTAGCCCTCTATAAGGTTTACTCAGCCTTCTACTCGCTAGATGGCGGCGGTAGTTAAGTGAGTGTTAGGCCGTGATTGACGCCCTGCGTGGCTGCCGTTAAAAACAGTTGTATTCGACTCCTGTAAAACTGTAATCATGTGCTTCTACTGTATACATGTATGTAAGGCGCCCTGCGTGGCTGCCGTTTCTACTATATGTATGTTCACTGTACAACGCAGTGCGGTTAGCAGGCGCTTAATTAAAGAAGATATATTATTATTATTATATCAGAGGTAAGCTTATGTGTGTATATCAGAGCGGATGTTTGTTATGAATTGAAGAAATTGGTTAATGATGGAAATTGATACGATCTCTGAGCCGTCTGTAGGTAGAGTGAGAACTATGTACTTATAGGCCTAGTTGTGTTATGAAAGTTTTGAGATCCTGAGCCGTCTGTAGGCAGAGTGAGAACTATGTACTTATAGGCCTAGTTGTATTATGAAAGTTTTGAGATCCTTCAGTCCTGTTATGCCCTGCTGCCCTGAAGCCCGCTTCGCTAAGACGGCTAACATCTGATAATAATAATAATAATAATAATAATAATAATAATAATAATAATAATAATAATAATAATAATAATAATCTTCGTTTAATATCTTCAAACTGACAATTACGCAGTATGATTACAAATCAGTATGAACGGATGATCACAAGTTATTACAGGAGTCGAATTTAACTGTACACGGCAGTCTTGCAAGGCGCCCATCACGTCCTACATCTCATTTTCACAAACGCGCCATCTCGCGAATTGATAGGCTGAGTGGACCTTGGGAGGGTTGCGGTAGGCGATCCCGCTACCTATACTGCACTTCACGCCAGTGATGTTACCACTACTCGATGGATAGTGTCGGGGCACAAAACCATTAAACCTTAGAATGATGATTTGGAAATCATGTAGGCCTATTGTTTTGCGAATCGTCATTGTACAGCTCAGTGATACATTGATGATTCATTAGTTTTATAGTGTGGATGATTTGTAGTTCATATATAATATATTATATATATATAGGCCCTATATAGTTATTTTATAAGTTGTCTATAGGAGTATGATATATTAAACAATTATTTTATGTTAAAGTGTTAATTCACTAAGCGCTTATGCAAGCAAAACACAACTCCTCACCTAATTCAACATCAGAATTCGGCCTCAAACGGCAACGAAAACCAACGAAAACTGTCGAAGTACAAGAGATGGGGTCAACACGTAAATGTAACTGTTTCAAAACTTACAAGTCATCTTCAAAAGCAAACAAAACTTCGACTAGTCGAGAGACTGGCAAATACAAAAGGCCTCACAGGACCAAACACGAAAACTCAGTCTAACTTTAAATCAAACACAAACGCTTCGTATAGGGTTTAGATTTTCCGCCAAATGCCTAGACGGCGTACAACTTATACACAATCAATCCGTTTTATATTACACACAAGACACAGCACTCTATAAAAATATGTGTATGAATTCTAAATCATCGATGCACAGCACACATAATGCTCGAGGAAAGCTTGGCTGTCAACCACAATAAGTCGTTCAACATCCGAACAACCCATCATCTACAGAAAAATCGCTTTGTGCTAAGCCACTTATTAAGAGTCGCTTCCATTATTGGCTCATCGTGTACATTGCTCACTGAGGCCTACTGTGACAACTGTGTCCATTCACACTGTCAATTCCTGACGTATCAGCTAGACGACAAGGTTGCTCTACATGTCGTTAACATTCCGTAGGGATTTTAACAGTATACAGCTATAGTCCTACCTGTAGTTGGCAGGGGCGGCGCTACACCAGGGCGCGCCAGGGCAAATGCCCTGGTAAAAAAGCCTTTGCCCTGGTCGATGCCCTGCCAGAATTTTTGCCCTGTCCAGAATTTGTTCGGGCATAATTGTTATAGCCTGATATATAAATTCACTTAATTCACGTAAATGTTAAAATTTGCTTTAAAAATGTCAAAAAACGTTCAGCTTCCAGAGGGCTTCGCCCATCTGACTATAGACAAATATATTAGTGCTGGGGGCGATTTATGGCAAGCGCGGTAGCGCGATCTTATATGGTCACCATTTAAGCTCGTGCTACCGCGCTTTCCATAAATCGCCCTCTGCACTGGTTACTTGTATAACTGGTCTGGCTATGCTCTGGTTAAAAAAATGTCTGGCGCCGCCACTGGTAGTTGGGACTGCTCGGCTGATGCTGGTAGCTCGCAAACGCTTCCTCGCAGCAGTCTTGGCCCTATGTGGTGTGAATTCGATTCGTTATGTTCTCGCTCGTGCAGGTGTTACTGCTATCAAAGAACTGCCTTTACAGACCGATTTAAAGAAATTAGACAATGAATGCAGTGTTCTATACAGGTCAATTGTGCTGCCAGCTACCGGCCCTGGATGTTCGCATTGTTCTGTTTTCGTGTCCGTGCAGGTCTTCAATCGGATACTTTATGTCCTGTATCGGATACTATGTCCTTTATCGGATACTGTGTCCTCTATCGGATACTATGTCTTCTATCGGATACTGTGTCCTCTATCGGATACTATGTCTTATATCGGATACTATGTCTTATATCGGATACTATGTCCTCTATTGGATGCATGTCCTCTATCGGATACTATGTCTTATATCGGATACTATGTCTTATATCGGATACTATGTCCTCTATTGGATGCATGTCCTCTATCGGATACTTTGCTGCTGTTTCATTATTTTCGTTGGTGTAATAACTAATAGCCTATTGCTACTGCTTCTACTATGCTAGAATTCTATCAGTAAACCTAGGTATACTATTAAGCCTACTCTGATATATATATATATATATATATTAGGGTTTTTCTGACTTTCATGGAAAAAAATTAAAATTGTTTTTTCTTGACTTTCCGTTTTGGTTGTGTTCCAATGAATATAAAAGAAATTTGTGCAAAGTTCTAGAACATTATCTTGTCATTTAGGGGTAGCTCAATAACATTTAAATTTGACATAAAGGTATTTTAAAAGAAATTTTTCCATTATCCATTATTTTTAATATTTTCTTTACCTAATGAAACAACAATGTTTAATTGTTGTTATTATTAAGTGAACAAACTGTTAAAGTAGTAGTTCTAAATAATTTCACTTAATTAGTATGACTTTATGTTATTATGTAATAATAATATAATATATGGCTCACAAATCATTTGCTGAAGTTTATTTTTGACTTAAGCATTTCTTTCTTGCATTCTGGAAAGTTGCTTCTGTGATCATGCACTACCGGTACTTGAAACAGATATTGTTTCTGGTTTTCTTTGTAATTATGAAATTGTACTCTTCAATCAAAGCAACTCCTCTTTCAGCATTGTCATTTACAACTTGTAGATGATGAATAATTTCTGAGGCAACTTTATGATCATCTTGAAGTTCCCATGTTTCAGGATCGTTTTTCAGGAAATCACTAGAGATTCTTTGCCAGTCAAAAAATAGCATGGAGTTCATTGTATGTTCATGACCACAGATTTCTGAACATTTACCTACATTCTCTTAGGAGGATCATCTTGGCCTGGTCGCTCGTGTAAAGCTGCCACCATTGCTCATTTGGACTTGGCTGTCAATGCCAAATCAAAAAATGCCAAAGCCACGAGCTCCCCACTAAGGTACCACAGATGACCTGCAAATTTATTGCTGGCTACTTTGGAGAGAGCAGGATTTTCTTGTTGATAGCTAACCACAGTTTTCAGTCAGCATAAATCATTCCAGCAACAATTTAGCAACAGCGGCTGCCTGTGCTTCTCCTGTGCCAGAATGTAGCTTGGTAACTTCAAGAAGTTGGCTTTCCCCAACATCAGATAAAATGACAGGTAGACAGTCAGCCAAATGTTTGGCTGCTTGCCTGCTTATCATCCAAGTGCACAACCAGTGTAGATGACGTAGTTGTTTTAAATATATCTTTTAATTTCTTAACAGTTTCTTCTCGATATTGTTCTCGTTCTCTATGTATTGAAGAACGGCTGATTTTCAACTCGTCTACATTGTGGCCTAGACTCTGAGCTGCAGCTGCTGACACGTATGTTGCCTTCCTGTCACTTAACTTTGTCCTGTCCAAAGCTGCTGCCAGTCTTGGTGTCACAATATTTGTTGTTAGTGGCTTTTTTAAAGTTTTCCTTCTCACTAAATTTACATTTTGACTGCCACCATCTTTACATTCTTCAGTTGAATCATCACTACTAGAGGTTTCAAGAATAATTCCCTCATTCATGGCTTCCAAATATTGATCTTCTATCTGCTTTTTCTCCATGCTTGATCTTTGCCTTTTAGTTGCCCTCATTTCTTTTGAAGTAAGTACCATATCAACTGGTCCCATACAACAACGGCGACCTCTTTCTCTTTGGGCAAGCAGACACTCTTTATCCTCTTAGATTTCGATTATGTTTAAGGCATCCAAGTGAGCAATGTCAAATAAATTATCTAAGGCATCAACAAATTCTGTTTAATTTTTTTTGCTGAGGCTCAGTTTTCCTGTTAACATTTTTCTTTAATTTTATCCAATAATAATTACTAATCGTAACTGTAATCATAAAACTGAAACTCTATCTTTTGGATGTACAGTAATTAGGCTATGTTAGACAAGCTCTGACAACTTCAACTATATATATATATATATATATATATATACATATATATATATATATACATATATATATATATATATATATATATATATATATATATATATATATATATATATAGACCACTAAGACCAGTGTTTCGCAGAACAATGCCTACATGCGTATACTTTAAAAATCCAAGTGAATATTAGACACTATAAACCGTGCATTGGACTTATTTCTGAGGAGTTTCTAGGTTTACTTTGTTTCACGAGTCTTCTATAATTGTATTGTTCACGGAAACCGAGAACTGCGATGTAAATGATCAACCTCAACAGAGAAGATCTTTATGGTGTTCCCATGACAACTAGACCTAATAATATTAAAATGTTATGCCGTGAACTCGTTCGTGCACTTAATATGCCTCGAAGTCAATGTCTTCATTCTTTCGTTCACAAATGCTCATCACAGAAGCTGAATCAGTTGAATGGTGTTGAACTAAAAGTTACAGATTTGCCGTCTATTGTGTTGATGGTGATCAGGGTCACGTGATTGCGTCCGTCTGATGATGAACGCTTTGCCTAATTATATATGCCAGCGCATCATCCCATGCAGTTGGTTAGCAGACACACAAACAGACACACAAACAGACACGCAGACAGACACGCAGACAGACACGCAGACAGGCACACAAATACAGACTGACTGACTGACTGACTGACTGACTGACTTACTTATGGATATAGTCAGACAAGACAGTCAAAGTAAGACTTACAAAGAAGGACAAATAGACAGACTTAGAGACGCACAGACCGACAAGACCTTCAATTGCGAATCATTTACGGCTATTGTTGACTCCATGCATGGAGGTAGCTGATTATGAACGGGATTGCCTCTCAACAGTCAACAGCGTCAGAGGAGGAAACAAAGTCTCATCCTCGTTATCGACAGATATATATATATATATAATATATACATGTCATATATGCACTTATATCAACATGGACGAACATCTGTGTTTGTATATTTACGTGGCGATATAGTAAAATGCAATGTATATGAGGGTCGTATACGAACACTTAAGGCCATGGAATAAGCCTATGTTAATACAGATAGATAGATGTCTGAGAAATTATGCGTGGCACCGCAATAGACCGGTCGGTAACAAGTAGGCCTTTACAGGACCTGATATTTATCTATAGGCCTACATATAATTGTAGACTATAATATTAGGCCTACTTTATAGGCCAATATCTGCATTCATAAGTTCAGGTCGACTAATTAGTTTTCGATTCGATGAGATAAGCTCTAGGCCTATTGGCTGCTTAACTTAATTCCTCTTTACGAATGTAGTAGGCCTATCGCATGCTATTTCTCCGAAGTCATTTAGCTCATATGTACATGTATAAGCTAAATGGCTTCGGAAAAACAGCTGTATGTATATATGCTACATATATATATATATATATATATATATATATATATATATATATATATATATATATATATATATATATATAGACCACTAAGACCAGTGTTTCGCAGAACAATGCCTATACATGCGTATACTTTAAAAATCCAAGTGAATATTAGACACTATAAACCGTGCATTGGACTTATTTCTGAGGAGTTTCTAGGTTTACTTTGTTTCACGAGTCTTCTATAATTGTATTGTTCACGGAAACCGAGAACTGCGATGTAAATGATCAACCTCAACAGAGAAGATCTTTATGGTGTTCCCATGACAACTAGACCTAATAATATTAAAATGTTATGCCGTGAACTCGTTCGTGCACTTAATATGCCTCGAAGTCAATGTCTTCATTCTTTCGTTCACAAATGCTCATCACAGAAGCTGAATCAGTTGAATGGTGTTGAACTAAAAGTTACAGATTTGCCGTCTATTGTGTTGATGGTGATCAGGGTCACGTGATTGCGTCCGTCTGATGATGAACGCTTTGCCTAATTATATATGCCAGCGCATCATCCCATGCAGTTGGTTAGCAGACACACAAACAGACACACAAACAGACACGCAGACAGACACGCAGACAGACACGCAGACAGGCACACAAATACAGACTGACTGACTGACTTACTTACTGACTTACTTACTTATGGATATAGTCAGACAAGACAGTCAAAGTAAGACTTACAAAGAAGGACAAATAGACAGACTTAGAGACGCACAGACCGACAAGACCTTCAATTGCGAATCATTTACGGCTATTGTTGACTCCATGCATGGAGGTAGCTGATTATGAACGGGATTGCCTCTCAACAGTCAACAGCGTCAGAGGAGGAAACAAAGTCTCATCCTCGTTATCGACAGATATATATATATATATATATAATATATATACATGTCATATATGCACTTATATCAACATGGACGAACATCTGTGTTTGTATATTTACGTGGCGATATAGTAAGATGCAATGTATATGAGGGTCGTATACGAACACTTAAGGCCATGGAATAAGCCTATGTTAATACAGATAGATAGATGTCTGAGAAATTATGCGTGGCACCGCAATAGACCGGTCGGTAACAAGTAGGCCTTTACAGGACCTGATATTTATCTATAGGCCTACATATGATTGTAGACTATAATATTAGGCCTACTTTATAGGCCAATATCTGCATTCATAAGTTCAGGTCGACTAATTAGTTTTCGATTCGATGAGATAAGCTCTAGGCCTATTGGCTGCTTAACTTAATTCCTCTTTACGAATGTAGTAGGCCTATCGCATGCTATTTCTCCGAAGTCATTTAGCTCATATGTACATGTATAAGCTAAATGGCTTCGGAAAAACAGCTGTATATATGTTACAGGCAATTCGTAAAACCAGGGATTTTGTAAAATGCCTGAAATTTTTAGGTAATTTGTAAAATCCCTGATTCACTCAGGCACTTTACAAAATCCCTGAAAAAACCAGGGATTTTGTAAAATCCCTGAAATCTGATGACGAAAATTTGACAGATTGCCTGAAATGAAAATGACGAACTTAATCGAAGTTTATTATGCACACAAACCTTATTTTCAAAGGATTAATATTTGTACATGGTATGACCATATATTTTAAGTTCAGTTCTCGAAAGTTAGGCCTACAGAAGTTTTTCTGTTTTCACACGACCTACGCCTACTAGAAGGACATCGACTGTTACACTTTACTTATTAATTATTAATTGACAGATAAATTTTTTCAAAGGGAAAGTGAAGTTGTCGAGCAGGATTAACAAAACCGCTCGACAACTTCACTTTCCCTTTGAGAAATTTGCACATATTTGTCTTGCAGCGCCCAGCTAACTTTGAAGTTGCAGGATAATTGAAGTTGTTGATACCTCACAAATTAATTAACAATACCGCTTGACAACTTCACTTTCCCTTTGAAAAATTTGCACCTATTTGTCTCGCTGCGCCCAGTGGACTTTGATTGTATATTTCCTTATAATTCTTTGATGTGCCGTCTATTAACTGCGGTCAGACGAGTAGGCCTACCCTTGCTATAAATTAAAATCCAGCAAGGTTAGTGCTATTTCATTTCTGGTTTTCCTTTGGTTAGGTCAGTTCTAAAATTAATCTGTCAATTAATAATTAATAATTAATAATTAATAAGTCATGTGCAACAGTCGATGTCATTCGAGTATATCATGTGAAAACAGAAAAACTTCTGTAGCTTTCGAGAACTGGACTTAAAATAAAATACCATCTAAAAATGTTAATTCTTCAAAAATAGGGCTTGTTTGCATAATAAACTTTCTGGCATTTACAAAATCCTTGGTTTTACCACCTGAGAACTGAACTTTAAATAAAATACCATTTAAAAATTATAAACATTTGAAAATAGGGCTTGTTTGCATAGTAAACTTCGATTATGTTCGTCATTTTCCTTTCAGGCAATCTGTCAAATTTTCATCTTCTGATTTCAGGGATTTTACAAAATCCCTGGTTTTTTCAGGGATTTTGTAAATTGCCTGAGTGAATCAGGGATTTTACAAATTGCCTAAAAATTTCAGGCATTTTACAAAATCCCTGGTTTTACAAATTGCCTGTAACATATATATATATATATATATATATATATATATATATATATATATATATATATATATATATATATATATATATATATATATATATATATATGTAGCTGACTGATGGCACCTATATTAAAGAAATATATAGGTGCTTTATTTTGTCGCTATGAGGACATTTCAGATCTGTTCGTCCGGTGTTTAATTCAGCGATAGCATACTGAAAGTCACTGAAGATTTAGCTCAGTCGAAGGAGAAATTGCAGAAGAACACACACAGCAAACATTCTCATCTGTTTACACCTGTCTCAAAGACTCATCTGTCCTTTATGTCGCTTCTCTTTCTTCCCTTCTTTCTCCTCGATGTCTTTGCCTCAAGTGTTCTCTGCGTTCTCTTCTTTTCTTCGTTCTTCGTGTTTTATCTTTGCCTTGAATCTCTCTTTCGCTGTCATTCGCCCTTCGCTGCACCCCACTCTTTCTGTCATGGTTGTCTTCTTGTCTGTCTGCTTCCTTCTCTCTGTCTTTTTCTCTCTCCCTCTTTCCCTCCCTTCCTCCCTCTCTCTCTCGGTCTGTCTCTTTCTCTCTCGTTTCCATCAACTCAGGTTTCGACTGACAATAATTGGACTTCGATCACAAAAATTGATTCTAATCGGAGATCGCCTTCCACGTCAAACGCAGTAACAGTAATTGTCTTCTGATGTATATATACTCTCGCGCCTTTGCGGCGCATGGGTTGTTTATTGAGTACGTTTGACAGCGTGTCTTTGTGTGCACATATTCCTGCATGTCTGCGTGTGTGTGTGTGTGTGTGTGTGTGTGTGTGTGTGTGTGTGTGTGTGTGTGTGTGTGTGTGTGTGTGTGTGTGTGTGTGTGTGTGTGTGTGTGTGTGTGTGTGTGTGTGTGTGTGTGTGTGTGTGTGTGTGTGTGTGTGTGTGTGTGTGTGTGTGTGTGTGTGTGTGTGTGTGTGTGTGTGTGTGTGTGTGTGTGTGTGTGTGTGTGTGTGTGCGTGGTTGGATCCTTAGTCCTCTGGTCGTAATGCTATACCATAGCAAAGATGATCTGTTTGAAAACGGGCCATGCACCAAGGACCTAAATACACCTTGTTGACTCAAATGTCACAATCATGCACTGTCTCTATACAGCCACTCATCGTCCATCTCAGCAGAAGCAGTACCCGCCTCTTGCATGCAGCCT